>CM062292.1:346426114-346927657 GCA_031216915.1 Pictodentalium vernedei | reverse complement strand
ACTAGAAAAAGTAACAGTGCAAGGCACAGCAGGTCACCATATAACATATTTAACAGAAAACATAATGCAGGAGTAATGGAGGTATTTGGAAGAAAGCTTGCAGCTTAAGCAAGTCATCTGCCCGTGTCAACATAAATTTACTGAAAAGGTAGTATAAAACAGTAGATGGACTCATTTATCACCATCTGGAGGCCAGGGTCCCATAGTTGTTTACCAGGCTGATTTAATTCCATAGTCAGTCATCACTACCTCTGCCGATACCAAGCCAGGCGTTACATCCACACCACACAGTAAGAGGCAGCTAGACCCTAAGAATGTAGACATGTGAGCAAATAATTGAGGGATCATTCACATATCACCCATATCATACCCAATAGATGCAGGTAACTAAAAGTGCATGGATGTGATGCGTGGACTCAGCACAAAAAACCGAGGATACAACTGATAGTAATTATAATCACAGAAAATGAAGCATGGGGCATCAGACTGCCAGGTAGCGACATATGGCATTGTTTTAACCCTTTATCCAACAAACTGACTACATCCACCTGTGTAATATGCAAATTCAGCAGCTGAAAAAATATTATTTTTCAAAACATTTCAACAAAACCATATCATGTGACCCTTGTTTGAAACGAGCTTGTTCCAATGAGGGGTCACATGATATGATATATGGTTTTGTTAAAATTTTTGAAAAATTTTAAAAATGAAGTGTCAATGAAAGACACTGTAGCTCAACTTGTGTAAGACATGTACATGTATAGTATGTGACACAGCAAGGACATACATCTAGGTAATGACCTGATAACAAAGGTACATATAAAGTATTGTAATGGTCTGTACATAAATACTGACCATAGCCTGTAACAAATGTATAGGTCAAGTACTGTAAAGGTGGGTGACAGTTAGATGCTAAACTAGAAAAGAAATCTTCATGGGGTTAATGTTACAATGGGGATCCTTGTTTGGCACACCATAAGCCAAATGTTAACAATTGTTTTGGCCTGTTTGATTCAAAACCTTCTGAGTGTTGATTCATACTAATTAATAAATATTTGTCCAGTCCTTCTTAAAATATAGGTATTTGAATTTTTTATCTTTAGCTCATAGGGTTTCCACGGGTGAGGAGATTTTATTTTTCTCATTGTAAATAGAAAATCGGGTTGTGCTAATAATGTTTACCCTCCCCAAACAACAACAAATATCAACACAGGAACTTGGCTTCAACACATTTGAATATACACATTCTAGGGATGCTGAATTCAAGAAGCATTATTTTGTCTGGCGTTTTTGGAAAAGATTTTTAATTATCTCCCTCTCTGAGTCCCTGAGTGGGCCTGACTGAATCCCAAAATATTTGTTCTCATAGCACAGTGATAACAAAGGCACCCAATAAATTTATAGCAAACATTACAGACATAAAAAATCTGTTTACAGGTTCTGTACAAAAATGTAATACACAGAATTCCCGTAAATATGACTGCCAACACGCATTTTGAATTTTGGCCGAGCCCCAAAGCACTCATACCATCCCATGATGATAACAAACGTAGTCCTAGAAGTTCTGCACAAACAACTGATTACACCTAATTTCAGTATAAAATGGCCGTCGGCAGCCATCTTGAATTTCAAACCACACCCAAAAACACTCGTTCCTGTCCCAAGGTGATAACAAAGGTACCCAAGAAGTTTCATGAAGATCAGTTCATAAATACAGCCTCTAGCCCAAGCCGTATTGACATGTGCACTTACTGTGTATAAGTGGCACTGAATAAATCAAGTTCATCTAATTTGCATAATTTCTGCACAAGAAAAAAAATCCTCATTTTATGTGATGTATTCCAGGTTACTAAACATTCATTCAAAACTTTATTCAAATCAGAACCTTCATATAGAAGTTCTGTACAAAAAATTGATTGTACCTAATTTTGGTACAAAATGGCTGCTGGCAGCTATCTTGAATTTCGGGCTGCACTAGAAACACTCGTTTTTGTCCCAAGTTGATAACAAAGGTACCCAAGAAGTTTCGTGAAGATCGGTTCATAAATACAGCCTCTAGCCTGAGCTGTATTGACATGTGCTCTCACTGTGTATAAGTAGCACTGAATAAATCAAAGTTCATCTAATTTGCATAATTTCTGCATGAGAAAAAAAAACTGTATTATATGTGATGTATTCCATGTTACTAAACATTCATTCAAAAATTTATTCAAATCAGAACCTTCATATAGAAGTTCTGTACAAACAAGAGGGCCACAGGACCTGAGGCGCTCATCTTGAACAGAACACAATATAAACAAAGTCCAAGAATGGGTCTACATTTAAGCAATTCATCTCCATAGAATACACTGTCAATCCTTGAGTCCCTCAGGAGCGACAAAAATAATCCGGGCATCATGTCTTTCCTTCTTTTCTTTTCATTTTTTATTAGGGTTTAACGACACATTAACCCTTTACCCAACGAATCGGCCGCATCCGCCCGCGTAATATGCAAATTCAGCAGTTGAAAAAAATTTATTTTTCAAAAAATTTCAGCAAAACCATATCATGTGACCCCTCGTTGGAACGAGCTAGTCGAGCTCATTCCAACGAGGGGGTCACGTGATATGGTTTTGTTGAAATGTTTTGAAAAATTTGAAAAAATTTATATTTAAAATAATAAATTTTGATATCGCCTGCGTGCGTTGGGTAAAGGGTTAACAGCCAGGCTCATATCGTGGTCGGTGACAGTTTTACAGGGGGAGGAAGCCGGAGAACCCGGAGAGAACCACCGAGCAACAACGAGCAGCTGTCAACTCTCCAACAGCGTTAACTCTGAACCGCGGCACAGACAGGGTTAGATTGGTTGAAGACATGCGCACCATCGACGTGCAGTATGCCTCAGTACACAGCGTCATCATTCCCCCATGTAGGCAATCCGGGTTAAGTGCCTTGCCCAAGGACACAACGCAGAAGCACGATGCCTTTTCTTCAGTTGATCATAATGTAAAATGTAGAGCTCCCCTATGAAGCCCCTTGATTATTCTTAGTTACACACCTCTAGAAGGTACTGAATACAAAATTTTTAATTCTTCAGCAACTTGGCCAATTCCAGCTCCCAGAGGGAGCCCAAATATTAACCCAGACTCTCGATTTGAACAAAGTTGAATCTGACTTCCCTAGGTGACCAATCACAATAGCGGACGTTATTATCTAGACATTATATGGAGTCAACCTACCAAGTTACAATGAAATCCCTCCATAAATATGACCAGTAGACTGTGCTAAAGGTTTTCGGGTTTTGGACTTGGACAGCAATCACGGCAGAATGATCGTGACCAAAAGAGGACGTTCTCATCTAGACATTATTTGGAGTGATCGTACCAAGTTACAATGAAATCCCTTCATAAATATGACCTGGAGACCGTGCTAAAGGTTTTTGGGCTTTGGGCCCTGTAGCCGTCACAGTTGACCAATCGCGACCAAAAGGGGACGTTCTCATCTAGACATACCACGCTACAATGAAATCCCTCCATAAATACGACCTGTAGACTGTGCTAAAGGTTTTCGGGTTTTTAGGCTTGGGCAGTCATCACGGTTGACGGATCGCGACAAAATGAGGTAGTTCTCATCTAGACATCATACAGAGTCATCCTACCAAGTTACAATGAAATTCCTCCATATTAAATATGACCTACAGACTGTGCGAAAAGTTTTTGGGTTTCGGGCTTGGGCAGCCATCACAGCTGACCAATCGCGACCAAAAGGGGACATTCTCATCTAGATGTTATACAGAGGCATCCTACCAAGTTACAATGAAATCCCTTCATAAATACGACCTGTAGACTGTGCTCAAGGTTTTCAGGTTTTGGACTTGGGCAGCCATACTAGTTGACCGCTCACGACCAAAAGGGGACATTCTCATCTAGACAATACCCCAAACCTGCATATGAAATTTTGTGATGATCGGACAAGAACTATGGGGTGTAGCCTGTGCTAAAGGAAAATGTTAACAGACTCACAGACTAACAGACTTCCGCACGCGTGATGGCAATAGCTTATCTTGACTTTGTCAAGTTAAGCTAAAAACTGATTGCACTAACTTAGGTATAAAATGGCTGCCTCTAGCCAGAGCCGTATTGAATTGTTGATGGATGGACAGACGGATGACGGGCCATGGCATAACCTCAAATTTGACTATGTCAAAGTTGAGCTAATGATATTTAAAATAATATATTTTGATATCGTCTGCATTGGGTAAAGACTTAAACCTTGCATTCAAATATACATCGCTATCAGAAAACAAGAGGCCCCAAGGGGCCTTAACCACTCACCGAGCAAAGTGATTCAAACAAGGTGGTTCAAAGAAGTATCTGGGGTCACGTTCAGTTAGACATGGTTCATCAACTCTACAAGGGAATGAAGTCATGAGAGACAAATTTTATGGAACTAGGGACATGGCTTGAACAAACTTGAATCTTACCCCCCTGAGGATGCTGCATACCAAATATCAAAGGCATTCATCTGCTGGATCTGAAGAAGAAGATTTTTAAAGAAAATTCCTCATTTTGAACAAAGTTATCATTCCAGATATGAACCCAGGGACTTGGATTGAACAAACTTGAATCTCACCCCCTAAGGATGCTGCATGCCAAATATCAAAATAATCTGACTGCTGAATCTGAAGAAGATTTTTAAAGAAAAATTCCTCATATTGACTAAGTTATAATTCAGGCTCCCACAGGGAGCCCAAATATGGACCCAGGGACTTAGCTTTAACAAACTTGAATCTCACCCCCCTAAGGATGCTACACACCACAAATCAAAACATTCCGACTGCTGGATCTGAAGAAGAAGATTTTTAAAGAAAATTCCTCATTTTGAACTAAGTTATCATTCGGGCTCCCACAGTGAGCCCAAATATGGACCTAGGAACATGTTTTGAACAAACTTGAATCTCCCCCCCCCCCCCCCCCTCGCCTAAGGATGCTGCATACCAAATATCAAAACATTCTGACTGCTGGATCTGAAGAAGAAGATTTTTAAAGAAAATTCCTCATTTTGAACTAAGTTATCATTCGAGCTCTCACAGTGAGCCCAAATATGGACCTAGGAACATGTTTTGAACAAACTTGAATCTCACCCCCCTAAGGATGCTGCATACCAAATATCAAAACATTCCGACTGCTGGATCTGAAGAAGAAGATTTTTAAAGAAAATTCCTCATTTTGAACTAAGTTATCATTCGGGCTCCCCACAGTGAGCCCCAATATGGACCTAGGAACATGTTTTGAACAAACTTGAATCTCCCCCCCCCCCCCCCCCCCCCCCCCCCCCCCCCCCCCCCCCCCCCCCCCCCTCGCCTAAGGATGCTGCATACCAAATATCAAAACATTCTGACTGCTGGATCTGAAGAAGAAGATTTTTAAAGAAAATTCCTCATTTTGAACTAAGTTATCATTCGAGCTCTCACAGTGAGCCCAAATATGGACCTAGGAACATGTTTTGAACAAACTTGAATCTCACCCCCCTAAGGATGCTGCATACCAAATATCAAAACATTCCGACTGCCGGATCTGAAGAAGAAGATTTTTAAAGAAAATTCCTCATTTTGAACTAAGTTATAATTCGGGCTAGCACAGTGAGCCCAAATATGAACCAAGGGACGTGGCTTGTACAAACTTGAATCCCACCTTTACTAGTTTAGTAAAGTCACTTCTTGTAAACCATATTAACTCCTTGCAAGCTGCCGGCGGATATTCCTGCCCAGGACAGGATTTCTCTTGCCAATGAAAGAAGCATAGCATGTACACACTGAATACAAGTTTCCTCTTGTAACTTGATTCAAATTTTTCACCAATGATTTCTTGAGTTAAGTTTAGATGAATTTTTCGTCACATCCAGTCATGGCTGCTTTAAAGCAGCCATGGCTGGATGAGATGAAAAATATCTTGAAATTACTCCGCGGGTTAAGAGTTAAAGCAAGTTGAAATTTACATACCACATTACTGGGATAAAACCAACTTTTCAAGGTACTGATTGATTATGATTTAATTTGCCAGGCTATTGCCAGTATCAGTGATGGTATTGACAATTGTATCAATTATAGTCGGTATACTGAAAAGCCACCCAGCACTACAGAGAGGCCTATTTTATGTTGAAAAGGTTATTAATTGGGTTAAAGGAACTGCATTCTGGAAAAAAAAAATTTTAAATAAAAAGTTTTCCTACCTACCGACCCAATTTTTTTTCATTTTGTCAGTGGAAATAAACATTTTTTTTTAGGGCTTCAGGAAGGTAGAGATAAACACCTTGATCTACATTTCGAGAAAAATATAATGGTGGCACTCTAGTCAAGCTTGTTGAGACTGAGGGGGTTTGAGAGTACTCAGTGTGTAAATCCAATTTTTATCTTGTTGTTTCCTTGTTTTAGTGTTTCAGGGTTTCTACATTTCGAGATAGTTTGGGAGGACATCCTAAAAGGAATAAAAAAGCTTGTTCAAAACAATATAACCAAAATGGAAAAAAACGCCCTGAAAGAGCTGTTAAGTGGCAGCGCAATAGTTGTGAGACAAGCAGATAAAGGGTCTGAGATAACTGTTTTGGATGCAAGTAAATATGAAAGCGAGTTCATGAAAGGAGTGGAAAATAAAACTACGTACAAAGAAGTTTACCTTGAACTGAAACAACAAAAAGGAAACAAAATTAAGAAACAAAAAAACCCAAGCGGCCACACAGGTCCTTAAGTGCTCACCTTGAACAGAACACGATATAAACAGAGTCCAAGAATGAGTCTACATTAAGCAATCCATCTCCATACGGAAACACATTGTCAATCCTTGAGCCCCTCAGGAGTGACAACAATAGTCCAAGCATAATGCTTTTCTTCAGTTGATCATAATGTAAAATGTGGAGATCCCCTATGAAGCCCTTTGATACAACCTATGTGGATTAATCTTAATTACACACCTCGAGATGGTACTGAATACCAAATTTCTAATTATTCTGCTACATGGCCAATTTGGGTTCCCAAAGGGAGCCCAAATATTAACTCAGGCCTTTCAATTTGAACAAAGTTGAATCTGCCCTCCCTAGTGATGTTGTATACCAAATATGAAAGCATTCCACCTGATGGATCTGAAGAAAAATTTTAAAGAAATTTCTTCATACTGCACTAAGTTAAAATTTGGGCTACCATAGCCAGCCCAAATATTAACCTACAGACCTGATTTGAAAAAACTTGAATCTTGCCCTAAGTTAAAAATCAGGTTCCTGTATTGAGCCCAAATATGAACCAATGGGCTTTATTTTAACACACGTGTTTCTGATCCTCCTATGAATGCCGTATACTGAATATCAAAAGATTCTGACCATCGGTTCTGGAGAATCGATTTTAAAAAATTTTTGCAAATATGCTGACTCGGCATTTTTCAGATGTCCTCTCCAGAACACCATTACATAACCGATGGCAATTTTTTTTACTATTCAATTCTACTGGTCGTAGGGATACTTCATGGTTCGGGAAATATAGGAGTTTGAAAATATTTCTATTTTTAGCTCCTGGGGTTCCCATGGGGATGCAGGAAATTTTTTGGCACGGGTCAAGTACTTATGACCCAATAATACCACATACCAAATTTGGTTCAAATCGGACCATCGGTTCAGAAAGTTAAAAAATTTATAGTAATTTATATATTTTTTATACTTACCAATGACCCAGACTTAGCTGGTGCTAACTCTAACAAAACCAAGGCCAAACACAAATTTTGCCCCCCAATCCCCAAAATTTGCATCCAAAACAAAAAGAAAACATGTCCTAAAGGACCTCCATACTACGCCTCTACTGCGCATGCGCAGTGACGCAGTTGTCCCGAAATTGGCGCCAATTATCATTCTTACTGGCAGTGCCTGGTCAGCGCTATGTACTCAGCGGGGAGGCAAGAGTTTTCAACTCCAGGGAGGGCCATCCCCGTCTGGGTCATTGGTAAGTATAAAAAATATATAAATTACTATAAATTTTTTAACATTTTTATACTGTACCAATGACCCAGACTTAGCTGAATAGTAAACAGGCTGGAGGGCCTAGGACATAGAGGAAAATCCAATAAGCTCAACTATATAGTAAAGAGGTAACCCCTTAAGGAGAAAAGGAGTATTAGGCTTTACATGTATCTTTCTTATTTAATATTAAATTAGAAAGATACACTACCCTTAATAATTGAGCACAATAACATTCATGTTCTCTATTAACATCCAGTATAACCCTTATACTAATTATTTTTAAAGCAAGCCAATAAATAAAGTAGTCCAGAGAATTGAGACTCTTTATAATCATTTAAAAGTGTCCGAGTATTGTATATTAAAGCCCGTTTGACACTTGACATATACAAATGCTTCACACCGAGCTACACTTTAAAAATAAGACATGAATGAATTTAAACATTAATATTACACTTTAAAACCATCCCGGAAGCGACTCAGAAATACTGACTTAGAAATCGCGTCCACTGCTCGTCCTGTAAAGTGCTTGCCATGCAAGAAGGACCGCACAACGGAAAAACGTGAAGGTTGAGACCTTGCGGGTTGTGATGGAGTTGGCGCGATTTCCCCTGCGAAAGAAGATCCTCTTGTGGAGGAAGCTTCCGCGGTAGGTCCCACAACAGACACCTGAGTAGATTTATCCACGGTCTCTGTGGCGACAGAGATGCTACCAACAGAATCTTGCATTGAGATTGTTTTATCTTTAGCAATACTTGTTGAATTAACGGCGCTGGAGGATACGCATATCCTATCATTCCGTCCCAAGGGATCGACAGAGCGTCTACTGCAAATGCTCTTGGATCCGGACACGGAGACACATACGTCTGCAACTGATTGTTGAGATGTGTCGCAAATAAGTCTATCATTGGCCGTTCCCATTGCTAGCAAATCTGATTGAATACTTGTTTGTTGAGAGTCCACTCCGACGGCAACAAGCGACCCTTTCGTGAAAGGGAGTCTGCTAGCACATTCAGACGACCCGGTATGTGACGGACCGAAAGAAGAACGTGATGTTCTAACGCAAACAGAAGGATTCTTTCCGTTAGACTGAACAACGGAACTGAATGAGTGCCTCCCTGATTCCGTATATACGCCACTACTGTCGTATTGTCGGATAGGATTTGGACATGAGCATCGTGAATAATGTCCATCCAGTGACGTAACGCAAGCCAAATTGACATCATTTCCTTGATGTTTATGTGCTTGCACAGGAATTGCGGATCCCAAAGACCCTGGCATCTCGAATCCGTTGGGATTAATGATGCACCCCAACCTGTTTGACTGGCATCCGTCATAACGGTAAAACTCGGATCCGGCAACTGCAGAGGAACTCCTTGAGTTAACCACTGAATGTTTGCCCAAGTCTGAATCTCTTGTTTCACTTGATCTGACAAGAGAACGTCTACATCGAGCGAATGAATTTTCACACTCCAATTCTGAGTCAGGAAAATTTGAAGAGGACGTGTGCGTAGCCGCCCCATCGGAATGAGATCCGCGGCGGCTCCGCACAGACCTATCAGTCTCATAAATTCTCTCGCCGTAACTTTGTCTGCGTAACAACTGACTAATTTCGCTCTGGTTAACGGCAGACGAACGAGATTGCTGTGCGTCTCGAAGCTCATTCCCAGATGAGTGAATGACTTGGACGGCACCAGATCCGACTTCTCCTCGTTTACTATAAAACCGAGACGTCGGAGCAATAGAAGAAGATTCTGAACATCGTTCTGAAGCGTTAACTCGTTGCCGTACCTCTGAAGAATGTCGTCCAGGTAGGCCGACGTTACCGCAGACGAATGAGCTCGGAAGTAGATCATTACCGAGTTCATTACCCGAGTGAAAGCCCAGGGTGCTAGATTCAATCCGAAGCACATCGCCCGGAATTGATACACCACTCCCAGGACTGCAAAGCGTAGATACTTTCGGAATGTCGGATGTACCATGACGTGAAAGTACGCATCTTTGAGATCTATGCTCGTTGCATAATCGTTCACCCGAATACTCGCTCTGACCGATCGAATCGTCTCCATATAAAACTTCGGAGCGATGATCAGCTTGTTTATCCAGCTCAAATCTATGACTGGACGGAATGAGCCGTCTGGTTTCGGGACCAGAAACAGATGGCTGTAGAATCCCAGAGATTCCTGGTTTTCTACGACCTCTACCGCGTTCTTCATTAAAAGAGACTGCACCTCTGATAACAGAGCGTCTCTTTTCTGTGGATTTGACGGAAGATGAGTCCACTTTGGACTTCAAGTTAATGGAGGCTTTCGTTTGAAGGATATCTTTAGACCTTCCGAAGTCACTCCTCTCACCCAAGGGTCGTCCGTAATCGACGCTCACTCTTGTGAAAAACTCGACAACCTTCCGCCAACCGGAACGCGATAGAGGTTTAAGCCATCACCTCCTGGACCTGCGAGGCCTGCGGTAGGAGAAACCACGTCTTCCACGACCCGCACCTCGCCTCGTCGACCTCGGGGCGTCCGACCGATTGTCCCGGCCTGAAGGACGTCCCGAACGAGAGTCGCTATCCTGACGGTCTCTCGAATAAGACCAAGAGGACGCACCGGAACCTCTATAGGAACCTCTCTTGGGCGCATTAGACCCAGAAGTGCCTGTCTTATTCGTGTCTGCTGTATCCGACTTTTTAGGAGCCGATCTGAACAACAGAGAATCATTAGCTTTCTTTTTAATTTTATCATAAATAGCGGAAAGCTTGCCGTCAAAGAGAAGTTCTCCTGAGACCGAAGCGACTCTAAGAGAGTTCTTCACCTTAGAATCCACTAGTGTGGATGTAGCTAGGGCTGCGTCACGTCTAACCAACTCCAGATTTGCCACTGAAAGGGCGGAGTTACACGTGGAATAAGCTACTGCCCTTGAAAGAAGTCTTAAAGAGGATTGTATATCCTGAAACTCTTCCCCTTGAAGGCGCAGTGATAACGCCTTAGTAAGGTGATCTGCGTAAGATAAGGCATCTAAATTGGCTCTGTTAGACGCAATAGCTGTTTCCAACACCGCGGTTGGAATAGAAGCTGACGACGGTAATGATAGCTCTAAGTCTTCCGCCTCGTCGTCCATTCGCAGAGGAACTCTCGGTATACCCTGTCCTGCCGTATCGAATTTATTCCTTGCATTAATGAAAGGCAGGTTGAGAGTATTAGCGGACAAGAAACCTGCTTTCCCCGTCCTGGAAGCAAGTTTAAATATAGCGTCGTTCAATAATTCAAATGTTCTAGCAACATTATTGGACTGCGACGGAAACTCGGGAGCGATGTCCCTGAACCGCTCAAAAAATTCAGAGTCCAATGACGCTATAATTCTCTTGTCCGGAAGCGCAGCAGTCTGGCCCGACGGAACAACTTGAGGGAGAAAGTGCCGGATGAAGTCCACGGCAGCTTTATGTTGTTCCGAAAGGGATAGCTCCAAGTCATCCGTATCCCTTTCACCATCCGGTCGGACCTCACGATGTTCCCGGTCGTCCGCCCCCGATGCTTCGGCGGAGCGTAACGACCCAGCGCCGTCGGATAATTCTCGATCCGACACCATTTCTGTCGGCTGCTGGGATGCTGCGATAAGCTGTGCTATCTGCACAAGAATGTCCGGCGTCGAGACCTGCGGAGGCGCAGTCTTTCGCTGCTTCGCCGAGGGCAGCTCCGCATCAGATGGCTCCCGCATACTTTTCCTATGCGAACGTCCGGAGTCCATCGGTCTCGAATCCCTGGCTGCCGGATGGTGTGACCTGGTCGCCGAAGAATCCTTCATCGGCGAAGCTGGTAATATATCGGCGGTCACGCAGCCAAGGTGCGGTCGTGTGCGCTGACGAGAAGAGGAAGCCTTAACAGTCTCTGCGGACTGCTTATACAACGGAGCGTCCCGAGCGACGGACGTATGCTCCGCTAAAGACACATTTTGTACCACAACATCTGGTCCCAGATGTTGTTGTACGAGAGAGGGACCTCTCTCGCTTGCGGCCCGGCTGGACCTGGACGAGCTAGGAACCGGACTAAAAGGCTTCCTCCGTTCTCGCTTACTATCCGCCGTCACTGGGTGTGCATCTATTATGTTTATAGTGCTCGCATCACCCAAAATTTCCTCTTTGACCGCATCGGACGAACCCGGCTGCCGAACCATTCGGTGAATGGACGCTACACCGGGCGAGCTAGCGGACGACATTTGTCTAATCTCCATGAGCACTTTTGCCGCTAGCTCTGAATTCATTTGTGACGACGGACGCACACTTGAAGAAGATAACATGGAAACATCACCCTGTTCTGGTTCCTCTGAAATAGAAACTGAGAGAGTAGAGTGACCTTGTGGAGAAAGAGCCGGCATCGCTCCTTCTCCAGAAACAACATATCGTGACACACGTTTCCAATGTTTCTCATCCCAATGTTCACATATAGGACAGGGATTAATGCGAGAACACTGACTACAATTAATACAATGATCATGAAAGTCAGAGGAAGATTTCTTCCTATTATAATTTGAACAACGTCCCTTCATTGTGAAAGAACAACAATAAGTCCTAGTTACTCGCAAAAACCCCTGACACAAAGATACATAATAATATGATCCATTAATAAATGAAAAAACAATTGCAAAACAAAATAATTTTGAAAAAATATTTTTTCAGAGAAGCCCAAGTTGCTGAAAAGTAACGTTGAGCCCCGATGGATCCGATGGCAAAGTGTGGTCAAAAATTTTAAATTTATATAAAATAATTAATGAGACACTTTCGGATAATATAAATGTATCTTATAATGAGATAAACTACCACAAAGGCAAACAGCCCCCCTCAAAAAAGGCTGTTGCCAATGAAAACAAACAGTGTAAACACACTAGAAAACATGACTCCAGGCACTGAAAAAAATGGCCCGGAATCAGTCATCAATTACACTCTATCTGATGCAAAACAGAGACTCCCAGGGGAGAATCTGTAGAACATCAGATGGAAGATGCAGAACACAAACGTTATACACCCATGGGTGAAAACGTAACTATGGGGAAAATAACAGAAAACATTCTGTAACCAAGCAACTCTCCCAGGAAATTTTAGAAATGAAATTTCTCAAAAATATGCCAAAAGCATGGGAGAATTGCCAGGGGGGACTTTAGAAGGCTAGGGGAGAGGAAACACTGAATAAGCAGTGCAACAATTATCAAGAGGCCCATGCCTCGAAAATAGGCAACTTAACATAATTTCATCAAAAAATTTTAAGTACAGCCCTGATTATTTTTTGCCACTTCTTTTTCCTCTCCTCCTTCTATCCTCCTTAGAATCACATTTTCTCCAAAAATTACGTGTCTGGCATCCTTTAAACTGAGATTTACAAGCACAAAGATCAGTGAGATGTTGACTGATGAAGGGCCAAACAGAGAATGATAATTGGCACCAATTTCGGGACGACTGCGTCACTGCGCAGTAGAGGCGTAGTATGGAGGTCCTTTAGGACATGATTTCTTTTTGTTTTGGATGCAAATTTTGGGGATTGGGGGGCAAAATTTGTGTTTGGCCCTGGTTTTGTTAGAGTTAGCACCAGCTAAGTCTGGGTCATTGGTACAGTATAAAAATATAGAAATTTTGGGCGAGGCCAAAAAATCTTACCCCTCCAATTACAAAGCCAAATATTGCTTCACAAACTTTGTTTGAAGAAACTTGATTCTACACCTCAAAAAGAAGCTCCATAACAAATATCAAGTCACTGTACCCACTGGTTCATGAGAAGATTTTAAAAATATTTTGGAGCATTTTTCCCCACTCCCTTCCTATGGGTCTGGGCATGTTGAGTTGAACAAAAATGAAATGCCCCTTCGAGACCATCACTCACACAAACTTTCACTTGAATTGGCGCAGTGGTTTTGGAGAAGACCAAAAGATGGGGTTGATGGACTATGGACGGACGACGGACAGACAGCGATGAGATTAGCTCAGCTTGACTTTGTCAAGGTGAGCTAAAAAATTATAAATTCGAAGTAATTTGTATGTTTTTTATACTTACCAATGGCCCAAACTAGCTGGTGCTAACTCAAACAAGAGGCCCCACGTGGCCTTAATCGCTCACCTGACAAAGTGACTCTAAGAAGTATTTTAGGTCACCTTCACCATGTCATGCCTCATCAACATTAACTGGTTGAGTGATAGATTTTGTTTGAAGTTCAACATTTGTTACCTAAAATTAGTTTTATTTAAAATCATTGGTGTGTGGCCAATCTCCAATGATTTTTAATAAAGCAAATTTATCTCTGCAGACAAACTGGTTTAGCATGAAGCACAAACAAGGAATGTGAAGAGATAGCCTTGGACATCTCTCCCCAACTGTGGATATCTTCCATGTGCTACATGTATATATTTGCATGCAAGAAAACAAAAATTTTCACAAATTTTATTTTTTTTTATCATCATTGGAACAAGCTCAAACAGCTTATTCCAATAGGGGTATGGGAAGATCAGGTATATTTTTGAGACAGAAATGTGAATATATAAATAATGGTGTTTTTTTGTGAATGATGCTGGAGAATTTTGCGTAAAGATATGGTAAATGGTTTGTTCTAGATACAGAATGATGCAAAAGTATTTAAATTTGATTAGGCAAGTTGTTCCTATAATGCATTTAAAAATTGAAGTAACTGTTTTTTTGCTGACGAACTTTTAGATGTGTGTGTCTGTGTTTGTGTGTGTGTGTGTGTGTTTGTGTGTGTGTGTTTGTGGGGGGGGGGGGGGGGGGGTAAGAGTGTTCTTGCAAACAAAATTCCTGAATAAATGGAAAATTTTATTTTTTGTGTGAAAGACATAGTGCGTGAATGTTGATTGGAACAAGCTTAGAGAGCTCATTTTAATGTGAAGTCATAAAGCTGTGTTTTACGTACGAAATTCTGGAATAACTAAAAAAATTGCTTTTTTGACTCAAAAAGCATGGTGTGCGACCTCTCATTGGAATGAGCTCAAAAAGCTCATTCCAATGGGGTATTTACAAGCGATAAGTACATGTATGTTTAAGAGACAAAAATTAAAATTTGAATAGCGATTTTTGCAAAGAATGCTGACAAGTTTTGGCAGTTATGCTGGTAAAAAGGTAAGATATGCAAAGTGGTTGTTTTTTAGAGGCGACATTTAATTAAGGGGAATTAACCCTTGATTACTGAGGTAACTTCTAAAAGTACTGAAATTTCATGAAGCAATGTGAATAACAGACAACAGTTGCCTAAAAATTTCATGAATAACTAAAATTTTTATTCCTTTGTCTCGAAAACATGGCATATGACCTTTGTTGGAATGAGCTGAATGCGTGTGTTCCAATGAGGGGTCATAAAATTTGAACGAAGATTTGTGTGAATAATGCATTAGTACTGCTAGATTTGGGTAAACGGTTCACCCTGGATACCACCCCTTCTATAGTAGATCTTTTCTGCAAATTTTGTCTAAGATTCTATCAACTTTACAAATAAATACGTTCATGAATCACAATCAGATCCACCCTACAATGTTGCATACCAAATATCAAAAGATTCTGCCTGCTGGATCTGGAGAAGAAGATTTTTTAAGAAATATGCCTGAAACGCACTAAGTTAAAATTTGGGCTCCTATACGGAGCCCAAATATAAACCCAGGGGGCCGATTTGAACAAACTTGAATCAGATCCACCCCACAATGTTGCTTACCAAATATGAAAAGATTCTGAAGCTGGATCTGGAGAAGAAGATTTTTTAAGAAATTTGCCTGAAATGCACTAAGTTCGAATTCGAGCTTCTATAGTGAGCCCAAATATGAAACTAGGAAGCCGATTTGAACAAACTTGAATCAGATCCACCCCACAATGTTGCATACCAAATATCAAAAGATTCTGCCTGCTGGATCTGGAGAAGAAGATTTTTTAATAAATTTGCCCGAAATGCACTAAGTGCGAATTCGGGCTTCTATATTAAGCCCAAATATGAATCCAGGGGGCCGATTTGAACAAACTTGAATCAGATCCACCCCGCAATGTTGCATACCAAATATCAAAAGATTCTGCCTGCTGGATTTGGAGAAGAAGATTTTTGAAGAAATTTGCCTGAAATGCACTAAGTGCGAATTCGGGCTTCTATATTAAGCCCAAATATGAATCCAGGGGGCCGATTTGAACAAACTTGAATCAGATCCACCCCGCAATGTTGCATACCAAATATCAAAAGATTCTGCCTGCTGGATCTGGAGAAGAAGATTTTTTAACAAATTTGCCTGAAATGCACTAAGTTCGAAATCGGGCTCCTATACTGAGCCCAAATATTAACCCAGGGGACGATTTGAACAATCTTGAATCAGATCCACCCCACAATGTTGCTTACCAAATATGAAAAGATTCTGCCTGCTGGATCTGGAGAAGAAGATTTTTTAAGAAATTTGCCTGAAATGCACTAAGTTCGAATTCGGGCTTCTATAGTAAGCCCAAATATGTATCCAGGGAGCCGATTTGAACAAACTTGAATCAGATCTACCCCGCAACATTGCATACCAAATATCAAAAGATTCTGCCTGCTGGATCTGGAGAAGAAGATTTTTGAAGAAATTTGCCTGAAATGCACTAAATTCGAATTCGAACTCCTATAGTGAGCCCAAATATGAATCTAGGGAGCCGATTTGAACAAACTTGAATCAGATCTACCCTACAATGTTGCATACCAAATATCAAAAGATTCTGCCTGCTGGATCTGGAGAAGAAGATTTTCAAAGAAATTTGCCTGAAATGCAGTAAGTTCAAATTTGGGCTCCTATACTGAACCCAAATATAAACCCAGGGGGCCGATTTGAACAAACTTGAATCAGATCCACCCCACAATGTTGCATACCAAATATCAAAAGATTCTGCCTGCTGGATCTGGAGAAGAAGATTTTTTAAGAAATTTGCCTGAAATGCACTAAGTTCGAAATCGGGCTCCTATACTGAGCCCAAATATGAACCCAGGGGGCCGATTTGAACAAACTTGAATCAGATCCACCCTACAATGTTGCATACCAAATATCAAAAGATTCTGCCTGCTGGATCTGGAGAAGAAGATTTTTTAATGTTTTTCCCATTGCCTACAGTGTTAAAAAGTGCTGACTCAGCACTTTTTCAAAGTCCCGAAACTGTACCCTATGATAAAACCGATGGCAATTTTTTTTTACCAATCCTTTCTGTTGGTCCTAAGGAAGCTGCACACCAAATAAAAATTCTCAGTGCCGTGCAGTTTTGGAGATATGGGCGTTTTAAATTTTTTCTATTTTTAGCTCCTGCGGTTCCCACGGGGCTGCGGGAAAATTTTTTTTTCATAAATCAAGTACTCATGACCCAATAAGCCCTCACATAAAATTTGGTTCAAATCAGCCTCTCGGTTTGGAAAATAGAAATTTTGGGCGGGGCAAAAAATTTTGCCCCTCTCATAACAACGTCAAGTATAGCCCCACAAACTTCTCTTGAACAAATCTGAGTCTACACCTCAAAAGGAAGCTGCACACCAAATATCAAGTCTCTGCTACTGCTGGTTCATGAGAAGAAGATTTACAAAGATTTTGGTGCCCCTTGGGGGTGTGGCACCACCCAGGAGGAGGGGCAACTTCATTTGAACAAATCTGAATTGGCATTAGGTAATAAACATTTAGCCAACATTTGAATAAAATTGGGCTAGTGGTTTAGGAGGAGAAGTCGATAATGTAAAGTTAACGCCGGACGGACGACGACGGACGACGGACGCTGGACGACGGACAGAAAGTGATTAGTTAAGCTCCCCTTGAGCTTCGCTCAGGTGAGCTAAAAATAATCCAGGGCCAAACACAAATTTTGCCCCCCCCCCCCCCCCCCCCACAATCCCCCAAATTTGCACGTAAAACCAAAAACTGAATGTCCTATCTGGTCCTCCATACTTTTGCGTTCTGCGCATGCGCAGTATCCAGGACGACACCGAAAGTGGCGCCAACCATCTTTCTTTCTATAATTGCTTGTTAAATGTTGTAAACAGCGGGGAGGTATGAGTGCCCACTCATGGGAGGGCCATACCCATCTGGGCCATTGGAAAGTATAAACAAGAGGCCCCAGGGGTCTGAGGGTGCTCACTTGACAAGGTAGACTAAATATCAACCAAGGCAATTGATTTCAACATGTCGCATTTCCCCCTCCTAAGAAAAGCTTATACCAAATATCCAATGATTCTGTGGATCTAAAAAAAAAGAAGATTTTTAAAGAATATTCCTCGTATTGAAACAAGTTATAATTCGGGCTCCCACAGGGAGCCCAAATATGAACCCAGGGACTTGGCTTTAACAAACTTGAATCTCTCCCCTTTAAGGATGTTGCACACCAAATATCAAAACATTCCAACTGCTGGATCTGAAGAAGATTTTTTTAAGAAAATTCCTCATTTTGAACTAAGTTACAATTCGAGTTCCCACAGTGAGCCTAAATATGGACCTAGGGACATGGCTTGAACAAACTTGAATCTTACCCCCCTTAGGATGCTGCATACCAAATATCAAAACATTCCGACTGCTGGATCTGAAGAAGATTTTAAAAGAGAATTCCTCATTTTGAACTAAGTTATCATTCGGGCTCCCACAGTGAGCCCAAATATGAATCCAGGGACTTGGCTTGAACAAACTTGAATCTCATCCCCTAAGGATGTAGCATACCAAATATCAAAACATTCCGAAGAAGATTTTAAAAGAAAATTCCTCATTTTGAACTAAGTTATAATTTGGGTTCCCACAGTGAGCCCAAAAATGGACCTAGGGACATGGCTTGAACAAACTTGAATCTTACCCCCCTTAGGATGCTGCATACCAAATATCAAAACATTCCGACTGCTGGATCTGAAGAAGATTTTAAAAGAGAATTCCTCATTTTGAACTAAGTTATCATTCGGGCTCCCACAGTGAGCCCAAATATGAATCCAGGGACTTGGCTTGAACAAACTTGAATCTCATCCCCTAAGGATGTAGCATACCAAATATCAAAACATTCCGAAGAAGATTTTAAAAGAAAATTCCTCATTTTGAACTAAGTTATAATTTGGGTTCCCACAGTGAGCCCAAAAATGGACCAATGGACATGGCTTGAACAAACTTGAATCCCCCCCCCCCCCCCCCCCCCCCCCCAAGGATGCTGCATACCAAATATCAAAACATTCCGAAGAAGATTTTTAAAGAAAATTCCTCATTTTGAACTAAGTTATCATTCGGGCTTCCACAGTGAGCCCAAATATGAACCCAGGGACTTGGCTTGAACAAACTTGAATCTCACCCCCCTAAGCATGCTGCATACCCAATATTAAAAGAAATGCACCAAATTCAAATTCGGGCTCCTATACTGAGTCCAAATATGAACCCAGGGGGCCGATTTGAACAAACTTGAATCAGATCCACCCCACAATATTGCATACCAAATATCAAAAGATTCTGCCTGCTGGATCTGGAGAAGATTTTTTAAGAAAATTTACCTGAAATGCACTAAGTTCGAATTCAGGCTTCTATAGTGAGCCCAAATATAAATCCAGGGGGCCAATTTGAACAAACTTGAATCAGATCCACCCCATAATGCTGCATACCAAATATCAAATGATTCTGCCCACTTGTGCTGGAGAAGAAGATTTTTTAGTAATTTCTCTAATATACATAGGGTGCTATCGGAGTTATGCCCCCTATGGAGCCCCAAGTGGGCATGTCCCATTTTCTGAACAAACTTGAATTGACATATGGTAATCAACATCCATACCAAGTTTCGAGCAAATCAACCTAGCGGTTTCAGCGGAGAAGTCGTCTGAAAAATATTTCAGGACACCAGACGGACGACAGACACCGGGACGGACGACGGACGGCAAGTGATAAGTTTAGGTCCCTTCGGTGAGCTAAAAGTTAAAAAATTTATAGTAATTTATATATTTTTTATACTTACCAATGACCCAGACTTAGCTGGTGCTAACTCTAACAAAACCAGGGCCAAACACAAATTTTGCCCCCCAATCCCCAAAATTTGCATCCAAAACAAAAAGAAATCATGTCCTAAAGGACCTCCATACTACGCCTCTACTGTGCATGCGCAGTGACGCAGTTGTCCCGAAATTGGCGCCAATTATCATTCTTACTGGCAGTGCCTGGTCAGCGCTATGTACTCAGAGGGGAGGCAAGAGTTCCCAACTCCAGGGAGGGCCATCCCCGTCTGGGTCATTGGTAAGTATAAAAAATATATAAATTACTATAAATTTTTTAACATTTTTATACTGTACCAATGACCCAGACTTAGCTGAATAGTAAACAGGCTGGAGGGCCTAGGACATAGAGGAAAATCCAATAAGCTCAACAATATAGTAAAGAGGTAACCCCTTAAGGAGAAAAGGGAGTATTAGGCTTTACATGTATCTTTCTTATTTAATATTAAATTAGAAAGATACACTACCCTTAATAATTGAGCACAATAACATTCATGTTCTCTATTAACATCCAGTATAACCCTTATACTAATTATTTTTAAAGCAAGCCAATAAATAAAGTAGTCTAGAGAATTGAGACTCTTTATAATCATTTAAAAGTGTCCCGAGTATTGTATATTAAAGCCCGTTTGACACTTGACATATACAAATGCTTCACACCGAGCTACACTTTAAAAATAAGACATGAATGAATTTAAACATTAATATTACACTTTAAAACCATCCCGGAAGCGACTCAGAAATACTGACTTGGAGGAGGCATTCCCTTGCTTTTCACTATAAAGCAGGTGACCTAAGGGAACACCCCGCCCCCCCCCCCCCCCCCCCCTTCCCCTTGCCCTGGGTCAAATAGCCCAGAGCGAAGAGGGCAGCCGGACGGAGTCACTGCCGGAACAGAAAGCCTGCATAACTATAGTTGCAACTGTTTAGTGGACGACATTCTGAGCAACAGATAACGGACCTAAACAATGCAGGTCTCCAGAAATGGACTCAATATTTCTGAGATAAAAATTCGTAAATGTGGATGGCTGAGACCAATAAGCAGCCTTCATTAAATCTGTAATAGCAACACCATTAGCATAAGCCCAGGAAGTAGAAAGAGCTCTTACTTCATGAGCAGAAATCTTAAGCACAGACTGCTGAGAAGAAGATAAATCTTCATAAGCAGTACGGATAGTTAACTGAATCCATCTAGCAATAGAATGGACTGAAATGTCCTTTCTATTAGGCATCAAAGACAGAAAGAAACATTTCCGTCCCTTTCTGATAAACTGAGATCTCTGTTTATAGATACGTAGTGCTCTAACAGGACAGAGTAAAGGCCTACGCCCGTCTGAAGACGGAAGAGCCTTAATAACAATAGGTTCCGGATATTTATTAGGAGCCTGATTCTTAGCTAAAAAACCCACATTAGTAGAGAAGGTGATAGTGTTCCCAACACTACGATAATGAGAATCATCCACCGATAGTGCATGAAGCTCACTGACTCTTCTGGCAGAAGAGAAAGCTAAGAGAAAAGCTGTCTTATAAGATAAGAATTTGAAATCTACTGTCCCAAGAGGTTCAAATGGCTTTTCCTTCAATTTAAGGAGAACCCAAGCTAAATTCCACTTAGGAATTAATCTAAGAGTTCTGGGTCTATTTATCGAAAAGTTTCTAACCAACTTCGATAAAGAGACATTAGATCCAATTTGTAAACTATCATGATGTGCATAGGTATCAGATAACATAGATCTATAACCCTTTATAGTAACAGGCTGCAGTTTGATTTCGTCAAACAAGTATACTAGAAAGTTTGCAATGTCTGGTATAGAGGGATCAAATATATCTACAGAATGATCCCTACACCAACGACGAAAAACCTTCCACTTAGCCGCATAGTTTAGCGAAGAGGAGGTCCTCCTACAGTTAGAAATCGCGTCCACTGCTCGTCCTGTAAAGTGCTTGCCATGCAAGAAGGACCGCACAACGGAAAAGCGTGAAGGTTGAGACCTTGCGGGTTGTGATGGAGTTGGCGGGATTTCCCCTGCGAAAGAAGATCCTCTCATGGAGGAAGCTTCCGCGGTAGGTCCCACAACAGACACCTGAGTAGATTTATCCACAGTCTCTGTGGCGACAGAGATGCTACCAACAGAATCTTGCATTGAGATTGTTTTATCTTTAGCAATACTTGTTGAATTAACGGCGCTGGAGGATACGCATATCCTATCATTCCGTCCCAAGGGATCGACAGAGCGTCTACTGCAAATGCTCTTGGATCCGGACACGGAGACACATACGTCTGCAACTGATTGTTGAGATGTGTCGCAAATAAGTCTATCATTGGCCGTTCCCATTGGTAGCAAATCTGATTGAATACTTGTTTGTTGAGAGTCCACTCCGACGGCAACAAGCGACCCTTTCGTGAAAGGGAGTCTGCTAGCACATTCAGACGACCCGGTATGTGACGGACCGAAAGAAGAACGTGATGTTCTAACGCAAACAGAAGGATTCTTTCCGTTAGATTGAACAACGGAACTGAATGAGTGCCTCCCTGATTCCGTATATACGCCACTACTGTCGTATTGTCGGATAGGATTTGGACATGAGCATCGTGAATAATGTCCATCCAGTGACGTAACGCAAGCCAAATTGACATCATTTCCTTGATGTTTATGTGCTTGCACAGGAATTGCGGATCCCAAAGACCCTGGCATCTCGAATCCGTTGGGATTAATGATGCACCCCAACCTGTTTGACTGGCATCCGTCATAACGGTAAAACTCGGATCCGGCAACTGCAGCGGAACTCCTTGAGTTAACCACTGAATGTTTGACCAAGTCTGAATCTCTTGTTTCATTTGATCTGACAAGAGAACGTCTACATCGAGCGAATGAATTTTCACACTCCAATTCTGAGTCAGGAAAATTTGAAGAGGACGTGTGCGTAGCCGCCCCATCGGAATGAGATCCACGGCGGCTCTGCACAGACCTATCAGTCTCATAAATTCTCTCGCCGTGACTTTGTCTGCGTGCAGACAATAGCGAGCGTAACAACTGACTAATTTCGCTCTGGTTAACGGCAGACGAACGAGATTGTTGTGCGTCTCGAAGCTCATTCCCAGATGAGTGAATGACTTGGACGGCACCAGATCCGACTTCTCCTCGTTTACTATAAAACCGAGACGTCGGAGCAATAGAAGAAGATTCTGAACATCGTTCTGAAGCGTTAACTCGTTGCCGTACCTCTGAAGAATGTCGTCCAGGTAGGCCGACATTACCGCAGACGAATGAGCTCGGAAGTAGATCATTACCGAGTTCATTACCCGAGTGAAAGCCCAGGGTGCTAGATTCAATCCGAAGCACATCGCCCGGAATTGATACACCACTCCCAGGACTGCAAAGCGTAGATACTTTCGGAATGTCGGATGTACCATGACGTGAAAGTACGCATCTTTGAGATCTATGCTCGTTACATAATCGTTCACCCGAATACTCGCTCTGACCGATCGAATCGTCTCCATATAAAACTTCGGAGCGACGATCAGCTTGTTTATCCAGCTCAAATCTATGACTGGACGGAACGAGCCGTCTGGTTTCGGAACCAGAAACAGATGGCTGTAGAATCCCAGAGATTCCTGGTTTTCTACGACCTCTACCGCGTTCTTCATTAAAAGAGACTGCACCTCTGATAACAGAGCGTCTCTTTTCTGTGGATTTGACGGAAGATGAGTCCACTTTGGACTTCGAGTTAATGGAGGCTTTCGTTTGAAGGATATCTTTAGACCTTCCGAAGTCACTCCTCTCACCCAAGGGTCGTCCGTAATCGACACCCACTCTTGTGAAAAACTCGACAACCTTCCGCCAACCGGAACGCGATAGAAGTTTAAGCCATCACTTCCTGGACCTGCGAGGCCTGCGGTAGGAGAAACCACGTCTTCCACGACCCGCACCTCGCCTCGTCGACCTCGGGGCGTCCGACCGATTGTCCCGGCCTGAAGGACGTCCCGAACGAGAGTCGCTATCCTGACGGTCTCTCGAATAAGACCAAGAGGACGCACCGGAACCTCTATAGGAACCTCTCTTGGGCGCATTAGACCCAGAAGTGCCAGTCTTATTCGTGTCTGCTGTATCCGACTTCTTAGGAGCCGATCTGAACAACAGAGAATCATTAGCTTTCTTTTTAATTTTATCATAAATAGCGGAAAGCTTGCCGTCAAAGAGAAGTTCTCCTGAGACCGAAGCGACTCTAAGAGAGTTCTTCACCTTAGAATACACTAGTGTGGATGTAGCTAGGGCTGCGTCACGTCTAACCAACTCCAGATTTGCCACTGAAAGGGCGGAGTTACACGTGGAATAAGCTACTGGCCTTGAAAGAAGTCTTAAAGAGGATTGTATATCCTGAAACTCTTCCCCTTGAAGGCGCAGTGATAACGCCTTAGTAAGGTGATCTGCGTAAGATAAGGCATCTAAATTGGCTCTGTTAGACGCAATAGCTGTTTCCAACACCGCGGTTGGAATAGAAGCTGACGACGGTAATGATAGCTCTAAGTCTTCCGCCTCGTCATCCATACGCAGAGGAACTCTCGGTATACCCTGTCCTGCCGTATCGAATTTATTCCTTGCATTAATGAAAGGCAGGTTGAGAGTATTAGCGGACAAGAAACCTGCTTTCCCTGTCCTGGAAGCAAGTTTAAATATAGCGTCGTTCAATAATTCAAATGTTCTAGCAACATTATTGGACTGCGACGGAAACTCGGGAGCGATGTCCCTGAACCGCTCAAAAAATTCAGAGTCCAATGACGCTATAATTCTCTTGTCCGGAAGCGCAGCAGTCTGGCCCGACGGAACAACTTGAGGGAGAAAGTGCCGGATGAAGTCCACGGCAGCTTTATGTTGTTCCGAAAGGGATAGCTCCAAGTCATCCGTATCCCTTTCACCATCCGGTCGGACCTCACGATGTTCCCGGTCGTCCGCCCCCGATGCTTCGGCGGAGCGTACCGACCCAGCGCCGTCGGATAATTCTCGATCCGACACCGTTTCTGTCGGCTGCTGGGATGCTGCGATAAGCTGTGCTATCTGCACAAGAATGTCCGGCGTCGAGACCTGCGGAGGCGCAGTCTTTCGCTGCTTCGCCGAGGGCAGCTCCGCATCAGATGGCTCCCGCATACTTTTCCTATGCGAACGTCCGGAGTCCATCGGTCTCGAATCCCTGGCTGCCAGATGGTGTGACCTGGTCGCCGAAGAATCCTTCATCGGCGAAGCTGGTAATATATCGGCGGTCACGCAGCCAAGGTGCGGTCGTGTGCGCTGACGAGAAGAGGAAGCCTTAACAGTCTCTGCGGACTGCTTATACAACGGAGCGTCCCGAGCGACGGACGTATGCTCCGCTAAAGACACATTTTGTACCACAACATCTGGTCCCAGATGTTGTTGTACGAGAGAGGGACCTCTCTCGCTCGCGGCCCGGCTGGACCTGGACGAGCTATGAACCAGACTAAAAGGCTTCCTCCGTTCTCGCTTACTATCCGCCGTCACTGGGTGTGCATCTATTATGTTTATAGTGCTCGCATCACCCAAAATTTCCTCTTGGACCGCATCGGACGAACCCGGCTGCCGAACCATTCGGTGAATGGACGCTACACCGGGCGAGCTAGCGGACGACATTTGTCTAATCTCCATGAGCACTTTTGCCGCTAGCTCTGAATTCATTTGTGACGACGGACGCACACTTGAAGAAGATAACATGGAAACATCACCCTGTTCTGGTTCCTCTGAAATAGAAACTGAGAGAGTAGAGTGACCTTGCGGAGAAAGAAACAACATATCGTGACACACGTTTCCAATGTTTCTCATCCCAATGTTCACATATAGGACAGGGATTAATGCGAGAACACTGACTACAATTAATACAATGATCATGAAAGTCAGAGGAAGATTTCTTCCTATTACAATTTGAACAACGTCCCTTCATTGTGAAAGAACAACAATAAGTCCTAGTTACTCGCAAAAACCCCTGACACAAAGATACATAATAACATGATCCATTAATAAATGAAAAAACAATTGCAAAACAAAATAATTTTGAAAAAATATTTTTTCAGAGAAGCCCAAGTTGCTGAAAAGTAACGTTGAGCCCCGATGGATCCGATGGCAAAGTGTGGTCAAAAATTTTAAATTTATATAAAATAATTAATGAGACACTTTCGGATAATATAAATGTATCTTATAATGAGATAAACTACCACAAAGGCAAACAGCCCCCCTCAAAAAAGGCTGTTGCCAATGAAAACAAACAGTGTAAACACACTAGAAAACATGACTCCAGGCACTGAAAAAACTGGCCCGGAATCAGTCATCAATTACACTCTATCTGATGCAAAACAGAGACTCCCAGGGGAGAATCTGTAGAACATCAGATGGAAGATGCAGAACACAAACGTTATACACCCATGGGTGAAAACGTAACTATGGGGAAAATAACAGAAAACATTCTGTAACCAAGCAACTCTCCCAGGAAATTTTAGAAATGAAATTTCTCAAAAATATGCCAAAAGCATGGGAGAATTGCCAGGGGGGACTTTAGAAGGCTAGGGGAGAGGAAACACTGAATAAGCAGTGCAACAATTAGCAAGAATGACAACAAGAGGCCCCATGCCTCGAAAATAGGCAACTTAACATGATAATTGGCGCCAATTTCGGGACGACTGCGTCACTGCGCATGCGCAGTAGAGGCGTAGTATGGAGGTCCTTTAGGACATGATTTCTTTTTGTTTTGGATGCAAATTTTGGGGATTGGGGGGCAAAATTTGTGTTTGGCCCTGGTTTTGTTAGAGTTAGCACCAGCTAAGTCTGGGTCATTGGTACAGTATAAAAATATATACAAATTACTTTGAATTTATAATATTTTTATACAACAACCAATGGTCAAGACTAGCTGAATAGTAAAAAGGCTGGAGGGCCTAGAACAGAAAGGAAAATCCAATCACTTCATAAAAGAAATCTCTTACAGGAGAATAGGAGAGAAAGGAATTATATATGTCTTTCTCCTTTACGAGAAACAAGAAAGACATAACACCAACAATGTAATTGAGTATTACATAATATATAATCCTCCATTTAATGCCAGCATAACCCATTATGCTAATTCGGTGAAGGGAAGCCAAAATATAAAGAACGTCCAGAGAATGAGACTCTTTATACTCATTTAAAAGTGTCTGAGGATTGTATATTAATGCCTGTTTGACATGTGACATATACAAATGCTTCACAGTGAGCTACACTTTAAAAACAATACATAAATGAGACATAGTATTTGCTTCACACCGAGCTAAACATTAAAACCAACCCAGCACCGACTTGGGACTACCGACACCTGAGGAGGTCTACCCTTGCTTTTCACTATAAAGGAAAAAAACGTGACCACAGAAAGAAGAGGGCAGCAGAACAGCGTCACTGCTGGAATGGGCTGCCTAAATAACTATAGATGTAACCCTTAATGGACGACATTCTGAGCAACAGAAAGAGGATCTAAACATCTAAGGTCACCGGAGATGGACTCTAAATTTCTCAGGTAAAACTTGGTAAATGTAGAGGGCTGTGTCCAGTACGCAGCCTTCATGAGATCAGTAATGGCTATACTGATAGAATAAGCCCAGGAAGTGGACAGCGCTCTAACTTCATGCGCTGATATCTTATTTACAGAATGCTGATCTGAAGATTTTCATAGGCGATGCATATTGCCTACTGAATCCATCTAGCAATAGAATGAACCGAAATATCTCTTCTGTTAGGAATTAAAGAAAGAAACGTTTCCTTCTTTTTCTTATAAAATCTGATTGGCATTTATATATGCGAATAGCCCTGACTGGACACAGCAGAGGTCTTCGGTTGTCAGAGCCTTAATGGTAATAGGCTCAGATCATTTATCTGGAGTCTGATTCTTATCCAAAAATCCCATTTCCGTAGTTAAGGTAATGGTATTACCAACACAACCATAGTGAGATTCCTCAACAGATAAAGCATGAAGTTCACTAACTCTTCTAGCAGATGCAAAGGCTAAGAGAAATGCTGTTTTATAGGTCAAGAATTTGAACTCGACTATGTCTAATGGCTCAAACGGAACTTCTTTAAGCTTCAACAGAACCCAAGCCAAATTCCACTTAGGAATTAATCTGAGGGTTCTAGGTCTTTTAATAGAGAAATTAATAGTAATGGGCTGCAGTTTGAGATCGTCAAACAAGTAGACCAGAAAGTTGTCAATATCTGGTATGGACAGATCATAGACATCTATCGACTGATCCTTACACCAACGGAAGATAACCTTCCACTTCGCTGTGTAATTCAACAAAAAGGAGGACCTTCTGCAGTTAGAAATTGCATCCACTGCTCGTCCTGTAAAATGCTTGCCGTGCAAGAAGGACTGCACAACAGAAATATGTGAAGGTTGAGACCTTCCAGGTTGTGATGCAGTGTGTGTGACTTCCCCTGATAAAGAAGGTCCTCTCGCGGAGGAAGCTTCTGGGGACGTCCCGTAACAGACACCTGAGAAGATTGATCCGGTTTCTGTGATGACAGAGGTGCTACTAGAAGAATTTTGCAACGAGACTGTTTAATCTTTAACAGAATCTGCTGAATCAACGGAGATGGAGGATACACATATCCTAGCATTCCGCCCCATAAGATTGACAGAGCGACTACTGTGTACACTCGATGGTTTGGACATGGTGACACGAATGTCGGCAACTGATTGTTCAGATGCGTCACAAACAGACTATTATGGGTCGATCCCACTGGTAGCAAATCTGTCTGAATACTCGCTTGTTGAGCATCCACTCCGATGGCAACAGACAACCTTTCCAAGATAATGAGTCTGCTAATACATTCAGACGACCCGGTATATGATGGACAGAGAGCTGAACATGATGATTCATGACATATAGAAGAATAGAATCTTCTCCGTTAGTTCGCATAACGGAATCGGATGAGTGCCGCCCTGGTTCCTGATATACGCTACAACTGTCGAGTTGTCCGACAATATCTGAACATGAGAGTTCGCTAGAATGTGAGTCCAATGTTGTAGCGCTAACCATATTGAATCTTCTCCATTATGCGAACTAACGGAGAAGATTCTTCTATATGCGTTTCTCTAGGAACCAAGGGTCCCAAAGACCCTGACATTTCAAGTCTGCCAGGCTCAGGGTCGTGCCCCAACCCATTTGACTCGCAAAGCCGGATCCAGCAGTTGCAGTGAAACTCCTTGAGTTAACCACTCAATAGCTGCCCAAATCTGGACCTTTTGTTTTACTTGGTATGTTAAAACAATACTGGTCTCGAGCAAATGCGTCTTCACACTCCAGTTCTGAGTAAAGAATATCTGGAGGGGACGTGTGTGCAGGAAGCCCATCGGAATAAGATCTGCAGCTGCTATGCACAGTCCATCAGTCGCATGAATTTCCTCGCTGTTAATGTGCCTGAGCATAACAACTGACTAATTTCACTCTGGGTAATGGCAGACGAACCAGATTGTTGGGAGTCTCGAAGCTCATTCCCAAGTGAGTGAACGACATGGATGGAGCTAGAGCCGACTTTTTCTCGTTTACGAAGAAACCAAGGCATCGGAGTAATAGAATCAGACTCTGAACATCGTTCTGAAGAATTATTCTGTTGCAGTATCTCTGCAGAATGTCATCCAAGTAAGCTGACGTTACGAATGAGCTCGGAAGTATGACATTACCAAGTTCATTATTCGAGTGAATGCCCAGGGAGCCAGGTTCAGACCAAAGCACATTGCTCTGAACTGATAAACCTTCCCTTGTATGGCGAACTGCAGGTACTTTCTGAATGCCAGATGTACCAGGACATGAAAGTATGCATCCTTTAGATCTATGCTTGCCGCATAATCGTTCACTGGAATGCTCGCTCTTACTGACCCAATGGTCTCCATATAGAACTTTGGGGCCACGATAAGCTTGTTTATCCAGCTCAAGTCTATTACCGGTCGGAACGAGCTGTTTGGCTTTGGTACCAGGAACAGGTGACTGTAAAAACCCAGAGAATCTTGATTCTCGACGACCTCTATTGCTTCCTTTAATAACAGAGCCTGTACCTTCGCTAAGAGAGACTCTCTTTTGAAAGGATCCAGTGGAAGCTTTGTCCAATGTGGACATCTCGTTAGGGTGGGTTTCGCTCGGAATGATAGCTGTAAGCTGCCCGAGACTACACTTCTCACCTACTGATCTTCCGTGACTGCTATCCAGTTTCTTGCGAAGTTTGATAACCTTCCGCCAACTGGCCAGCAATTGAGGTCTTGAACATCACCGGTATGACCTGCGAGGCTTACGGGATGAGAAACTACGTCCTCCCCACAAAGAACCTCTCCCCGTCAGCCTAGGGGCGTCTGACCGATAGTCCCGATAAGACCTACGCCCTTTTCCCAAGTCGCTAAATTGACGTTCTCCGGAGTAATTGTAACAGGTTTTCTTGTACCCTCGTGAGGAGTTCCCTTTTGACGTTTTACATTTGGAACGTCCCCCTTTACTCATGTTTGTTGAAGCGGGTTGCTGCGACGCCGACTTCAATAGCAGAGCACTTGACGCTTTCTCAGTAGCCTGTTTATAGACTAACAAAAGCTTGTCAAAAATAGTACGTCCGGAGACTGGAGCGACCCGGAGAGAGAGAGCTTTTCACCTTGTCATCTATAAGTGATGACGACGCAAGGGCAGCATAACCTCTAATTAACTCCAGATTAGCCACTGTCAGGGCGGAGTTATACGTGGTATACATAATTGCCCTGGAAAGACCTCTAAGAGAGGTACGGACGTCCTCAAATTCATTCCTATTGAGACGTGCCATAGCTCTAGTAAGGTGATCTGCATAGGACACTGCGTCCAAATTCGCTCTATTTGATGAAATTGCTGTTTCCATTACATCTGACCGAATGATGCAGGTAAGAATACACCTAGTTCCCCGGCCTGCTCATCCAAATGCAGAGGAGCTCTCTGAACATCTTCTCCAACCGTTTTAAATAAACGTGGTCCAAGAAACGGTATATTTATGGAAGATGTTGATAAGAAACCGCCTTTTTTCCTCGCACTCGAGAGGTTGAATATGGCATTGTCTACATGGCCAAAGGCCTGCGACACCTGCCTAGACAGAACCGGAAAAGAAAGAACTTCTTCCTTTCTCCGTATAAAGTCTGCGTCTAGCGATGCCAGCAGTTTCTCTCTTGTTGTCGCAGCATTCTGATTCGGTGCAACAAATTCAGGGTAGTATTGATGGATGAAATCCATTGCAACCATGTGCAGTTCCAAAAGGGAAGGGTAATCCTCTTCCTTATCCCTTTCTCCATCTGAGAGAATCATACGCGAATCTTGGTCCATTACATCTGTGTGAACAGATAACTGGACCGACCCAGAATCGTCCGACAGCTCAGGTTCCGAGTCTGAGGGAGGCTGCTCCTGCACTTGCTGGGATGCTGCGATCAGCTGCACAATCTGTGACAGCAAGTGAGTCATCAAGGCCTGAGGAGCAGCAGTTTTCTGATTCTTAGCCGCTTGCTGCTCCTGGGATGGCGTGCCAGAGATGGATCTCTTCTCCGAACGTTCTGATGATTGAGGCCTCATCTCCTTAGCTACCAGATGGTCCAACTTCAAGGGCGAAGAATGGTCCCTTCTTCGCGCAGCACACTGGATATCCACAGTCGGGTAGCTAGGATGCGGTCGTGTGTGCTTTAAAATCGAAGCAGAAGAAGCTGTGACAGTAGCCGAGGCCGGCTGCAATCTAGACAGAGCGTCCCGAATTGGGGGTGGACATATGCTCCGGCCCGCGCAAGTTCTTAATAACAACATCTAGCCCCGGATGTTGCTGGGATAGCGAGGGACCTCTCCCACTTGATACCATTTCAGACCTCGCCAAGCTTTCCAAAACACTTGCTGGCTTCTTCCCTAGTTTCGTCGTTGGTAGGTGAGCATGTTTAGTTTTTAAGGTGCTCGCTCTACTCACTACACTTCCTTCGACAGCAACAGACATACCCGGCATCACGGATGGAGTAACCGTTTCACTGGTTGAGCTAGCTGCTCGCAAAGGACTAAAACCACCACCCAGTGGCTTTGTCCCTTGCGTAATATTCAGGAGCACCTTAGCAGCTAGCTGTTTGCTCATCAGACGACGGTAGCACACTTTTGGTAAGTGTCACATTACCATCACCATGTTCTTGTTCCTCTGAAAAGGAAACTGAGAAACTTGAATGACTCTGTGGCAAGAAAATCGGCATTGGCCTCTCATCGCTAACAACATACCGTGACACCCGCGTCCAATGTTTGTCATCCCAATCAACACATGTAGGACAAGAATTTGTGGGAGTACATCGACTACAGGCAAGGCAACAACCATGTAAAGCTGAGGAAGACTTCCTCGCCTTGCATTTTGAGCAATAAGCTTTCATAATTAATCAAACAAAGTCGATCGGACTCCCACCAACTCCACAATAAATATATGATAAAGATACATAATAATCAACAATCAAAATACAAATCGAAAAATTCATTTCAAAAAATCTTTCGTAAAAATTTTGACAAGACCCAAGTTCCCAAAGGGAACATGAAGAGCCCAAGGGTATCCCGATAGATCCTAATTGTTGACAAAAATCCAAAAATTATTGCTACACTACTGAAATATTAAAACATGTATCTTACAACAATCCTACAGCAATAATAAGTACATACTACATATATTTAAGGACGTTGCCAATGTAAACAACGTCAAGGAAAAAACTGGAAACAAGACCCCAGGCACAGAATAAAAAGGCCCAAAGTCAGTAACAGATTTTAAAGCTACCAGATGTAAAGTAAGATCTTCAGACGAAGAAAAAACGATACATCGGATAGAAGATGCAAGACCCAAACGACCCAACACCCCTAGGTTATACAAGTTAAACTCCCAAGAAATTTAATACAAAATTTCAATAAAAATAAGCTAAAAAGCTTAGGAGTTTAACAGGAGGAGGGGGGGGGGGGGGGGGGTTCAAGGAAGGATAGGGAAGGAACACTTAACAAACAGTGGATAAATCATTATCAAGAATGATGACGTCAGGCACATGTCCTGAAATTGGGAAACATGAAATAATTTTGATACAAATTATTAAGTTACAGCCCTGAACGTTCCTAAACACCTCTGTTCACTTCCATCATCCATTTATGTCCTCAGATCCACCAATTTTACCATTGATTTGTGTCTGGCATTCTCAATGAAAGTGTCAATGACACTGTAGCTTAACTTGTCTGTGTGTTTTGTTTGATGAAAAGGATAATGTTCAATGTTTATGAAAGGATTATGAAATAAACAATGTTTATGAAAGGATTATGAAATAAGACAAGAATTGTGATAACTGGGAATATGTTAATTTCTGTCCCCTGTATGCTATGTTTTTCATAAAAATAATATGAGGTGTGCACTGTACTAAAGGGCAGAGGGATGGGTTAATCTGACCTCACAGTTAATGTATGTGGCCCTCATAGTTAACGTATGTCAACAAAAGTTACCAGGTTACAGGGAAATTATTCAAAAACGAATCATCCTATCAAATTGCAAATCCCTTCATCTTCATAAATATGGCCTGTAGACTGTGCTAAAGGTTTTCAAGCTTCAGGCCTGTGTAGCCATGATGGTTGACCAATTGCTACAAAAAGGGGACGTCCTCATTTCGACATTATACCGAGTCATTCCACTAAGTTACAATGAAATCCCTTCACAATATGACTTGTAATCTGTACTAAAGCGTTTCAGGTTTTGGGCTGGGGAAGCCATCATGGTTGAATGATCACGACCAAAAGGGGATGTTCTAATCTGGGCATCATCTGGAGTGATCAATCGAAGTTACAATGAAATCCCTTCATAAATATGACCTGTAGACTGTGCTCATGGTTATCAGGCTTCGGGCACCTGTAGCCGTCACAGTTGATCAATCACGATCAAAAGGGAAAGTCATCATCTAGGCATTATATGGAGTCAAACTAACAGGTTACAATGAAATCCTTCCATAACTATGACCTATAGACTATGCTAAAGGTTTTGGGCTCGGGCTGCCATCAAGGCTGAATGACCGCGACCAAAAGGGGAAGTTCTCATCTAGACATTATATGAAGTCAACCTACCAAGTTACAATGAAATCCCTCCATAAATATGACCTGTTGACTGTGCTAAAGGTTTTCGGGTTTTGGGCTCGGGCAGTCGTCACGATTGACAGATCGCGACCAAACGGGGAAGTTCTCATCTAGACATCATAAGGAGTCGTCCTACCAAGTTACAACGAAATCCCTCCATATTAAATATTTTGGGCTTGGGCAGTCATCATGGTTTACAGATCATGACCAATAGGGGAAGTACTCATCTAGGCATTATACAGAGGCATCCTACCAATTTGCAATGAAATCCCTTTATAAATATGATCTGTAGACTATGATCAAGGTTTTTGGGCTTCAGGCCCCTGTAGCTGTCACAGTTCACCAATCACAACCAAAAGGGGTTGTCATCATCTAGGCATTATATCAAGTCAACCTAACAAGTTACAATGAAATCCTTACATAAATATGACTATAGACTATGCTAAAGGTTTTTACATCCGGGCAGCCATCAAGGCTGAATGATCGTGACCAAAAGGGGACGTTCTCATGTAGACATTATTTGGACTCATTCTACCAAGCTACAAAGAAATCCCTTCATAAATATGACCTGTAGACTTTGCTAAAGGTTTTCGGGTTTTGGGCCCCTGTAGCCATCACAGTTGCCCAATCATGTCCAAAAAGGGACGTTCTTATCTAGACATTATATGAAGTCAACCTACCAGGTTACAATGAAATCCCTTCATAAATATAACCTGTAGACTGTGCTAAAAGTTTTTGGGCTCGGGCAGCCATCATGGTTGAATGGTCACAACCAGACATTTTCATCTGGGCATCATCTGGAGTGATCCTACGAAGTTACAATGAAATCCCTTCATAAATATGACCTGTAGACTGTGCTAAAGGTTTTCAGGCTTCGGGCCCCTGTAGCCGTCACAGTTGACCAATCACGACCAAAAGGGGATGTCATCATCTAGGCATTATATCGAGTCAACCTAACAAGTTACAATGAAATTCTTCCATAAATACGACCTATAGACTATGCTTAAGATTTTGGGGCTCAGGCAGCCATTAAGGCTGAATGATCGCGACCAAAGGGGACGTTCTCATCTAGACATTATATGAAGTCAACCTACCAAGTTACAATGAAATCCCTTCATAAATATGACCTGTAGACTGTGCTCAAGGTTTTCTGGCACCTGTAGCCATCACAGTTGACCAATCACGACCAAAACGGGATGTCATCATCTAGGCATGATATGGAGTCAACCTAACAAGTTACAATGAAATCCTTACATAAATACAACCTATGGACTATGCTAAAGGTTTTTGGGCTCGGGCAGCCATCAAGGCTGAATGATCGTGACCAAAAGGGGAAATTCTCATCTAGACATTATTTGGAGTCATCCTACCAAGTTACAATGAAATCCCTTCATAAATATGACCTGTGGACTGTGCTAAAGGTTTTTGGGCTTCAGGCCCCTGTAGCCGTCACAGTTACTCAATCACGTCCAAAAGGGGATGTTCTCATCTAGCCATTATATGAATCAACCTACCAAGTTACAATGAAATCCCTCCATAAATATGTCCTGTAGACTGTGCTAAAGGTTTTGGGCTCGGGCAGCCATCATGGTTGAATGGTCACAACCAGACATTTTCATCTGGGCATCATCTGGAGTGATCCTACGAAGTTACAATGAAATCCCTTCATAAATATGACCTGTAGACTGTGCTAAAGGTTTCCAGGCTTCGGGCCCCTGTAGCCGTCACAGTTGACCAATCACGACCAAAAGGGGATGTCATCATCTAGGCATTATATCGAGTCAACCTAACAAGTTACAATGAAATTCTTCCATAAATACGACCTATAGACTATGCTAAAGATTTTGGGGCTCAGGCAGCCATTAAGGCTGAATGATCGCGACCAAAGGGGACGTTCTCATCTAGACATTATATGAAGTCAACCTACCAAGTTACAATGAAATCCCTTCATAAATATGACCTGTAGACTGTGCTCAAGGTTTTCTGGCACCTGTAGCCATCACAGTTGACCAATCACGACCAAAACGGGATGTCATCATCTAGACATGATATGGAGTCAACCTAACAAGTTACAATGAAATCCTTACATAAATACAACCTATGGACTATGCTAAAGGTTTCTGGGCTTGGGCAGCCATCAAGGCTGAATGATCGTGACCAAAAGGGGAAATTCTCATCTAGACATTATTTGGAGTCATCCTACCAAGTTACAATGAAATCCCTTCATAAATATGACCTGTGGACTGTGCTAAAGGTTTTTGGGCTTCAGGCTCCTGTAGCCGTCACAGTTGCTCAATCACGTCCAAAAGGGGATGTTCTCATCTAGCCATTATATGAATCAACCTACCAAGTTACAATGAAATCCCTCCATAAATATGTCCTGTAGACTGTGCTAAAGGTTTTGGGCTTGGGCAGTCGTCACGGTTGACAGATCGCGACCAAATGGGGAAGTTCTCATCTAGACATCATCTGGAGTCATCCTACCAAGTTACAATGAAATCCCTCCATATTAAATATGACCTGCAGACTGTGCTAAAAGTTTTGGGGTTTCGGGCTTGGGCAGCCATCACGGTTGACATATCATGACCAAAAAGGGACGTTCTCAAATTTATTGATTTTATTAACTTGGGTAAAATATCAGACTTAAACCATTTAATTCTTTAAGTTTGCATTGGCTATAAAAAGAGAGCATGCGACAGACAAAAGGACATTGCAGGAGAAACAGATTTTTAACTTTTTTAGGCCTTAGTTGACAACATTCAAAACAATTTACAAACCAAGTTCAGAGGATTCATATCAGGTCTAATTTGGGACTTTAGAACAGGACATTTTATTTCTGAAAAAGAATACACAACATAATCATTAACGTCCAATATCCACTGAAAAACGATCAGAAAAGAATTAATTATCAGAAAAAGTTCCAAGATGTTGAATGTAAACGTAGTGAGATAAAATACTTACTTCAAGTAAGTCATCAAGGAAACTACAGGCTAAAATGTCAGATATTTTTATCTTTCCTGTTCTCAGAGGATCGAGAAAAAAGAAAAATTTTCTAACGGCAGTGCACACATAAAAAGAATAGAATGATTTCTCCAATCCACTTAGCTGAAAATAAAAAAAAACATTTCATTTATTTCATCAATATCAATGCTTCTTTGCCTCTGTTTCAAATGATGTTAAACTTGTTCATTTAGACCTATTAAAGAACTTCTTGTTTCTCAGGCAATTTTCACACAATTTTATGATGAGAGAGGAAGGCATTTGTTCTTTTGTTCATCCACAAAACAGTCCTGAAAATATTTGGAATTTTTAATTCAACCCCTTACACAATTCTGTTGAAAAAACAATGTTTACAAAGGTGAAAATGTCCCATACTGCAGTTGCAAATTTGATTGACAATATTTTATTTCCAAACAAGTATATAAAGATACAGATTGCACTGGTAAACATAAATTGTCATTTGGAAAATGGATCCAACAGGAAGCTGATGCTTTTGTAAATTGTTTCAGAAAAATGCAATTGGAGGTGGCACGAAAAAATATCATATTTCTCAAAAACAAATCAAGATAGTAATCGATGGAATGTTGCATCAGTGAAATAGGAATTACATGGAAAATTTAAATGGCAAATGTTGTAATAAGAAGAAATGGTTGGGATGGATTGATTGGTCGAGTGCTAGCAGGCACCATGGGTCATATGGCAGACACCATGGTTCAGTTGAAATAAACCAGGTGAAGGTCAATTATTAGTGCACTGTGTCCATCAAGATTTTGTTTTCCACTATAGAATGAAAAAAACTCCAATATATATCATCCGTCGGATGGAACAGAGCACCACAGGCAATGCTCAAGCATTGCAGATGGTGGTCGATTGCACCCAAGGGACGATATGTGTTAAACAGCTGAGATAAAAAGGAGAGTTCCAGAGTGCACTCTTCAGCAAACTTGAGCATGACAGTTATTTCCATCGTGTTAGCCTGTAGATCAATGAGCTTGTAGCACAATACCTTGGACAACAATACTCACTTTACAAATCGTCACCAGAAATTGGTCAGTACTTGAACGGTTAAGACGGTTGTGTGTTTGAAGCTACCTGTTTTACGTTTTAGTTGAAATATTGTTATGAAAAGTGTATATATTTTATATTTAATTATATCTTTAATGATTTAAGCACAGAAATTAAGATTTTGTTTGTGTTTGACATCATTTTTTAGCTTTTGAATACGATAACCATGGAAAATGGATATTATTGGTAAAAGAGGAAATTTTTCAAATTTGCCAAAAAATTCATGGAGCGAACTGATATGGGTTCAATATCGAGTATGAGACCCATTATTGTTAATTACAGCTTGACAATGCTTTCTTATGCTCCCAATCAGGTTCCAGATGGTCCTTTGTGAGATGTTGTTCCATTATTGGACCAGCATGGCACCAAGCTCCTGGACACTTCTTGGTTGGACTGGATGGACTGAAACTGCAAGCTGCAACTCATTCCAGACATGTTCGATTGGATTGAGGTCAGAGGATCTTGCTGACCAGTCCATACACTCAATCCCCTCCCTCTTTCGGTACTCCCGGACAGCAGGGGCAACATGAGGATGGGCATTACATCCATCAGAATGAATCTATCACCCACTGCACCTGCATACAATCTTACGTGGGCATCCAGGATCTCATCAATATACTGTATTGATGTATTTATGTAGGTTGAGAAAGATATCAGAGTTGGTTTCTACAATAAAATGAGCATTACCATGCAGTAGGGTTTCCATTATGATAACTCAGGGAAGTTATTTCAGTGTGTCCCTTCTTATGTCCAAGTAGTGAGGGCAGTTGAAGAGACAATGATGAGTTGTTTCACACTCTCCACAGCCACATAAGGGTGAACGGGAAAGGAATTACTGAACAGGTGTTAATTTAGGTTGCTACTGCCCAGACGTGGTCTACCATGGTATATTTGAGTCCTTTGTGATCTGTGAGCATAAATTTGAAACCAGTTAGGAGTAGAGAATCTGTTTTTATTTGGGTGGTGAGTGTAAATTTCCCACGGAACTGTTTTCTCGGATTTCCTTGGGTAGACTATTCCAGTCTGGTTGTCAAGGGTAAGAAGGAATTCAGGTGTGAATTGGTGCAACAGTGGGGAATGTTTAAGTTGGCATTGTTACAGAGAGAATATTTGTGAGAAATGGAGGTTGGCAGGGAAACTAAGGATGATATGTAACCTGGGACAAGGTGATGAACCATTTTGAAATAGTGGATTAGTTTATACTTATCTCTACGAGTATGGAGAGTTTTCTAGCCGGTTTTCACATATAGTGGGGCTCTACTTGCACTTCGTGTAGCCCCAGTGACTATATGGCAGCCTCAAGCTGTACTTTTTCTAGCTCAGAGCCATCGTAGTCATTACAATTGTCCCATATGGTATCCGCATATTCCAGTAATGGGCGAAGAAAGGTGAAAAATATTTTTCTAGTGTTTTACGATTGGGGTGAATTTTACTTCCTAAGGAGGGATGTTATTTTCGAGGTCTTAGTGGTGATCTCTGAAATATGATTACCCATGGTAGTTTAGGATTAAGCCAAGGTGTTTGTGTTGGGTAACTTCTTTGATATCCGTACCAGACATCTTTCGAGTGGGATGATGTGGTCTGACTTGTGTGAGATTATCAATGACAGAGTTTTTGTAGGATTGAAGTCAACCAACCATTGAGATGCCCACACATCAATCATTTCTACATCGTCGGACATCATTTTGCTGCTTGTGCAGTGTCTTCAGTGGCGAGATGTAGCAAAGTATCAGTCACAAAAAGTTAACTGTTCGATACCAGTCTATCCGTGATATTGTTTATATAGATAAGAAAGAGAAAAGGCCCTAGTAGCAAACCCTGTGGAACACCCGAACTTATACTTCCCTATGAAGAGTACTCAGAATTAACTATGCCACATGGATACCTCTTGCTCAAGTAAAAGTCAAACCCAAGATATTTATTGACCGGTTATGCCGATCTTTTTCAAGTTTATAATGATATCACAAAAAATGAATCTTATTTCTTTACATTTGTCAAGGGCAGTACTCATTGCATAGTAAAGTGAGGAAAGCTGGAGAACAGTGGAACCTTTGGAAATGAAACCTGACTGGAACCTTGTGAAAAGGCAATTTGAGTCAAGAAATTTTTTAACTTTCTTTGCTATACAACTTTCAAACACACTACAAATACAGCTCAGAAGCAAGACTGGGAGATAATTTGTTACAAGGTTACGGGAATCCTTTTTGAAAATTGATGAAACATTTGCCATTTTTCATTGTGGTGGAAATATGGATTTAGTAAAGCAGAGAATGAAAAGTTTGGCAAGTGGCCTGGCTGAGGAAGAAGAGCATTTCTTCATGGTATGAGGACTAATATTGTCAGGCCCACAGGCTTTAGAAACCTTGAGAGAATTCAGGACTTTCTGCACATCTCCAGGTTTGATTAAAATATGGTCTAAGGTGGGTGGGTAGGTCGGAATGAAAAGTGCATGATTGAAGGGAAACATTGTCATCATTAATGCTGGAGATGGATAAAAAATATTCATTGCAAGCCTATGCCTTTTCTATGTTAGAAAGATAGTGCAATCCTTGTTGAGGAGATTTGGTCTATTGGCCTGTTTATTTCCCAAGAGTAGTTTAATGGTTTTCCACCAGGTATGTGGTTGTGTTGTGTGGGAGTTTAGAGTATTTTCTACTTTGGCGAAGTAAAATGCTTTAGATTTCCTAATGGATAAAATTGTTTCATTTCTTTTCTTGTGGTATATAGCCCAAGCTGTTTCAGTGCCACTGCATTTGGCCGAACGAGAAAGGTGCTTCTGCTGACAAATTAAAAGACTGATTTCATTGTGCACCCACTGAGGTTCATTAGGACGTGATGTAAGTAGCTCGGGGGAATGTACTGATTGGTCAGTTTATCAAGGGGGCTTGTTAGCTCATCAACAATCTGGGTGGGTCTACTTCTCTGATTCATATGTTGAGGTTTGTAAATATTGCTTGAGAGAAAACCATACGCATCGTTTTACACTGACAGGCATTTTTGTGAGCTTAAGATGGGTCGTTATTGGGCAGTGATAACAAATGAACTCTCCAAAGAATAGGTCTCTGACATCATAGGATACAAACATATGAGGGCAGTTAGTTATGATTAAGTCGAGCAAAGAGGCTGACGTTTTCATAAAAAAGTGGGTTGCTTAACTATTTGAGACAAATTATAATGGTTCAAAAGATTCTGGACAAAGCCATTACCAAATTTAAGTAGATAATTGTTTAAGTCACTGGTTATTATCACAAGACGCATTTGAGTATCTCAGGCTCTTTCAACAGAAATCAAGATTAGGTCCCAGGTCTCAATACCCAAATTTGGCAGCTGGTAGAAGGCTCCTAGAAGGAAGGGTTGTTTGACAGTGAATAGTTGCAATTAGATGCACTTGACTGAGTAAATTTCCTGGTCAGGGCAGTGTATGAAGGCCGCTGTGTTCTTGGAGCAGACAGTGATACTACCACCCCTTGAGGAGCAATCTTTCTTTATCAGAACATGAAATCCCAAGATTAGCAAGTCAGCACTATCCTCACTGTTCTGAAGCCATCATTCAATAAACATTTATACCATGGTCGCCAAACTTGCATCTTAGATATCTAGCTTGGGTTATAGATTTTGGATATTTAAGTGGAAAAGTTTAAGTCCTGTCGACTTGACGGAAGGAGAATCTTCAGAGAAGGAATTATTCATGCTGGATGTTACTGAAGACTGATGTGAGGGCCCCAGATTGAGCTCAATATTACCGGATAAAAGGAGAATGCCATAAAACCAGGTACAAATGAACAATATGTTGGATGCTGTATCCATTATGATTTTTTGGTCAAATGATAATACTTTCTTGTCTACTGCATTATGTCAGAAGCATACATTAATTTTGGTAGGGAGGTAAGAGGTGAAATACAGGGTGACATAAAGGCTGTGATGCATACATAGCATCAGTGTTAAACCTCTTATTCAAATCTTAGAAGATTTATCAGCAGAATATCTAACGAATTGAGACCCCCACATTTAGGCATAAAGTGGCTCGAGGAATTAGCAAATGTAGACCCGCTCTTAGTCTGTACATAGCTAAATCATCTAACTGGCTTATTCTGGTCAATGGAACCACCAAGCATTCCAAGACTGGGGCTAAGGCTCAATCTTACTGAAATGAATCTTAAATCTGCTTTGGCAGCAAGGCAGAAAATAGATATAGTCAGTAGCAGTGGAACATAAAAGAAATCAGAAAGACAATAAAACAAGTGTATACAACATTCCACAGGGAATCATGAGTCCTATTAATTTCACAGTAACTGATTGTAGCGAAAGAAGAATACACAAAAACAATATAGAATATATTTACAACAGCAATTTTGATAATCATAATATTTGCTAATTACCTTAAGGGTATTGAGGTTATGTGTTTCTGGACTCCAAGTGGACTGAATGTGTGTTATGGGGAATTATTATTTGTTTATTTATTGGGGCTTAACAATACTTTAGACGGCCCAGATCACCTCATGACAGAGTCATGGTAAATGGGTTAGAATTAAAAGTATCCGGAATTGATAAAATTAAGGTGGTGATAAAAGTTAGATAGTTATTTATTTATTGGGGTTTAATGACAGCCAGGGTCACCTCGTGTCTGAGAGTTTTATGGATGGAGGAAGCTGGAGTAATCGTAGAGCATCACAAGCAGAGGCAAGCAACTGTCAGACTCCCAACGTACAATCACCACACAAGTAGGGTTATCACTGGTTGAAGACAAGTGCACCATCGACATGCAGTATGCCTTAGAGCACAGCACCTCCATGCTCCCCACACACACACCCACGGGCAATCAAGATTAAATGCCTTGCCCAAGGAAGTTAGATAAAGGATTAATCACTTTAGAGAAGTAACATATTTGGAGACAAACTCACATTTTGACTTCGTGTTCAGAAATTATACTCAACTGATAGAATTATTCAATTGAGAGACAACCAGTTGAAAACTTCTCAGCTCGCAAAGTATTAACTTGGACTAATGTATTACCAAATCTTATCCCCCAGGTTATGGTCTACAATCCCTCACTAGAAGGAGTGCTTCGAGCACCCTCCGGAAAGGTGCCACAGGCAATTACCTGGTAGGATATGTTGAAAAATATGTTACGTTGAGAGAAGTTCAATGTTAAGTGCATATACACATGTATAGTAAAACACAATTGGATTGCCACCCCACTAGTGAAAAGTATCCAAATAACATGGGTATTTAATTCACAGGGATTTAATTATGTTGTTTCATATTTTTCCTTCCCAGGATGTCTCAACCCTGTATCTTAAGAGTAAAACTATATTACATGTAAGTGACAATTATTTTCAAATTCAAATCTTCCTTGGAGTCACGGTTCATATTATGCCGCAGTAAGGTACCAGTTGAGCTCCTTCCAGTGAAGTGTCACAAGCTATCACCTTGAACAAAACTTTGATTTGGAGCATGCCTGCAAACCAGGGAGAGGTGAACTGACCATCTAATCATCTAATCTGTTAAAACCAGTCAGACATGTAGGGCTATAAAAAAGGGGAGCTGGGACAAGCTGCAAATCATGTACTGGAGCTAAATATGCGGAAATTCAGTTACCTGTGGACCAGACATGTTAACCTCCAGAATAATTTTTCAGGGAACCTGAGGGTGATTTTCAGGGAAATGGGATAGATTTCAGGGAAAAGTTCACGGGGGGAACAAAACAAAAGAAAAAACTTGTGAATTTTCAGCTGATGGACCACCATTAACATCAGGTTATATCCAGATCTAGTTGTCAATTATGCTGATGCATTTATGCATTGTTAAAAATGAAAGTGTCAATGACACTGTAGCTCAACTTGTCAAGACATGTACATGTATAGTATGTGAAACAGCAATGACAAACAACTAGGTAATGACCTGATAACAAAGGTACATATAAAGTAATGTAACGGTCTGTACATAAATACAGCCTGTAACAAATGTATAGGTAAAGTATTGTAAAGGTGGGTGACAGTCAGATGCTAAACTACAAAAGAAATCTTTGAGTCCCAGAGTGGGTCTGACTGAACCCCAAACTATTTGTTCTCTTATCACAGTGATAACAAAGGCACCCCAAAACACACTCATTCCTGTCCCAAGGTGAAAACAAAGGTACCCAAGAAGTTTCGTGAAGATGAGTTCATAAATACGAGCTGTATAGAAGTTGTGACAAAAAACTGATTGGACCTAATTTCGGTACAAAATGGCCACTGGCAGCCATCTTGAATTTTGGATCGCACCCAGAAACACTCGTTCTCGTCCAAAGGTGATAACAAAGGTACCCAAGAAGTTTCGTGAAGATCGGTTGATAAATACAGCCTCTAGCCCGAGCCGTATTGACATGTGCACTTACAGTGTATAAGTAGCACAAAATAAATCAAAATTCATCTAATTTGCATAATTTCTGCACGAGATAAAAACCTGTACTGTATGTGATGTTTTCCATTTTACTAAACATTCATACAAAAATTTATTCAAATCAGAACTTTCATACAGAAGTTCTGTACAAAAGGCTGATTGCACTAATTTTGGTACAAAATGGCTGCTGGTGGCAATCTTGAATTTCGGACCACACCCAAAAACACTCGTTCTCATCCCATGGTGATAACAAAGGTACCCAAGAAGTTTCATAAAGATCGGTTCATAAATACGGCCTCTAGCCTGAGCCGTATAGAAGTTGTGTACAAAAAACTGATAAGACCTAATTTCGGTACAAAATGGCCACTGGCAGCCATCTTGAATTTTGGACCGCACCCAGAAACACTCGTTCTCGTCCCAAGGTGATAACAGAGGTACCCAAGAAGTTTCGTGAAGATCGGTTGATAAATACAGCCTCCAGCCCGAGCCGTATTGACATGTGTAGTTACTGTGTGTAAGTAGCACTGAAAAAATCAAAGTTCATCTAAATGCATAATTTCTGCACGAGAAAAAAACCTGTATTATATGCGATGTATCCCATGGTACTAAACATTCACACAAATTTTTTTTCAAATCAGCGCTTTCATATGGAAGTTCTGTGCAAAAATCTGATTGCACCTAATTTTGTACAAAATGGCTGCCATCGGCCATCTTGAATTTCGGACCGCACCCCAAAACACTCGTTCTCGTCCCACAGTGATACCAAAGGTACCCAAGAAGTTTCATAAAGATCGGTTTATAAATACAGCCTCTAGCCCGAGCCGTATTGGCATTTGCACTTACAGTGCTGAAAGTAACACTAAATGCATCAAAGTTAGTCTAATTTGCATAATTTACGTACGAGAAATAAACCCGTATTATATGTGATGTATCCCATGGTACTAAACATTCATACAAAAAATTATTCAAATCAGCGCTTTCATATGGAAGTTCTGCGCAAAAATCTGATTGTACCAAAGTCTGTACAAAATGGCCACCAGCGGCAAACTTGAATTTCGGATCGGACCCCAAAACACTCGTTCTCGTCCCATGGTCATAACAAAGGTACCCAAGAAGTTTTGTAAAGATCGGTTCATAAATACGGCCTCTAGTCCAAACCATATTGAATTGTTAATGGACAGACGGACGACTGGCCATGACATAAGCTCAAATTTGGCTTCGCTAAAGTTGAGCTAAAAATCATAAAATAATTGTTGATTTGACCCCCCGCCATCCTTTTCTTCATGATGACCCCCCCCCCCCCCCCCCCCCCCCCCCCCCCCCACACACAAAGTCTACTAAGCTAATAATTTCCCAAGTCTGGAAATGTTAACAGGAATAGATGTCCTAATGTTCAATTGCTACAAGAAGATTAGTACTTGGAAAGTATCTTTATCAAAATCCTTCTTGCATGTGTGGACGCTTGTGCCCTGCACAAAACTTTTCTTTTCATCATTGAAGCATTTTTTTTTTAATTCCATTCGAAATTTTCAGGGTACAGACGGCCAACAGTTAATAGTTCTGTAGTCAGCACAATGGAATAATGTAGTGTTAGAAAATAAGTCCACTGTGTATAAATATGCAGTCATAATTTTTCGGCATCCTAAGCGACTTTAACCTATATTTAAACTGTGTTAAATAGTTGAGGTCAAGGTATTGTTTACGTTTTGATTTGAAAAAGGGATGTGGATTAAAGCTATTCTATGAATAAATAAATATATATTATTTAATTCCTTTTCATATATTTTATTTACCAAAAAACTGCTTTTGAACATGAGTAGCGAACAATGAAATAAGGGTCCAAGTGACCTACTTTTAGTATGCTAAACATTCCCATCCCAAGATTCATCAATAATGCAAGTTTGGAGAACCCCACCCGGCTCCCCCAAATTTTCAGTGTAAAAAAAAATTTTTTTTTTTTGTCTTAACATTGACCAAAATGCATAAAAACAGAAAAACTCATTTCCGGATTTTGGTCCAAAATTTTCTTGCCCTCCCATAACGAAGGCAAATATAACTCCTCGAACTTCTCTTGAATAAATCTGAGTCTAAACCTTAAAAGGAAGCTGCACACCAAATATCAAGTCTCTGCTACTGCTGGTTCATGAGAAGAAGATTTAAGCACACTTTTTAGGCGTGGCCCTACCGAGGGGAGGGTCAACTTGATTTGAACAAACTTCAATTGACATATGATAGGGTACATGCACAGCAAATTTTGTTGAAATTGGTCCAGTAGTTTGTTAGAAGAAGTCGATAATGTAAAGTTAACGTCGGACAGACGACAGACAGAAAGTGATTAGTAAAACTCCCCTTGAGCTGTGTTCAGGTGAGCTAAAAATATAGTTGCTCATTATTTGCCATACATAAGATGTCAAACTTCCTGGATTTGAATCTGTACACCACATCCATAAATAATATTTTTATGAGGTTGAAAAAACCCCCACTGAACTCCTTAAAAGGTTTGAGGCATTTATCCATCCCAACCAGCTCCATAATTGATAATCTGTGATTTGTCATTAAATAAGACTCTTTTGTTTATATCAACTAAATGGCCCAGATTAGCTGAATCGTAAACAAGGCTGGAGAGCCTAGGACATAGAGGAAAATCCAATCACTCAATCACTTCATAAAGGATATCTCCTACAGGAGAATAGGAGAGAAAGGAATTATATATGTCTTTCTCATTTGCGAGAAACGAGAAAGACATAACACCAACAATGTAATTGAGCATTACATATTATATAATTCTCCATTTAATGCCAACATAACCCCTTATGCTAATTCGGTGAAGGGAAACCATAATAAAAAGAAAGTCCAGAGAATGAGACTCTTTATACTCATTAAAAAGTGTCTGAGGATTGTATATTAACACCCGTTTGACACGTGACATATACAAATGCTTCACAGTGAGCTACACTTTAAAAACAATACATAAATGAGACATATTATTTGCTTAACACTGAGCTACACATTAAAACTATCCCAGCACCGACTCTGTACTACTGACACCGGAGGAGGTCTTCCTTTGCTTTTCACTATAAAGCCAGATGATCATAAGGGAAAAAAACGTCCCTTGTTCTGAGGTACATGACAACAGAAGGAAGAAGGCAACGGAACATTCTAACCAGTTTGGATAATGAAGCATTAGATCCAATAGCCAATTATCATGATGAGCGTAAGTGTCTGATAACATAGACCTACAGCCCTTAATAGTGATGGGCGGCAGTTTGAGAACGTCAAACAGGTAGACCAGAAAGTTGGCGTAATTCAATGAAGAGGAGGACCTCCTGCAGTTAGAAATTGCGTCCACTGCTTGTCCTGTAAATTGCTTGCCGTGCAAGAAAGACCGCACAACAGAAATATGTGAAGGATGAGACCTTCCGGGTTGTGATGCAGTGCGCATGACTTCCCCTGATAAAGGTCCTCTTGTGGAGGAAGCTTACGGGGAACGTTCCATAACAGACACCTGAGAAGATTGATCCATGGTTTCTGAGACGACAGAGATGCTACTAGCAGAATTTTGCAATGAGACTGTTTGATCTTTAATAGAATCTGCTGAATCAACAGAGTTGGAGAATACGCATATCCTATCATTCCATCCCATGAGATTGACAGAGGGACTACTGCATACGCTTGATGGTCTGGACATGGCAACACATATATCTGCAGCTGATTGCTCAGGTGTGTCGCAAACAAATCTATCATGGGTCGATCCCACTGGTAGCAAATCTGTCTGAATACCTGCTTGTTGAGTGTCCACTCCGATGGCACCAGACGACCTTTGCGAGATGACGAGTCTGCTAGTACGTTCAGACAACCCGGTATATGATGGACCGATAGTCGAACATGATGATTCATGACATACAGAAGAATTTTCTCCGTTAGTTTGTATAACGGAATCAAATGAGTGCCTCCCTGGTTCCTGATATACGCTACTACTGTCGAGTTATAAGACAATATCTGAATATGAGCGTAGGCTATAATGTGACTCCAATGTTGTAGCGCAAGCCATACTGACATGATCTCTTTGATGTTTATGTGTTTCTCTAGGAAGCGAGGGTCCCAAAGACCCTGACACTTTGTGTCCGTCAGGCTCAGGGTCGTGCCCCAACCTGTTTGACTCGCATCCATCATAATCGTGGAAGCCGGATCCGACAACTGCAGTGGAACTCCCCGAGTTCACCACTGAATATCTGCCCAAATCTGGACCCTTTGTTTTACCAGGTCCGTTAAAACAATGCTGGTCTCGAGCGAATGCGTCTTCGCACTCCAGATCTGAGTAAAGAATATCTGGAGGGGGATGTGTGTGCAAGTGACCCATTGGAATAAGATCCGCAGCCACTTCGCACAACCCCATCAGTCGCATGAATTCCCTCGCTGTTAATGCGTCTGAGTGTAGACAAAAGCGAGCATAACAACCGACTAATTTTGCTCTGGGTAACGGCAGACGAACCAGATTGTTGTGAGTCTCATAGCTCATCAACAAGTGAATGAACGACTTGAACGGAGCTAGATCCGACTTCTTCTCATTTACGATGAAGCCGAGACGTTGGAGCAAAAGAAGCAGACTCTAACATGAAGAATAGTTTTGTTGACGTATCTCTGAAGAATGTTGCCCAAGTAAGCAGACGTTACCACAGACGAATGAGTTCAGAAGTGAGACATTATCGAGTTCATTATTCGAGTGAAAGCCCAGGGTGCCAGGTTCAGATCGAAGCACATCGCTCGGAACTGATACACTGTCCCTTGCACGGCGAACCGCAGGTACTTTATTTATGCCGGATGTACCAGGACATGAAAGTATGCATCCCTTAGATCTATGCTTGCCACATAGTCGTTCACTCGAATGCTCACCCTTACCGACCGAATTGTCTCCATATAGAACTTTGGAGCCACAACAAGCTTGTTTATCCAGCTCAAGTCTATTACCGGTTTGAACGAGCCGTCTAGCTTCGATACGAGAAACAGGTGACTGTAAAACCCTAGAGAATTTTGATTCTCGATTACCACTATTGCTTCCTTTGATAAGAAAGCCTGTACCTCCGCTAGGAGAGACTCTCTTTTGCAAGGATTTGACGAAAGATTTGTCCACCGCGGACAACAGGTTAGTGATGGTTTCGCTCAGAATGTCAGAATGTTAGACGTACGTCGTCTGAGACTACACTTCTCACCCACTGGTCTTCCATAATTGTTATCCAGTTTGTTGCGAATCTTGATAACCTTCTGCCAACTGGCAAGCAATAGACGTCCTGACCATCACCTGTAGAACCTGCAAGGCTTACAGGAGGAGAAACAACGTCCCCCTCGCGAAGAACCTCGAGCCGCCGGCTTAGGGGCATCTGACCGGTAGTCTCGATCAGACCTACGCCCCTTTCCCGAGTCGCTGTATTGACGATCTCTTGAGTAATTATAGTAGGGTTTCTTATACCCCCACGAGGAGTCCCCTGTAGACGATTTCTGTCTGGGACGTCCTCCTTTACTCTTTTCTGCTGTGATTAGACGCTGACTTTAGAAGCAGAGTATTGGATGCTTTCTTAGTAGCTTGGTCATAAACCAATGAAAGCTTGTCGTCAAATATTGTGTGTCTGGAGACCGGAGCGATCCAGAGAGAGTTTTTCACCTTGTCATCTATTAAAGATGACGCAAGGGCACCATCACGTTTGATTAACTCCAAATTAGCCACTGTTAAGGGGAGGTATACTTGGTAAACATAATTGCTCTGGAAAGAACTCTTAAAGAGGTATGAACGTCCTCAAATTCCTTCCTGTTGAGACGTTGCGCCACAGCTCTTGATTGAAAGGTGATCTGCGTAAGCCATAGCGTCCAAATTCGCTCTATTTGAAAAAATTGACTCAGGCAAGGATAGCTCTAGATCCTCGGCCTGTTCATCAAAACGCAGAGGAACTCTCTGTACATCTTCCCCGACCATTTTAAATGAATGTGGTCCAAGAAACAGTAAATTTATGAAAGATGATGTCAAGAAACTGCCTTTCTTCTTCCCATTGTAGAGTTTGAATATGGCGTCGTCTAAATGGCTGTAGCCCTGCGACACTAGACTAGGCTGAACCAGAAAAGACAGGACCTCCTCCTAAAGTCTGTGTCCAATGACACCAGCCATTTCTTTCTAGCTGTCGCAGCATTCCGATTCGCTGGAACAAATTCAGGGTAGTGTTGATGGATTAAATCCATCGCAACCATGTGCTGTTCCGAAAGGGAAGGGTAATCTTCTTCCATATCCCTTTCACCATCCAACTGAATCAGTTGTGAGTCTCGGTCTACCGCATCTGAACATGCAGATGACTGGACCGACCCAGCACCGTCCAACAGCTCAGGTTCTGTTCTTGCACCTGCTGGGATGCTGCGATGAGCTGCACAATCAGCGACAGCAAGTCCGTAATGGAGGCCTGAGGAGCAGCTGTCTTCTGCTTTTTGGCCGCCTGCTGCTCCTGGGATGGTGTGTCCGAGATGGTTCTTTTCTCCGGACGTCCCGAAAAACAAGGCCTCATCTCCGTAGCTACCGGATGGTCTGACTTCGCAGACGATGAGTAGACCCTTCTCGGCGATGCAGGCTGGATATCTGAAGTCGTGTAGCTAAGGTGCAGTCATGTGTGCTTTTTAGATGACGTTGTAGAAGCCGTAACTGCAGCCGAGGCCAGCTGCAAACTTTTAGGAGCATCCGCGATGGAAGGTGCGGACATATGCCCAGACTCACGCAAGTTTCTAATCACATCTGGCCCCAGATGCTGCTGGGAAAGAGAGGGACCTCTCTCGCTCACGGTCCTTTCAGACCTCGGCGAGCTTCCCATGGTACTTGCCGGCTTCTTCCTGTTCCGTCGTCGCTGGGTGAGCATGTTTATGTTTTAAGGTGCTCACTCTACCCAATCCACTCCTATTGACCGCAACGGACAAACCTGGCGTCACGGTACCCACGGACTGAGTAACCACTTCATCGGTCGAGCTAGCTGGTGACAAGGGACTAAAACCACCAGCTAGTGGCTTTATGCTCTAATATTCATGAGCACCTTGGCAGCTAGCTCTGTTTGCTCATCTGAGCGAGATGGCGGTAGCACACTATTTCTAGCCGTCACGCAAACATCACCATGTTCTTGTTCCTCTAAAAAAGAAACTGAGAAACTTGATTGACTTTGTGGCGAGAGGACCGGCATTGGCCTCTCGCCGCTAACAATGTACCGTGACACCCGTCTCCAACATTTGTCATCCCATCCGACACAGGTTGGACAAGAATTAGTGGGAGTACATCGACTACAAGCAAGGCAACAAGCATGTAAATCCGAGGAAGACTTCCTCGCCTTGCATTTTGAGCAATAAGCTTTCATAATGAATCAAACAAAGTCGACAGTACTCCCACCAACTCCAGAATAAACATATGAAAAAGATACATAATAAATAACATTCAAAATAAATCGAAAAGTTAAAAAATTTATAGTAATTTATATATTTTTTATACTTACCAATGACCCAGACTCAGCTGGTGCTAACTCTTAAATATTTAGAGGCAAACACAAATTTTACCCCCCAATCCCCAAAATTTGCATAAAAAAACAAAAATTACATGTCCTATACGGTCCTCCATACTTTTACTCCACTGCGCATGCGCAGTGTCAAGGTCTCGAAATTGGCGCAATTATCATTCTTACAACCAGTGCCTGGTAAGTGTTATGTACTCAGCAGGGAGGTATAAGTTCCCAACTCATGGGAGGGACATCCCCGTCTGGGTCATTGGTAAGTATAAAAAATATATAAATTACTATCAATTTTTTAACATTTTTATACTGTACCAATGACCCAGACTTAGCTGAATAGTAAAAATGTTGGAGGGTCTAGGACATAAGGAAAATCCAATAGACTCAACTACATATAACAGAAATATCCCCTCGAGGAGAAAGAAGAAATAGGCTTTAAATGTATCTTTCTTATTTGCATCAAAACGAGAAAGACGCAACACCATTCTGTAATTGAGCACAATAACATCAATGATCTCTATTAACCTCCAGTATAACCCGTTATGCTAATTATTTTTGAAGGAAAGCCAATAAATAAAGGAAGTCCAGAGAAATGAGACTCTTTATACTCATTAAAAGTGTCCGAGGATTGTATATTAATGCCCGTATGACACGTGGCATATACAAATGCTTCACACCGAGCTACACTTTAAAAATATTACATGGATGAGTAAACATTAGCTTTACACTTTAAAATCATCCCGTTACCGACACGGAATTTAAAACCATCCAGGTACCGACACGGAATTACTGACTCCAGGAGAGGTATTCCCTTGCTTTTCACTATAAAGCAGGTGACCTAAGGGAACACTCTCCACCCCCCCCCCCCCCCTTCCCCTTGCACTGGATCAAATACTCCAGAGCGAAGAGGGCAGCAGGACAGAGTCACAGCCGGCACCGAAAGCCTACATAACTATAGTTGCAACTGTTTAGTGGACGACATTCTGAGCAACAGATAAAGGACCTAAACAATGCAGATCTCCAGAAATGGACTCAATATTACTAAGATACAAATTTGTGAAAGTGGAGGGCTGAGACCAATATGCAGCCCTCATTAGATCTGTAATAGCAACACTATTAGCGTAAGCCCACGATGTAGAAAGAACTCTTACTTCATGAGCTGAAATCTTAAGCACAGACTGCTGAGTTGAAGATATTTATCATAAGCAGTACAGATAGTTAATTGAATCCATCTAGCCATAGAATGGACCGAAATGTGGAGGAAGCTTCCATGGCATATCCCACAACAGACACCTGAGTAGATTAATCCACGGTCTTTGTGGAGATAGAGATGCTGCCAACAGAATTTTGCATTGAGATTATTTTAACTTGAGCAATATCTGCTGAATCACCAGCGCTGGAGGATACGCATATCCAATCATTCCGTCTCCCTAGATCGATAGAGTGTCTACTGCAAACGCTCGAGGATCCGAACATGGTGACACATACGTCTGCAACTGATTGAGATGCATCGCAAATAAGGCCATCATTGGCCGCTCTCATTGGTAGCAAATCTGATTGAATACTCATTGTTGAAAGTCCATTCTGACGGCAACAAGCGGCCCCTCCGTGAAAGGGAGTCCACTAATATGTTCAGACGACCCGGAATATGACGGACCGATAGGAGAACTTGATGTTCTAGTACAAACAGGATTCATTCCGTTAACTTGAATAACAGAAAGGAATGAGTGCCTCCCTGGTTCCGAATATACGCTAATACCATCGAATTGTCGGACAGAATTGCACGTGAGCATTCTGAATAACGTTCATTCAATGACGTAGCGCAAGCCAAATTGACATCATTTCTTGATGTTTATGTGCTTGATTAGGAACTGCAGATCCCAAAGATCCTGGCACTTCAAATCTGTTAGGCTCGATGTTACATCCCAACCTGTTTGACTGGCATCCGTCAAAACTGAAAAACTCAGATCCGGCAATTGCAGTGGAACTCCCTGAGTTAACCACTGAATATCTCCCCAAGTCTGAATCTCTTGTTCACTTGATTTGACAACAGGATGTCCGCATCGAGCGAATGAATCTTCACCCTCCAATTCTGGGTCAGGAAATTTGGAGAGGACGAGTGCGTAGCCGCCCCATCGGAATAAAATCCGCGGCAGCTCCGCACAACCTATCAGTCTCATGAAATCTCTTGCTGTAACTTTGTCTGAATGAAGACAATAGCGAGCGTAACAACTGATTAATTTCGCTCTGGTTAACGGCAGACGAACGAGATTGTTGTGCGCCTCGAAGCTCATCCCCCGGTGGGTGAATGACTTGGACAACACCAGATCCAACTTCTCCTCATTTACTTAAAACCGATACGTTGGAGCAATAGAAGCAGATTCTGCACATCGTTCTGAAGCGTTACCTCATTGCCGTACCTCTGAAGAATGTCGTCCAGGTAGGCCGACGTTACCGCAGAGCTCAGAAATGAGTCATTACAGATTTCATTATTCGAGTGAAAGCCCAGGGTGCTAGATTCAGACCGAAGCACATTGCTCGGAGCTGATACACGACTCCTATGACGGTGAAGCGAAGATACTTTCTGAATGCCTGATGTACCATGACGTGAAAGTACGCATCTTGAGATCTATGCATGTAGCATAGTCGTTCACCCGAATACTCGCTCTGACCGATCGGATGGTCTCCATATAGAAACTTGGAGCCACGATCAGCTTGTTTATCCAGTTCAGATTTATGAGTGGACGGAACAAGCCGTCTGGTTTTGGAACCAGAAACAGATGGTTGTAGAAACCTGGAGATTCCTGGATTTCTACAATCTCTATCGCTATCTTCTCCAGAAGAGACTGGACTTCTGATGGAAGCGAGCCTCTTCTCTGCGGATTTGACGGAAGCTGAGTCCATCTTGGACTTCGAGTTTAGCGGAGGTTTTCCTTTGAATGACAGTTTAGTCCTTCCGAAATCACCCCTCGAACCCAAGGAACATCTGTAAACGACTCCCAATTGGTTGAGAAACTCGACAGTCTTCCGCCCACTGGAACACGATAGAGGTTTATACCATCAACTCCTGGACCTGCGAGGCTTGCAGAAGGAGAAACCATGTCCTCCATGGCCTGCACCTCGCCCTCGTTGACCTAGGGGCATCTGACCGGTTTACTCAGTCAGTATTACGGCCTCTATCTGAGTCGCTACCCTGATGGTCTCTACAGTAAGACCTAGAGGACGCATAGGAACCTCTATAGGAACTTCCCTTGGACTTATTCGCCCCAGAAGTGCCTGTCCTACTTTTCGCCGCTGAATCCGACTTTATGGAAGCGGATTTGAATAGCAGAGAGCCTGAAGCTTTCTTAGTTATCTGATCATAGATTGCGAAAAGCTTGCCGTCGAAGAGAAGCTCACCAGAGACCGGAGCGACTCAGAGAGAGTTTTTCACCTTACTATCCACGCGCATGGATGTAGCCAGGGCTGCATCATGTCTAACCAACTCCAGGTTTGCCACTAAAAGGGCGGAGTTATATGTGGAAAATGCTATGGCCCTCGAAAGAACTCTTAAGGAGGTTTGTACATCCTAGAATTCTTTTCCATCAAGACGTAATGATAACGCTCTGGTAAGGTGATCTGAATACGATAATGCATCTAAGCTAGCCGTTAGACGATATTGTCGTTTCCAACGTCGTAGTTGGAATTGACATAGACGACGGTATAGACAGTACCAGGTCTTCGGCCTGGTCGTCTAGACGCAGAGGAACTCTCGGAATGCCCTGTCCTGCTGTTTCGAATTTATTTCATGAATTGATGAAAAGCAGATGCAGAGCATTTGCCGATAAGAAACTGGACCTGCCTGTTTTGGTAGCAAGTTATATATAGCGTCATTCAATAGTTCAAATGTCCGTGAGACATTACTGGACTGTGTCGGAAACTCAGGGACAATGTCCCTAAACCGATTAAAGAATTCTGAGTCCAGTGGCGCTATCAGTCTCTTATTCGGCAATGCAGCATTTTTGGTCCAGAGGAACAACGTCAGATGATAATGCCGGATGCACTCTACGGCAATTATGTTGTTCCGAAAGGGAAAATTTCTATTCCTCCGTATCCCTTTTGCCATCTTGTCGGACCACTTGTAAATCTTGGTCGTCCGTGCCTGAACCTGCAGTGGAACGTACCAACCCAGCTTCCTCGGATAATTCCTGATCAGAGTTTTTGTCGGTTGCTGGGATGCTGCGATAATTGTGCTATCAGCGATAGCATGTCCATAATGGAGGCCTGTGGAGCTGCGGTCTTACGGGATTTAGCCGCTGGAAGCTCCTTGGACGTTGACACGTGCATAAATCTTTATGCGAACGTCCGGAGTATGAAGGCCTCGTATCCTTGGCTACCGGATGAAGTGACCTGGTCGCCGTGGAAACCCTGGTTGGCGAGATTAGTTGGATATCACTGGTCACATAGCCAAGGTGCGGTCGTGTGTGCTGCCATGAGGATGAGGAAGCCGATAGAACAGTCTCTCTGGACTGTCTTTATAACGGAGCGTCCCGAGAGGTGGACGTATGCTCAGACTGAGGAACATTATGTACCACAACATCTGGGCCCTAATGTTGCTGTATGAGATAGGGACCTCTCTCGCTCGCAGCCCAGATGGACTTGGACGAGCTAGGAACCGGACTAAAAGGCTTCCTCCGTACCATCTTCGTATTCGTCGTCAATGGGTGTGCACATTGTATTTTATAGTGCTCGCATCACCCAAATCTCTTTTCTGGATCGCAACGGACGAACCCGGCTGCCGAGCCATTCGGTGAATGGTCGCTACACCAGGTGAGCTAGCGGATGCCAAAGCCGTCAATCCTACTTGGGACCTCTTAGGCAATTGACGTATCTGCATGAGCACTTTTACCGCTAGCTCTTCATTTGACTGTGACAACGGAAGCACACTTTTCGTAGACATCACGGTAACATCCCCCTGTTATGTTCCTCAATGACGCCTGTGGAGCCACGGTCTTGCGTGATTAGCTGCTTGAAGTTGCAGGGACAATCATTCCTGCATTTATATAATATGTGAACATCCCAACTGGAAAGGCCTCATGTCCTTGGCTAGCAGATGGAGTGACCTGGACGACGTGGAATCCCTGGTCAGCGAAGCAGGAGCTCCCAGGACGTTCCTTCCTGCCTAATATCATATATGAACATCCTCCGGAAATATGTGGTCACAAAGCCAAGGTGTGGTCATGTGTGCTTACGTGAGGATGAGGAAGCCAATAGAACAGCAGCGACGGACTGTCTATACGACGGAGCGTCCCGAGCAGGAGGAGTGGACATATGCTCCGACTATCAAACGAACATACAACAACATCGCGGCACAGATGTTGATGTAAGAGAGAGGGGGCCTCTCTCGCTCCTGGTCTGGATGAACCTGGACGTGCTAGGAACCGGGCTAACAGGCTTCCTCCGTACTATCCTCTGTTCCGTCGTCACTGGGTGTGCACATGGTATGTTTATAGTGCTCGCAACACCCGAAATTCCTTCCTGGACCGCAACAGACGAACCCGGGTGCTGACCCTTTCGGTGAATGGACGCGACACCGGGCGAGCTAGAGGACATAGACATCAACGCCATCGACCCTACTTGGGGCCTCTTAGGCAATTGCCATACATCCATGAGCACTTTAGCCGCTAGCTCTTCATTTGATGGTGACGATGGAAGCACACTCTTGGACGACATCACGGAAACATCACCCTGTTCTTGTTCCTCTGAAAAAGAGAGTGAAAAACTAGAGTGACCTTGCAGAGAGAGGACCGGCATGGTCCTCTTCCCGCTAAAAACCTACCATGACACACGCCTCCAACATTTGTCATCCCAATTGATACACACTGAACAAGGGTTAGTGCGAGTACATTGACTACAATTAATACAGCAATCTTAAGAATCAGAGGAATATTTCCTCCCATACAATTAAACAATAATTTTTCAAAGTGAAAAAAGTAAACAGCCATAGTACTTGCACTAAACCTTGAAAACAAAGATACATAATAAAATAATCCATTATAACATTGCGAAAAAATTATTCAAAAAGAAAAAATTTTTGAAAAAATTTTTTCAGAAGAGCCCAAGTTCCCAATGGGAACCCTGAGCCCAAATAGAACCCAAAAAAGCCTAAGTGTGGACAAAAATTTTAAATCATTTAGAAAAATTAATGTAACACATATGGACAATATTAATATATCTTGCTATGAACTAAACTAAGCAGAAGACAAGTAATCACTATCAGAAGTAACTGTTGTCAACATAAACAAAAAGTTAAACAAACCAGAAACATGACTCCAGGCACTGGAAAACATGGCCCGAAATCAGTATCCAATTAAAACACTATCTGATGCAAAACAGAGACTTCCCAAGAAGAAACTGCAGAGCATCAGATGGTAGATACAGACCAAAAACGCTTAAACACCCTAGGGTGAGGACGTAAACATGGGGAAAAAACAGAAAATAATTCTGTTTCCAAGCCAAAACTCCCAAGAAATTTTAGTAATAAACATTACAAAAAATAAGCCAAAAGCATGGGAGAATAGCTAGGGGGGAATAAAGGAAAGGGAGAGAGGAAACACTGATCAAACAATGGAACATTCATAGCAAGAATGACAACAACAGGGCCATACCTCGAAAATAGGCAACATGAAAATAATTTCGTAAAAAAATTATAAGTTACAGCCCTGAACATTTGAATCCACTGTTTTTCCTCTCCTCCTATTATTTCCTCTTCATATCCACCATTTCTCTCATAATTATGTGTCTGGCATCATTTAAACTGAGATTTACAAGCACAAATATCAGTGAGGTGTTACTGATTTGAGGGCCAAACAAAGAATGATTTTTGGCGGCAATTTCGAGACCTCCTTGACACTGTGCATGCACAGTGGAGTAAAAGTATGGAGGACCATATAGGACATGTAATTTTCGGTTTTAGATGCAAATTTTGGCGATTGGGGGGTAAAATTTGCGTTTGGCCCTAAATATTTTAGAGTTAGCACCAGCTAAGTCTGGATCATTGGTACAGTATAAAAATATTATAAGTTACAGCCCTGAACATTTCTTGCCACTGTTTCTTCCACTCATCCTTCTATTTCCTCCTTAGATCCACCATTTCTCTCATAATTATGTGTCTGGCATCATTTAAACTGAGATTTACAAGCACAAATATCAGTGAGATGTAACTGAATTGAGGGCCAAACAAAGATTGATAATTGAGCCAATTTCGAGACCTCCTTGACACTGCGCATGCGCTGTGGAGTAAAAGTATTGAGGACCATATAGGACATGTAATTTTTGGTTTTTGATGCAAATTTTGGGGATTGGGGGGTAAAATTTGTATTTGGCCCTAAATATTTAAGAGTTAGCACCAGCTACGTCTGGGTCATTGGTACAGTATAAAAATATTAATTTAAAAAAAAAAAAAAAATTTCGAAAAATTTTGACAGGAGCCCAAGTTCCCAAAGGGAACGAGACAAGCCCAAAGGTATCCCGATAGAGCCTAAGTGTGTACAAAATTCCTAAAAATAATTGCTACACTACTGGAATATTATAAATGTATCTTACAACAATCCTACCATGAAATAAATAGGAAACTACATACATTTATACGTTTCCAATGTAAACAACGTTAGAAGAAAAACCGGAAACAAGACCCCAGGCACTAAATAAAGAGGCCCGAAGTCAGTAACAGATTTAGAACTATCCGATGTAAAGCAAGGTCTTCAGAAGAAGAAAAAAACGATACATCGGATGTGAGATTCATGACCCAAAATGCCTAAACACCCTTTGGGTGAGGACCTAACCATCAGATATACAGAATAAACATTCAGTGTAACACATCAATCTCCCAAGAAATTTATAAAAAAAAATTCAATAAAATAAGCCAAAAAGCTTGGGAGTTTAAATGGGGGGGGGGGGGGGGGGGGGGGGGAGGGGCTTCAAGGGAGGATAGGGAAGGAACAACTTAACAGACAGTGGAAAAATCATTAGCAAGAATGATGACATCAGGCCCATGTCTCGAAACTGAGAAACATGAAATAATTTAGATAAAAAATTATAAAGTTACGACCCTGAACGTTTCCAACCACCATTGTTCCCTTCCATCATCCAATTATGTCCTTGGATCCACCAATTCTACCATTGATTTGTGTCTGGTATCATTAAAACTGAGATTTAAACGCACAGATGTCAGTTTGTTTTCTACTGACTGGAGGGCCAAACAAAGAATGATGGTTGGTGCCAATTTCGGTGTCTTCCTGGATACTGCGCATGCAAAGTTCAGGGTTTTCCAAGACCTTCTGGCTCATTTTCCATGATTTCAGGGCTTAGTTGAATTCAAGGCCATTCCTCAACTCCAAGGCCCTGGTGAAATCCTGCTCTCATGCCAATATGATTGCATTTGATGGAGTGGTTTGGGAGTTGTAAAAATATATGGGCAACTTTTTTATAACGTGCAGGAGCAGCATGGAAGTACGGATGCATGGACAGTTGGACACAATCCAGAATACCTCCCATTCTCTTCGAGAGAATATAAATTGGGACTTGATTTGAATATACCTGAAAATCATCCCTACAATAATGTAAATCCTCCTTATAACAAGAGGCCCGAGGGGGCCTGAGGGTGCTCACCTGACAAGGTAGACTAAATATCAATCCAGGGAATTGATTTCAACAAGTTGCATCTGCTCCTCGTAAGAAAAGCTTACACCAAATAACCAAAGATTCTGACTGGTGGATCTAAAAAAAAAGATTTTTAAAGAATATTCCTCATATTGAACTAAGTTAACAAACTTGAATCCGCTCCCCCCCTCCAAGGATGCTGCACACCAAATATCCAAACATTCCCATTGCTGGATCGGAAGAAGATTTTTCAAGCAAATTCCTCATTTTGAACTAAGTTACAATTCGAGCTTCCACAGTGAGCCCAAATATTGACCTAGGGACATGGCTTGAACAAACTTGAAACTCACGCCCTAATCTTACCCCCTAAGGATGCTGCATACCAAATATCAAAAGCATTCTGATTGCTGGATCTGAAGAAGAAGATTTTTAAAGAAAATTCCTCATTTTGAACTATTTATTTATTTATTGGTGTTTAAGGTCACATACTTATGCACAATGGCTAATCGTGACCGTGACAGTTTTACGGGTGGAGGAAGCCGGAGTACCCGGAGAGAACCACCGAGCAACGACGAGCAGCTGTCAGCTCTCCAACATCGTAACTCTGAACTCTGCACCGCAGCACAGGCTAAGGCTTCCACGTTTAGACAAAATTGTAAACGTTTAAACGACTGTCTGTAAACGAAACGTAAACGTTTACACGTACTAACAGTAACAATGCAAGTAGTCAATATTTGATAGAAGTGTGTAATAATACACAGTAAGTTCATCATATCTTTGCGTACAGGGCATACAATTTATGTTATTGAGACAGCCGATTTACAGTTCGTCCAAAAACGACGTAGACGAACGATCACAGCATGCAGATGCTGAAGGCAAAGTTGCTCGGTCTGGGGGGGGGGGGGGGGGGGGGGGGGGGGGTTCTGGGGGATATACCCCCAGGTAAATTTTGAAATTTATGGGGGTCTCTGGTCTTCTGGTGGGTTCGGGGTGAAATTCCTTGTATTTTTTCAAACAGTAATGTTGGAGCGAGTTGCCATGGCACACAATAGTGACAATACCGGACTTGAGAGTGGAATGCAATGTCGCAAAAATAAACAAAGTCTACAAACCATGCAGGGGAATCCAAATTTTCAAACACCGCAAGTGCCAGTCTGTCTGTCAAACTCCATAAATCGATCCTAAGATCATCCCATGTGTGAATAATAAATTAATAATCCATGTCAGGTGAACGAAATCATCGAGAACAACTGTGTATCACTTTAGGAATATACATGTAAATCCGAATAAACTAAAACATTCCACACATGTTTCGAAGGAAACACCAAAGATAAGCACGTGCCATGCGGCTCACGTGACTGTGTCACATATGATATCACATGATTTGAAGATGACTTCGTTCGGTTACTGTGGCGGCGGCGCCAGTCGGAACCAGTACACAGTTTTTCTGAAGCATTACCAAAATATTGCATTACAAAGTTGGAAATTATTTTTTGGTTTCTTTGACTTTCTGCATTAATCTGCAATTCTGAAATTACTCTATTAAAACTTCATTCCGTGTACACGTTTACCAGAACTGTAAACGTTTAATGCCCATAAACGAAACGTTCACGTTTACACGTGTAAACGTGGAAGCCTTAGCACAGGCAGGGTTAGATTGGTTGAAGACATGCGCACCATCGACGTGCAGTACGCCTCAGTACACAGCGTCATCGTGCCCCCATTTAGGCAATCGGGGTGAAGTGTCTTGCCCAAGGACACAACGCGGTTGCCGCAGGTGGGATTCGAACCGAGGACCTCTCGGCTTGCAGCCTGCACCTCTACCAACTGAGCCACCGCGCCCCCCATTTTGAACTAAGTTATCATTCGGGCTTCCACAGTGAGCCCAAATATGAACCCAGGGACTTGGCTTGAACAAACTTGAAACTCACGCCCTAAGGATATTGCATGCCAAATATCAAAACATTCCGACTGCTGAATCGGAAGAAGATTTTTAAAGAAAAATTCCTCATATTGAACTAAGTTATAATTCGGGCTTCCACGAGGAGCTTTAACAAACTTGAATCCCCACGTCCCTAAGGATGCTGCACACCAAATATCAAAACATTCTGACTGCTGGATCTGAAGAAGATTTTTTAAGAAACTTCCTCATTTTGAACTAAGTTACAATTCGAGCTCCCACAGTGAGCCCAAATATGGACCTAGGGACTTGGATTAAACAAACTTGAATCTCCACCCCCTAAGGATGCTGCATAGCAAATATCAAAACATTCCGACTGCTGGATCTGAAGAAGAAGATTTTTAAAGAAAATTCCCCAGTTTGAACTAAGTTATAATTTGGGCTCCCACAGTGAGCCCACATATAAAAACAGGGACTTGGCTTGAACAAACTTGAATCTCACCCCCCTAAGCATGCTGCATACCCAATATCAAAAGATTCTGCCTGCTGGATCTTGAGAAGAAGATTTTTAAAGAAATTTGCCTGAAATGCACGAAGTTCAAATTCGGGCTCCTATACTGAGCCCAAATATGAACCCAGGGGGGGGGGCAATTTGTACAAACTTGAATCAGATCCACCCCACAATGTTGCATACCAAATATCAAAAGATTCTGCCTACTGGATCTGGAGAAGAAGATTTTTTAAGAAATTTGCCTGAAATGAACTAAGTTCAAATTCGGGCTTCTATAGTGAGCCCAAATATGAATCCAGAGGGCCGATTTGAACAAACTTGAATCTCACCCCCCTAGAGATGATGTATACCAAATAGGAAAGAATTCTGCCTGGTGGATCTGAAGAAGAAGATTTTTTTTAATTTTGGAAAGAAATTCATGGGTGCTATCAGAGTTATGCCCCTTGTGGTGCCCCCTGTTGGTGCGGCAAGTTTATTTGTATAAGTTTGAATTGACATATGATGGGGAACATGCACACCAAATTTGGTTCAATTTGATCCAGTAGTTTGTGAGTAGTCGATAATGTAAAGTTCACGATGGACGATGACAACGACGACAGACGGCAAGTAATAAGTTAAGCTCCCTTCGGTGAGCTAAAAATGTATTGTATAAATTTGGAAAACGTAAAAATTTAGAAAAATAGTGTGGGAGATCTTTTAATGTTTCCCAGTTAACCCTTGTGGCAAAACCTGAGGTGAAATGACACCACTAAACACAAGGGACAAGCCTTGAGGTAACTGTCCAAAATTAATACCATCCATAACCTGTGTGTTTTATGGCAAAGGAGTGATAATTAATCAAGTCTTGGCTGAATGTTAGCATTGACTATTAACCACGGGCAGGGAAAATCTGGAAGACAAATTTGCAAGCTAGGCTCTCTGTTCTGGGAGTTTGTACAAAATCAGAAAGATTAATGCTCAAAGGTTTTGATGGATGAGAAAAGTAAATTTACCTGAGGCAAAGTTGGAATTAGTTCCAGTATATAATTCTCTAAATCCTACAAAAATACAAAACAGTGACTTAAGAATTGATTTTGCCCTTCACCTTTCAAATTGAAAGCTGCATATAATGGTAGAAATATTTTTTCCTAAAATAACTGTAAAAGTAATTTTTTTTGTTTTGAGACGATAGATAGATCTCTCATTAGCCTAAAAAGTTCTTAGGAATGAGAAGGCCAAAGGCCAACTTCAGAAAAATAAAAATAAGAGCTGGACTATCGTCCGGTGCATACCCCCATGTGGTGTACCGCCTAGCATGGACATAACTATGACCAACAAATATTATTTACGAATATTCTCGTACAGACTGATGCACAGACGGACGGACGGACGCAATCCAGTATACCACCCCCCCCCCCCCCCATTTTCTTTGAAAGTTTTCAACAATTTCCAACAATTTCTAAGTCAAAAGGTATGGTAAATTGTTAGGTGTTTGGAAGTTTTATGCAATGAGGCAGAAGCCTTTGTCATAGGCAAACTGCATGCCATATTTCACTGAAATCCGATAACCCCAATCCAGTATACCCTCCCCACCCCCCCCCCCCCCCCCATTTTCTTCGAAAGTTTTCCACAATTTCCAACAATTTCTAAGTCAAAAGGTATGGTAAATTATTTGGTGTTTGGAAGTTTTATGCAATGAGGCAGAAGCCTTTGTCACAGGCAAACTGCATGCCATATTTCACTGAAATCCGATAACCCTTACCTGAAATACAGGCTGAACGGACAAATAATGTCTATTTCCTACAATTTCTAAGTCAAAAAGGGGGGATAACTCTAAAAAGGAGAATGTGAGAAATATCGTTGAATCCTTTTTTTAAAGCCTATACCATAAGCAGTGTCCACGGCAAATTTCATTGCAATAGAACATTCAATGCCCGAGATACAGGCTGAACAGACAAAATTTGGCTCGAACAGACACAATTTCTAAGTGAATAAGTAATAAAAAAAAAAAATATAACTAGTGTGGGCATACCTATGACCAACAAATATAGAAAATAATAATTTACTTAAGTTATGAAAGTTATGAATATTCTCAGATGGACTCACACACAGATGCACAGACGGACAGATGGACGCATGTAATCCAGTATACCCCCATTTTCTTCTTCGAAAGTGGGGGTATAATAAATAGTAACAATAGATATGGAATGAGTCGATGCAACCACTTTATCAGACACAGGTCCAAAAAAATCTGTTTTTCATGGGAATAAATCTGGTGAGTATCAAGCAATCACCCCCCTGAAAAATGGATTATCAATGCAAAATGCACTAAAAAAAATTTGGAGAGAACTCTTCGCAGGGGTGTCATGCTAGGGAAAAATTGGGGAGGGGGGGGGGGGGGGGGTAACACAATCTAAGAGGAGCGCCAACATCGGTTGGCGTGCAGCGTGCCCAAAAAATTTGGCAAAAAATGCCTCCCAGATTGCCGGAAATGGCACTTCCCAGGCCTTCACAGCCAAACCTGTGTTATTATGGTTTTTCCAATGCAATGTTACTGCGATCTTACTGAGATGTTCCATTTCTTGGTCAAAAATACTAAGAAATGACCATTTTAGTAATGTTAAAAAAAAACTGTTTTTTTTCTTTTTTTCATCTATATTTTTCTCAGACAAAGTCTATATCTCATCACTAGAACAATCTTGACAAAGGAATAGTGATGAAATTGAAACAGTTGGACTTTGCCAGCAGTATTAGCAGAAACTATTTCATTTTGTGTACACAAATGACCGTTGTTACGTAGCACTCGACAAAGCTTGTTTGCATATGCACCACATAATAGCTTCTAAAAATACTTAGCACACATGGACACTGCACTGGGCAACACTTGAGAATTCTTTGATGCATAAGGTTCTGCTCCACAGTTTTCCAGGCATTTCCATACACTCTCTTCAAATGCAAATATTCTGTAACTTAGTTATCTAACCCATAACATGTATTACATTTTCAAAATCCACTAAAAACATATAACACTATCTGACTGTAGAAATAAACAATCTGATACCAGTCATTTTCAGCCACCCAGCAGCCTCAAAAGTAGAATTTTCCCACTTTCCCCACTCACCTAGCCCTGAAGCATATAACCTCTTGTTTCTAAAATGTGAAAAAAAATTCCATGTTTTCGTCTCATTTTTTAGTTACATGCCTTGTAACAAACCCATGTAAAAATGACATTTTAAAAAATAGCCGATTTTTGAAGCCACTGTTTCCCATAATTCATCTGGTAATTTACCCCATGCATCAGACTCCAACTGTAGATCCAAAACTTCAAATTCTCTTGTCCAACAAATAGCCTAATGTTATCATATACCTGATATTAAAATATATCTCCAATTTACATGGCATTAGCTTCAACAAATGCCCTATGTTTAGAATTTCACCCCTGTGCAATAGTGAGAAACTGTAGAGAGGAACCTAATCCCCAAAGGGAGCATGTAGAAAACAACTCATCACTGGACTTGCTCATACCACATACTTGAGTATATTACGTAATTCAACAGACTTTTTTAGGATTTATGTGTGCTCAATTGAGGGGTTAACAAATGTGGGGTTCTTGACTTAAATATATAATTTATCAATGAAAGATCATTACAGATATTCTATCAAGTAGCGCTGAAAGAAATTTGAATATAATTTACAAACACAAAACCATTTACCATACCTTCGGTTCAAATTTGACCTGTTAACTGCATATAGGTTATGAGGTGAACTTGTCAATTTCATTAAAAATCTTATGATATGTCAGGAAACTACCCTCACAATCACCAAATTCCCCTTGTTTATAGACCTATTTGGCATCAGTACAGCCAATACAGGCATTTAATCTATTACATCGTGTTTAACAGAGCTCTGTGAACTTGGTGAAACACGATACAATAGAATAAATGTTCAGATTATATCTAGAATGCACGAAAAGTGACTAAATCCATTACTTGAATACCAATTTTTTTTAATAATTCAGAGTGGTTATTCAATTAACTGGGTTTTACCGTTTTCAAATATTCATACTTCCATGCTCTCTAGAGCTAGCCATTTTCAGAATCGATTAATGGCCATTGGACAACAGTTAGTCAATTTATCATCCCTATTTAATTCACAATATAACAAAGATTAAACATCAAAATTCATTAACGGTATGAGAAACATGTTCACAGAAGGGAAAAGGCAACCCCCAAATTGCTAATTTTAACCAATATTGAATAGACACAGTGATGGGGACAATAAAATTAACAATTCAATATTTTTATCGAGATGCCAGTTGTTTTGATAACTTCTTATCAATGGTTAAGATAAGTTTTTAACCCTTAAAAGCCTATTTCTGACTTTCATGACCTCGAAACAGGTGGTCTTAACATGCCATCATGAGTTGGTCCTACTGACAATAGACAAAATACACAGGCAGTGGTTTCTAGTCAAGACTTGGCTGCCTGTTGAGTTAAGGCAGCCAAGGCCTGACTAGAAATCACTGTTAAGCCACTGAACATGTACAGGCTGTGGTCAGGTGTGAATTCAGGACAATTGTCCAGGTCCTTAAGGTTCACCCGATGTTGATGCTCTATAATCAGAGCTTCAAAGGCCTGTGCTTTGAGTGGCTTTGTTTCCTTGGTGAATCTCTGAAAGTAAGTCACGTAGTAACTGGTAATAGCAGATGAAATAAGGTGAGTTTTGAAGGACATTTTGAGTTTTGCCAAACGCAGACAATATCAAAATTTATTATTTTAAATATCATTTTTTTTAATTTTCAAGAACTTTCAACAAAACCATATCACGTGACCCCTCGTTGGAACAAGCTCGATGAGCTCGTTCCAACGTGGGGTCACATGATTTGGTTTTGTTGAAAGTTTTTGAAAAATAATATTTTTTCAACTGCTGAATTTGCATATTATGCGGGTGGATGCAGGCGATTCATTAGGTAAAGGTTTAATAAATGACTTGCAGAGCACTTCAGCACACATCAGAAGCTTCACTAGCTTTAGATGTTAAAACAATTTTGCCTTTCCATAATCAAACACATTGTGTAAATAGTACTCGATACCTCCTCAGAATGTTTCTTATACTAGACATATCAGGTTACCTATCTATCTATTGGTGTTTAAGGTCACATTCTTCTGCACAATGGTTAACTGTGACCACAACATGGAGATAAAGTCAAGTGTAACCAATCGTTTATACCCATGTTGCCCATTATAGAGGACTTCCACCCCAAGCAATGGTGACTGGGTCCTATTTCAACAGTAAAACAGAGGTTGTTTCCCACAGTAAACAAGCACTGCTTCACTTACCATTTTAGCACAAGTTATAAGCTAGGTTCTTGAACATGGAAGCCAATTTCTTTTTCGAATTTACAAAAAATAAATTTTGTTTTGATGTAAACACTTTAAAAAGTGATGCTATTGGCATTTCTGGGAGTACTGATGAAAGCTTTATGTATTTATTTATTTATTTGTTTACTTACTATTATTTGTTTATTTATTGGTATTTAAGATCACATATTTCTGCACAATGACTAATTGGGACTGCAATATGGAGATAAAGTCAAGTTTAGTCAATCGTTTATACCTATTGTTGCCCATTTTAGAGGATTTCCACCCCAAACATTGGTGACTGGGTCCGATTTTACGAGCAAAACAGAGCTTGTTTACCATAGTAAACAAGCATTGTTTCACTTCCCGGGGTTCTTATTGGGAAATGATAACTTTTATCAGGTAGAATTAAGTTGTATTGACCTTGCAGACAAACAATATAACTTACAGCTTCTTTGAGATAACCCTGTCCAGCAACATCATACAGTGACAGTCCTATTCTTGTTTGATGTAGCCAAACTTTTTTCATGACGTAGTTAAAAAATTGCATAATTGAGATTCTACCATATGGATCAGTCTGCAGCAATTTACTGAAAACTGTAGCAGTGAAAAATGGCCTGAAAGCAGAGAAAAGGATACATATTAGGCCAAATAAAAAATGGTGTTTGGTTCCATGGTTCATACAACTTTTCACTAAAAAAATTCAAGACTTTTTCAAGGGTTTTTCAAGACCTAAATATCAGATTTTCAAGACCTCAAAAAACCTTTGCTAAACCTATCTTGAATGTTGGATATGCCGTTTTTCTTTCACCGCATGTGAATTGCTTGGCTATTGAACAATCAGGAAACATAGTATAAAATAGCTGCAAAATTTTTTTCATTTGCTTTGTAAGATTGGTGATTCATAATTGTGTGCAAAGTCCATAGTAATTCAGCTTTAAGTGTTTCATTTTTCAAAACGGATGGCATAATTGAAGATTGCTTTAATATTTCAGACTCTGCACCAACTGGTGGGAACTGCGATAACATTTCTGTCTTTTTTGCGAAGCACGAAATAATAGTTGGCTGTATTGCAATTACATTTAAAGTGGTGTGTCTCTGGCTGCGCTCTTGAGATTTCAGTGCATATTCACCCATTTCCAAAAGATTTGATTTTTTTACACGCACATTTTCACATTTTGCTTCACCTCCCTTCACCTCCCTGACCCCCTTGTAAACACACTTTCCCATTATGGTGGAGGGAGACAACTGGAAGAATGTTGGAATTACGTTCCACCATTGTTTTGCATGGCCCGAACTGACCCATCTAAAAAATGACACTTTGCCGTTTCTTTTCAAATAAAAATGATTCGTAACTATTGAGAAGACCCAGAAAAAAAAACAAGCGAGCTGTTGGCATTGTCCTGACCATATGACTGGGAACAATTGAAAATTCAAGGGTTTTTCAAGACTTTACCCAACATTCATGGGTTTATCAAGGGTCACTATCAAATTCAAGGGTTTTTCAAGGCAAGCACCATTTTCAAGGGTTTTTCAAGAGCTGTTGGTTCTCAGGATTTTTTTTTTCAAAACTGAGGAGGGAGGCAATTTTTTATTTTTATTTGCTTTCCTCAATTTTCACCACAAGGAAGGCAGGTTTTTTATTTTTTATCTTCAACCCAGTGTTACTATATTATACCAAGGTGCTTTATATTTCAATTCGAAACCTCAACTGATTAGCTGCCAACTTGTCTTTTGCAACTCGAGCTTGTGTGTTGATATTAAGATTGTCCACTTTGTGAAATTCACACAGAATAATGGACCCGTTATCAGCTCAGCTTTTACTTTATTTATTAACATTTCTATGGTGAAGTCGCTTGGGATAGTAATAACGGACCATTGAACCATGCACATGGATTTCAAATTTTTTGTTGTGAACGTTATATCGAAGAGCATCGCCATGGTGGCTGTACTAGAATTTGGTTCAATTTTTTTGTTCTCAAAACCAGCTCGTCGATTTTCCAAGTGGAACGATTTGTCCAGGGCATTGCATCTCACACTAAACAACAGAGGGCTGATTTAAAAACTATGTTATATACAGAATTTACGTTCGGAAGAATCATTCTGATATTTGGAACGAAATGTCCTGGCTTGGATTTTGGGACGAAACGTACTGGGCGAATCGTCCCAGGACAATTTGGGAGTTAAGTCTGAGGCCCACTACACATATGGATGTCACCCTTTCTACTAATAACAGGACGGCGAGAGTGGTAGTGGGGGAAGGTTTTAGGGCGTTTGTGCCCAGGACATTTTGTACCTCGATGTTTTGTACCAACCATACCACCTCTGTATTCATGAGTACATATGATTCGAACAAGTTGGGGAGTCGGAGTACACTTAGAGTGTCTATCATGTATTGTCCAGAATTGGAATCGAGTACAACCACAATGGCGATGCTCGTCGGTGTTATAAAAATAAAAAGGTCGTTCCCATTATTTTGTCCTATAACCAGGATAACTCTATCTGTTCACTGAATTCATTTCGTAACCAGGATAGCTCTATCTGTTCAATGAATTCATTTCACTGGAATAGTATTTATGATAGACAAGGAGAATGGAGGAAAGTTTTTTATTGACTACCCTAAAAAAGGAGAAAAGCAGGCATTATTTTTCGACACGGGGATCCCGGAGAACCAAACACCTTTTCTTTTTTGGCCTTATTTCAATATAACGATATAGTGAAAATTGACCTGAAAATACAAATTTATTTATAATAGAAGCATTCAGCTGTTTAGAACTCCATAATAAATCTGGATATGACTTGGTTAAAATTGATGTAGACTGAAAATTCTGCAATATGCACCTGTTAATCATCATGTTTGTGGAGTTTTAGCCAATTCAATCAGAAATGTAGGATTGGTTGTGTACACACGAATCTAGTATAGAAACCCATAATTAATCTTCTAAGTTGACGAGGTGATAACCTGGTTAAAGTTGTGGTACATTGAAAATTTGTAAATATGCAGGTGTTCACTTGATGAGTTGTAAGCGGTCATGTTTGATAATTTTCATCTAATTCGAGTCATAAATGTAGGGGGGAGTTGGGCACACAAAAATCTCATAGAAATTTATACTAACTCTTCAAAGTTGAAGAGGAGATAAACTGGTTAGCATTGTTGCAGATTAAAAATTTTGGAATATGCATATGTGCACCAGACCTTTGCTTTTGAGGCGCAATTGCACTTGCAAGCCATCACATGCCTGGTTTCCAAAAGATGGGTACTAAAACTTTGGCACCTCAAAAATTTTGGGTGTGCTGACACACGGGTTACCACTAAAGCTGTACATCATAACATGTATGACAGCAACAGCCTGAAGAGGCTTGGTTAATCCACAAACACAAGTCAAATGCCGGAAAGAATCAAAGCAGGTGATTGCAACATCGTCTCACAATCAGAACACAGCAGAGCCTGACTTCTGTTTTCACCTCTGTAGGTGATCGCATGTTAGCTGTAGAATATTTTCGGTATTGAAAACCATACCTTACCATTACCGTGAGAAAATAAAACATTCGGTATACCGAAATCCGGAATTACAGTGATGTAACAAGGCAAGTAAACACAGCAAATAGTAATTACGGTATAGGTAATTACATTATAACTGCTAAAAATTTATAAATTCCTAGTAATTTGTATATTTTTTATACTTACCAATGGCCCAGACTAACTGGTGCTTAACTCAAAGTTATCAAGGGCCAAACACAAATTTTGAACCCCCCCCCCCCCCCCCCTAATCCTCCATTGCTTGCAAAACCGAAAATTAAAAGTCCTATCTGGCCCTCCATACGTTTACTCTGCGCAGACGTCAGGAAGTGACTGGGATTGGCGCCAACATCATTCTTTGTAAAAGAGAGTACTACATAATAATTCAGCGGAGAGGTATGAGTGCCCCCACATGGGAGGGCAATCTCCGTCTGGGCCATTGGTAAGTATAAAAAATGTACAAATTACTTTGAATTTATAATATTTTTCTACTATAACCCAATGGCCCAGACTAGCTGAATCGAAATAAGGTGGAGGGTCTAGGACTTCCGAAATAGTAGATCTACATATAATCCTTCAATCCAAGATGAAAGGAAATTAGAATAATTAAGAATTACATATATGTCTCTCTATACAGTAATAGAGGAGACATATCCTAAATAAGGAGCCCAATTTAAGTAATTCCTTATTCTAAGCATGAAGACTATGCTAATTAGGATGTAACAAGTTCCTAATTTTTAAGGCTAGTCTGGACTAAGCCCCAAAAATTAGGATGGCATATCTGAGAAGAGAAAATCCCCCACAAACATATGCCATACAATAACACTCCAGCTGTATGCAGGATATAATTACAGACAAAACAGCTTCCTTCATAGTTACATACCTATCAAGCCAGAGAAGAGGTAAAAATCCCGCCCCCCTTCTTTTGAAGGAATATTCAAAAGAAAGAGGGGAGAGTTCTGGAATCTGGAATCAGAAAGAGCGGTACCAAAAAACAATATAAATACTCGTCGAACCGGCACTCAGGTATTAATCCATGATTAATAAATGGTGCTTACTGCCACTTCAGAAATTAACGATCCTGGTAATTAATATTGCCCGCTATATAACGCACACCGCAGACGGCGTACACAGATATGTTGAAAACCGGTGATATAAAATATAACATGCACATGTACAATCGAGCCACACTGAACGATCTCTGGAGAGAAAACACATTTCCGAGGTAACCCACAGGCGACCTCATTTAGGTGTACAATAAATTCCAGTAACAACACTTTCCAACGTGTACTATCCGATATCTATGACAGTATTCACGTGTGAATATGCAATTTCAGTACTGACATAATAGAAATCTGGGGATTCGAAGTCATATCAAACCCTCCTCACCTGCATTACTTAATCGTTCTTGTGTTAGACATAACATAATATAGGAACCGCAATGGTTCCCTCACGTCTAACCGAATCCATTATGCCACTATGGGTGGAGAAGGACGTGAAGAACAAAAACTTCCTCTGATAAAGAAGGTCCTCTCATGGAGGAAGCTTCCAGGAAACATCCCATAACAGACACTTGAGAAGACTGATCCAAGGTTTCTGTGATGACAGAGGTGCTACTAGTAGGATTCACAATGAGACTGTTTTATCCTAAACAAAATCTACTGAATCAACTGAATTGGAGGATACGCATATCCTATCATCCATCCCCATGAGATCAGCAGAGCGTCTACTGCATACGCTCAATGGTTTGGGCACAGTGACACGAACGACGATAACTGATTGTTCCGGTACGTCACAAACGGATCTAGCATGGGGCGTTCCCTCCGGTAGCAAATCTGTCCAAATACTCGCTTGTTGAGATACCACTCCAATTGCAACAGGCAACTTTCCGAGAGAGTCTACTAGTACGTTCAGATGACCCAGTATATGACGGATAGAAAGATGAACATGATGATTCATGACCTATTTGGAAAATCTTCGTTAGTTGGCATGACGGAAATACTGGTTCAAGTGAAAGCGTCTTCACACTCCAGTTCTGAGTAAAGAATATCTGGAGGGACGTGCGCGCAGATGGCCCATCGGAATGAGATCCACAGCTGCTCCGCACAACTCCAACAGTCGCATGATTTCCCTCACTATTAATGCGTCTGAGTGTAGACAAAAGCGAGCATAACAACTGACCAACTTTGCTCTGGGTAACAGCAGACGAAGCAGATTGTTCAATCCCAAGTGAATAGACGACTTGTACAGAGCTAGATCCGACTTTTTCTTGTTTACGATAAAACCGAGACGTCGGAGCAATAGAAGCAGACTCTGAACATTGTTCTGAAGAATAATTCTGTTGCCGTATCCCTGTAGGTTGTCCAAGTAAGCCGACATTACCACAGACAAATGAGCTCGTAAGTAAGACATATCAAATGCAAAGCTAGATCTTCATACGAAGAAAAAACGATACATTGGATACAAGATGCAAGACTAAATGGCCTCACACCACTAGGGTGATGACGTAACCCTGGGAAAGAAACAGAATAATATTCTGTAATAATTGTTAAACTCCCAAGAAATTTAATAAAAAATTTCAATAAAAAACAGCCAAAAAGCTTAAGAGTTTAACAGGAAGGGTTCATGGAAGGATAGGGAAGGAATACTTAACACACAGTGGAATAATCATTTTTAAAAATGATGACGTCAGGCATATGACCCGAAATTGGGAAACATAAAATAATTTTATAAATATTATAAAGTTACAGCCCTGAACGTCCAAAAACCACCGTTGAACACTTCCTGCATCCAATAACAGCCTTGTATCCACCAATTCTTGCATTGATTTGTGTCTGGCATCCTCAAAAAGTATAAATTTTATAGTAAATTTCCTTTCTTATTATACCTACCGAAATTGTTTACAACAGGCTTGCACTACAGTGGAAGAACCTAACTCGGATAAAATACTCTCTATTTTAATCTTTCCCAAGATTTGGGAAAGAAAAGTGGTGTAAAAACACCACGAAAAAATAAGCCAAAACTGGGCCGAGCGCCATCGGCGCACACCCAGTATGGGACGCTCTTCCATAGTACAAATCCCTGACTTCCGTCACAGTGCGCAATGCATCAATTCGTCATTCTTTTGATTCCGAACAACACAGGAATTATGTGATCAGCGGGGAGGAAGGATTCTTACCCGAATAAGAAGACGGGAGGGCCTCCATGTAAACAATTTCGGTAGGTATAATAAGAAAGGAAATTTACTATAAAATTTATACTTCTTATCAACCTACCTCAATTGTTTACAACAGGCTGAATAGACAAAAGGCTGGAGGGAATCACATAACCAACCCACACATAACTCAATAGCACTGGGACCATGGACAGAGGAAGAGATCCCTAGGCCTATCAAACCATAGCATCACAAACATAAGAAAAGCCAATGAAAGATGAGGCGTATGGTGAAGTGCGACACACAGACAGAAAGGGCAGTAACAGCACAAAGCTGGAACCGACCCTGAAAAAAGCTGAAAAGCTTGAATAGACAACATCCTGAGCCGAAGAAAGAGGGCCCCAAGGGTCTCTGTCGGCTCCAGCAACTGTCGCAGAGAAAAGGAGAATGTAGCATTTCTCCAGAAGGCTGCCAGTATAACATCAGTTATCCGACAACATGACAGAGTTATTAAAAGAGGAAGACAATGCATGCACCTTGTGGCAGAAAAAACAATTGGTAATACAATCACCAGTAGCTAGACGAGCGGAAGCTGCACGAATAGCAAGACAAGTCCATCAAGAAATGGATGCAGGAGAGATCTGGCATGTGGGAAAATGCATATTCATCCAGGATAAAGTGCGTGAACGCCCCCCACCCCCAAGCAGAGCAGCGCCCAAGAAAGTGACCATCTTGGAGTAAACTGCAAAGTCCTAGGCCTTTTCAAGGAAAAGAGCTGAACAAGCTTGGAGAGGCAAGGATGAGTGTCGAAACAATGCGGTATCACATAGGAAAAAATGTCTCCGAAGCATGGACAAGTACACATCGCTGGAGACCCCCAGAAACAAACATATACCAGAAAACTCTGCAAGCAGTGCGATCGAAGGAGTGACAGAAGCAACAGAGTGATCGCACACCACCGACTGAAGAACCTTCCACTTAGCCACAGAGGCTAAACCAGCAGAGTGAGTGCCTCCTTGAAGAAAAGCAACTCCACTGCGTGTCTCGAAAAACCACTACGGAGGAGACAGGACGCGATAAAAGACATGTGCGAAGGCACAATGAAGTCGGGTCAACTTGAAAACCTCCCGGGCGACTTTGGCAAAGAAAGTCGCGAGGTAGAGGGAGACATGCCAGAACCGCCGCTAACAGAGAGCAGAGCAGATTGATCCACACCCACCGAAGCGACGGGTGTGATCGAAAGGATTCGACGACTGCAGGTTCATATCTGGGTGAGAACCTGAGGCAGAATCGGAACCGGTAGGAAGGTGTAGCCGACAAGACCATCCCAAAGGAGGGCCAGAGCGTCCACGGCGAAAGCCAGAGCAACTGGACACGGGGACATGAAAGTGTCCACCGGATGGTTCCAACTAGTCACAAGAGATCGATGGAACCCGCCATGTGGAGCATCCACCTGGTGGAAATGACCCTGCCCCGACGGGACAGGGAGTCGGCTAGGACGTTCAGGCGGCCGGGAATGTGACAAACAGCCACCCCGGCGTGGACATCCTGAGCGAGCAGTATAAGATCCCAAGCCAATTCGTACATTGGAACAGAGTACGTGCCGCCCTGGTTCCGAATGTAAGCAACCACCGTCGAATGGTCGGACAACAGAAGGACCTGGCGATTCGACAGGTGAGGGATCCACTGCCTGAAACGCAGAAGAAGAGCAAGAAGCTCCTTCTGGTTGATGTGTAGAGCTGCATGATCCTGGTCCACCATCCCGTGAATGGAAAGACCTAGAGGATCCAACGTCGCACCCCATCCGAGATCGCTGGCATCTGCCGTCAGAACGTGATCGGACGAGGGTAAGTCCAACGGAACACCCTGCGAAAGCCACTGGACATCCGCCCGGAGGAGAAGGTGAGGATAAAGATAGTCTGGAAACTGAAGCACCAGATCCAGAAAATCTACATTCGGCCTCCAACAACTGAGCCGAAAGTGTTGGGGAGGTCTGACACGCAGCCGACCTAGAGGAATGAGATCCGTCACCGAACAGCAGAGACCGATTAGCCGGAGAAAACTCCCGAGCTGTCGTGGATGTGGACAGGGACAGAGTCGGAGCAAAAGCTGAGAGAATCACAGCCTTGGCCTGGGGAACCGCCACCAAATTGAATTGTGTGCAGAAAGCCATCCCCAGATGATAAAACGACTGAGAAGGGACCAGGTCCGACTTCTCCTCGTTGACTCTGAAACGTAGCGACGTGAGCAAGCTCAACAGAGTGGCGACATCCGACTCCAGTAAGGCAGCATTGGAATGCCCCTGAAGGATATCGTCCAGATATGCCGAAGTAGTCACCCTGGACTGTGTGCGATGGAAAGCTATCACATGCGACATCAGTCTGGTGAAGGACCAAGGAACCAGGCTGAGGCCGAAAGACATGGCCTTGAACTGGTAAACTCGCCCCAGAAAAATGAACCTGAGATACTTCCGTAACGCCCAATGAATCGGAACGTGAAAGTAAGCGTCTCGCAGGTCGAAGCTGGAAGCGAAATCTCCCTGGTGAATTGAACGGAGGACCGACCTGGAAGTCTCCATGCTGAACTTGGGAGCAATGATAGACTGGTTCAGGAAACTCAGATCGAGAACCGGTCGGAGTCGGCCGTCCTTCTTCGGAACAGGCGGGAATAGAAACCCACTGACCTAATGTTCTTGATGACCTCAATCGCCCCCTTTGTCAGGAGATGGTCTATTTCCATGGACAAAAGTTCCCGACGTAAAATGTCTGAAGGAACTGTGGTTGGAAAAGGCACCCCGGACAGAGTGGAGTGCCGTCGGAAGGATATTCGCAGCCCGGACCAAACAACATCTAACATCCAAGGATCGGATGTGATGGTGGCCCACGGTCTGCGAACTCTGCTATCCTTCCTCCAACCTGGGACGAGTCGAGGTGAGGACCTTCATTGCGAACCCCGACGAGGCTCGCGAGAGGAGAAAACACCTCTACTGAATGAAGAATCCTGGGAGTTCCCTCAAGACTGCCGACGCTTACCCTTACCCCTTGAGTAAGAAGCAGAAGCGGTGGCAGAAGGATCAGCCCCTTTTGCTTCGCAGAGGAAGGAGAGGGTACTTGTTAGGCTTGGAACGGCCCGTGCCTACCCTAGAAGGCTGATCAAGCTGAAGAAACAGCAGCTGATCGTTGGAATGACGTAGGACGTCATCCCGGACCGTCAACACAGAATCATGGAAAAGTTGCGGACCTGTCAAAAAAGCAGATCGAAGAGCAGCGTACTGCTCCTCAGGAAAGGATCGGCCTGTGTCCCGCACAGAGTCCCTTCGAACTAATTCCAGATTAGCTGTGTTACAGGCATGCGTGTGAGTAAGATGCATGAGCGCCTTGGACAGCACACGCAAAGGAGCCTGTACCTCGTCAATCTTATCTGAAGGCAGATAAGCAGCTAAAGCTGAGACGACGTGATCGGAGAGAGAAAGCATACCAAGCATCTCTCTCGATAAGCCCAATGTGGACTCCAGAGTCGTCATCGGAATGACGGCAGATTTGGACTTGGAAAGCCCGAGGGAATTAGAGTCCTGATCCAAAACCGTCAAAGTCTGGTAGACCGACGGATTGGCGGAATCGTAGGAACGATAACACGCCGGAGGCAAAAAGGTGTCAACCCTGGTGAAGAACGGAGCCTTCATAGCCTTGGAACTTAGCTTGGAGTCCAAGGCTGAAAATGCTTCAACCAACTGTACCGAAGGGCACGGTCGAAGACGCCCAGAAGCAGGTTGCTCCATAGACTGTTGGCGCGCGACCGATGATCGCGGCCTGGCTGACACTGTCGACTAGTTAGATGGTTTGAGATCCGGAAGGAACCCAAACACGAAATCAAGAGCTGCCCCCAAGTCCGAAGACTGCTGGCTCTCGACATCAAGCATGTCTGACTCTTCCCCTGAGTCGGAAGACACATAGCCCATCGTGGGCAAACCAGCCGACGCCTCCCATGGTGTCGGAACACCAGGGGATCAGAAAGCGGCCTGTTTCCAATCCCGGGAGGCGGCACCATAGGAGGCGCCTGGAAACCACTCGCTGCCTCGCTGGAAGCAAGAGGAAGGCTCGTTGACAGAACCTGAGTGAGTAAGGAGAGGGCCTCCCTAAGCTCACTGCCCGTACTGGCCGGTTCGACAGGGGAACGAACCGGCAAAGTGGCTTCACCGCTGACCCTCTGAACCAGCGAAGGGTCACGATCCTCCAATAGACCCGACGTGGGACGACGGGCGGCAGCCGAAAACGTCTGAAGCCAGACGTGTAGAGGGGTGTGACACACCCCGAGGATCAACATAGCAGGAACTCATCAGAGTCACCGCTGACCTCTGCAGGGCAGAAGGTCCAGGCTGCACAAAAGACGTTGGACCCCGAAAATTGGTTGTGTGGCCAGAATGAGGGACGGAAACGCCACGGAGTTCATAGTGTCCCACTAAGAACAACCGAATCCAATGACAACTGTGGTGCTCGACGGCGCAGAGACCACAGGAGAGGGTCCAGCCGGCAGCCACTTCCAACTTTGCCGAGTTGAAGTCAGGGAAGGCTGAGGCCGATAGCCCCACGTCTACACAACCAGACACCGCAGCAGACCACTGCAGGTATAAAACTACTTTGCTCAATGGCTGAGAGGACACAGTATGGGGTTCAGTCGGCAGCCCCATTTGACTTCGCCGAGTGGAAGTCTGGGAAGGCTGAGGCCGAAACCCCACAACCACACTACAGACATCCCTGCAGACCCTGGCAGGGAGAAGCTGAGGCCGGCTAAAAACGGTGCCCAATGACGTTGTAGACGGAACAGCAGTAGCAGCAGATACGACGGGAGCTGTTGGAACTGGCAGAAAAGCGGAGAGAGCCACCAAGCTCGGCCTCCAAAGGAGGAGTCACAACCCTAGTGACAGCCTCAGATGTCGACTGGAGAGGGTGCATAGTCCCGGAACCAGGCATCTCTACACCAGAAAACCAACAGCTTCCGCAGTATCCACCACGGTAAAACACTGCACATTCCCCACGGAAGGGGAATAACTCTCACCAGACATGGTCGAATCGGGAAGCCCCGAAACGAAAGTGGTCCCCACCCCCCGCTGGTGCGGGAGGAGCTGCACATCCCCCACGGAGGAGGAGCAATTCTCATCAGACGTGGTCGAATCGGGCGACCCGAAACGAAAGCGTTCACCACCCCCCACGGGAGCGGGAGGAGCTGCACATCCCCCACGGAGAGGGTCAAACTCACACCAGACGTGGTCGAGTCGGGGGCCCCGAAACGACAGTGTCCCCCCCCCCCCACACCCCCCGCGGGTGCGAGAGGAGCTGCACATCCCCCACGGAGGGGGTAAACTCACATCAGACGTGGTCGAGTCGGGAGGCTCCCGAAACGACTGCATTCCACACCACCCGCGTGTGCGGACGAAATGGACACGAGAACGCACCAATGGCGAAGGCAACAGGAATTTCCCTAAAGGAACTGAACTGGAAAGAACAGAGGTGAGAGCAGTAGAAGAAAAAGGTGAACTCAACAGAAACAGAAAGTAGAAGAACACCCTCAACTACGAGAGAAGGTGGCAGAACCCAGACGGCCGACACCTACTCCAATAAAATTTTTTATCAGCCGAAAAAATTCATTGTCGAATCGCGATGACATGATGTCGCAAAACATTCGCGAAAACGGAATAGTAAATAATAAACAATGAGAATGTGGTTGAAAATATAAACGAGAATATATAAAACACAGTCCTGTTATTATACGATCATCAGATCCATAATTCCAGTCACAGGAAAACCATTATCCACGAGTTGAATTATCACTGTTTCATAATGCATATGGCGGAAACACATCCTGCTCGTGCTTCGGATAGAAAAAGAATGACAAACTGATGCATTGCGCACTGTGACGGAAGTCAGGGATTTGTACTATGGAAGAGCGTCCCATACTGGGTGTGCGCCGATGGCGCTCGGCCCAGTTTTGGCTTATTTTTTTGTGGTGTTTTTACACCACTTTTCTTTCCCAAATCTTGGGAAAGATTAAAATAGAGAGTATTTTATCCGAGTTAGGTTCTTCCACTGTAGTGCAAGCCTGTTGTAAACAATTGAGGTAGGTTGATAAGAAATAGGCCGATGAAATCGTCAGATGTGTACCCATACGCGCAACTAGTAGAAAGCTGTATGACAGAGGGCCACCACGGATGCTGACATTATGTACACCATACAAAGTATGGGTACATATAGAAATGGATTGGAGGAGTGTCTAATTTGATGGATAAAGGGTTAATATCTCCGGATCAAATAATCAGATTTACATAAAAAAAACTATACAGCACACCACATCAGTAACCTGAATAAATATATAAAGTAACATGACAATCGGATTGATATTTTTTGAGTTATCTCATGCCAAAGGGATTGGAGGAATTTTCAATTGGAAGGATAAAGGGTTAATATCTCCGGATCAAATTATCAGATTAACACCAAAAACTATACAGCTCAGCACATCAGTAACCTGAACACAATTATAAAGTAACTTGACAATCCAAGCAATATTTTTCAAGTTATCAAATGCCAAAGGGATTGGTGGAATTTTCAATTTGAAGGATCAAGGGTTAATATCTCAGGATTAAAATAACAGATTTACACCAAAAACTATACAGCTCGGTACATCAGTAACCTGAACACAAATATAAAGTAACTTGACAATCCAAGCAATATTTTTAAAGTTATTGAATGCCAAAAGGGATTGGAGGAATTTTCAATTTGAAGGATAAAGGGTTAATATCTCAGGATTAAATTATCAGATTTACCCCCAAAACTATACAGCTCGGCACATCAGTAACCTGAACACAAATATAAAGTAACTTAACAATCCAAGCAATATTTTTCAAGTTATCGAATGCCAAAGGGATTGGAGGAATTTTCAATTTGAAGGATAAAGAGTTAATATCTCAGGATCAAAATAACAGATTTACACCAAAAACTATGCAGCTCGGCACATCAGTAACCTGAACACAAATATAAAGTAACTTGACAATCCAAGCAAAATTTTTCAAGTTATCGAATGCCAAAGGGATTGGAGAAATTTTCAATTTGAAGGATAAAGGGTTAATATCTCAGTATCAAAATAACAGATTTACACCAAAAACTATACAGCTTGGCACATCAGTAACCTGAACACAAATATAAAGTAACTTGACAATCCAAGCAAGATTTTTCAAGTTATTGAATGCCAAAGGGATTGGAGGAATTTTCAATTTGAAGGATAAAGGGTTAATATCTCGGGATCAAATCATCATATTTACACCAAAAACTATACAGCTCAGCAAATCAATAACCTGAACACAAATATAAAGTAACTAGACAATCCAAGCAATATTTTTCAAGTTATCGAATGCCAAAGGGATTGGAGGAATTTTCAATTTGAAGGATAAAGGGTTAATATCTCCGGATCAAATTATCCGATTTACACCCAAAACTATACAGCTCGGCACATCAGTAACCTGAACACAAATATAAAGTAACTTGACAATCCAAGCAATATTTTTCAAGTTATTGAATGCCAAAGAAATGGATATGGACGCCGGACGGACGGACAGACGGACGGACAAAGGATGGACGAACGACGGATGGTCACCCCGGATGCCGGCATTATGTGTACCATACATAGTATGGGTACACATAAAAAGGAGATTTTAAAGCACAGATGTCATTTCATTATTGATGACTTTTAGGGTCAAACAAAGAATGATGTTGGCGCCAATTCCGGTCACTTCCAGACGTCTGCGCATGCGCGGAGAGTAAATGTATGGAGGGCCAGATAGGACTTTTCATTTTCGGTTTTGCAAGCAAATTTTGGGGATTGGGGGGGTTCAAAATTTGTGTTTGGCCCTTGATAACTCTTGAGTTAAGCACCAGCTAGTCTGGGCCATTGGGTTATAGTAGAAAAATACAGTTATCTTACTAACAAGGGCACGGAAAACTTGCAGTGTGCATGTTCGTTGTAAGAATAATTAATAGCATCATGAACATTACAATATCCACATTTCATCCCGTATCATTACTATCATAGGTATGACAGAAAAATGTGGGTTAATCTCGTAATAATAATAATAATTTTAAAGCCTAGAATCCACACACGGTGCTCAATGGCTATACAATAATTGCATACATACATTTACACACACACACATACATTCTCTCACAGATACATTGATCACTATTATCATTTATTGGTGCCCAATGCCACATCAACAACCGAGGCTATATCGTGGCGATAAGCGACAGAACATAAAAGAAAAAGGGTATTGAATTAATACAAAATAAGAAAAACAAAAAATAAACAAAACAAAACAAACTACAACTTTACCAAAACAAGAGGCCCCAGGGGGCCTGAGAGCGCTCACCTGACATGGTAGTCTAAATATCAAACCAGGGACTTGACTTGAATAAGCTGCATACGCCCCTCCTAAGAAAAGCATATACCAACTAGATGAAGCAATTGTGCCCACACATTACACAGGATTTTCCTTCTATTTTCAGTTCCTGCACTTTTACTTCCCAAAATTGAGATAAACGCATAAAAAACAGATTTTTTTCCCAAACAAAATAATTTCAGCCTAAATTTTTTTCTTCTTCTTAAAACGCATAAAAAACGATAAAACTAATTTCAGGATTTGGGTCCAAAATTTTCTAAGCCCCACCCGGACCCCAAATTTTTGGTGTAAAAAAAAATTTTTTTTTGTCTTAAAATTGACCGAAACGCATACAAAACAAAAAAAAACAAAAAATTATGGATTTTGGTCCAAAATTTTCGAAGTCCCACCCGGACCCCAAATATTCCGGGTAAAAAAATAATTTTTTTTTTTTTGTCTTAAAACTGACCGAAATGCATAAAAAACAAAAAAAACAAATTTCAGGATTTTGGTCCAAAATTTTCTAAGTCCCACCCGGACCCCAAATTTTCAGGGAAAAAAAAAAAAATTTGTTTTTTGTCTTAAAATTGACAGAAAGGCATAAAAAACAAAAAAATTTGGTCCAAAATTTTCTAAGTCCAACCCGGACCCCAAATTTTCAGAGGAAAATTTTTTTTTTTTTTTTTTGTCTTAAAATTGACCAAAACGCAGAAAAAACCCCAAAAATTTTTTTGGGATTTTGGTCCAAAATTTTCTAAGCCCAACCCGGACCCCAAATTTTCAGGGGGAAAAAAAAAAAAAAAAAAAATTTTTTTGTCTTAAAATTGACAGAAACGCATAAAAAACCAAAAAAAAAAAAAATTTCCCGATTTTGGTCCAAAATTTTCTAAGTCCAACCCGGACCCCACATTTTCAGGGGAAATTTTTTTTGTTTTTTTTGGGTCTTAAAATTGACCAAAACGCAGAAAAAACCAAAAAAAATTTTTTTCGGATTTTGGTCCAAAATTTTCCAAGTCCCACCCGGACCCCAAATTTTCAGGGGGAAAAAAAAAATTTTTTTTGGTCTTAAAATTGACCGAAACGCAGAAAAAAAAAAAAAAAAAAAATTTTTTTGATTTTAGTCCAAAATTTCTAAGTCCGCAACGGGACCCCAAATTTTCAGCCTAAATATGAACCTAGGGACTTGGCTTCAACAAACTTGAATCTCACCACCCTAAGGATGCTGCATACCAAATATCAAAACATTCTTATTGCTAGATCTGAAGAAGATTTTTCAAAAATACTCCTCATACTGCACTAATTTAAACATTTGGGCTCCCATAGAGAGCCCAAATATCGACCCAGGCAATTGATTTCAATAAACATGTGAAACAATCTTCCAAAGATGTTGTATGTGAAATTTGAAAGCTTTTGGAGCAGTGGTTTCGGAGAAAAGTAGTCTTATGTTTTTCCCATTACCCACAGTGTTAAAAAATGCTGACTCACACTTTTTCAAAGTCCCCAAAAAGTACCCCATGATAAAACCGATGGCAATTTTTTTTTTACCATTCCATTCTGTTGGTCCTAAGGAAGCTTCACAACAAATAAGAATTCTCAGTGCCGTGTAGTTTTGGAGATATGGGCGTTTTAATTTTTTTCTATTTTTAGCTCCTATGGTTCCCACGGGGCTATGGGTAAAAAAATTTCTGCATAAATTAGGTACTTATGACCCAATAAGCACTCACGTAAAATTTGGTTCAAATCGGCCTCGCGGTTTGGAAAATAGAAATTTGGGGCGGGGCCAAAATTTTTGCCCCTCCTTTAACACTGTCAAATATAGCCCCTCCAACTTCTCTTGAACAAACTTGAGTCTACACCTCAAAAGGAAGTTGCATATCAAATATCAAGTCTCTGCTATCGCTGGTTCTTGAGAAGAAGATTTTTTAAGAATTGGAGCATTTTTGCCCCATCCCTCTGCTCAATATGAGCCGAAACCTAATTTGACAAAAAATCAAAATGCCCTTATATAACCCCTACTCACATGAAATTTCATTAATATGCGGCCAGTGGTTTGGGAGAAAAAGGCCCAAACACGACCTTCACGACGGAGGACGGACGACAGACGACGGATGCTGGACGACGGACGAAAAGTGATCAGAATAGCTCACCCTGACTTTCAGTCAGGTGAGCTAACAAGTTTGTGAGTGTAACTTGATGAGTAACGAAGCAATCCTCACTGACTCAGTCACACCTGGTAATGTCAGTTTATGACCAAAATTAAAAGACCACTGAAGGAAATGCCTTTCGTAAAAGGTAGGTTTTAGTACCATACTTGAAGGATTCAAGTGATTTACTATTTTTCAAGTCGATTGGAAGAGAATTCCAAAGCCTTGGGCCAGCAATCGCAAAGGCCCTATCACTAGCACTAGTAAATTTAGATACGGGCTGAACCAGATTGAGTTGACCTGATGACCTAAGAGACCTTGGTGGTTTGTGGATGGTAAGCAGATCGGACAGGTAGGATGGTGCAGATCCCGAGATACACTTAAACACCAAAAGGACAATTTTAAATTGAATTCTTTGCTTAACGGGTAGCCAGTGTAACTCAGAGAGTACTGGTGTTATATGGCAGTACTTTTGAGTTCTGGTTATGACCCGTGCAGCACAATTTTGGATGTGTTGTAACTTTTCAAGAATAGATGTTTTAGAGCTAATCGGAAGAGAGTTGCAGTTGTCAAGGCAATTGGTAACAAAGGCGTGGACAAGCTGTTGTGACGTCTGCGTATCAATGAAGGATTGAATTTTGCTAATATTTCTAAGATGAAAAAATGCACTGCGAGAGACATGTTTGATATGTTCATCAGCGGCCAAATTTTCATCCATGAAATAACCTAAGTTTTGAACACAGCTACTGGGTTTTATCGCAGAACCTCCAATATTGAGGGACAGTTTGGATATTTTTGAAAGTTGATGAGGTAGACCTATATATATTACTTCTGTCTTGTCATCGTTCAATTTAAGAAAGTTTTTAGTCATCCATGCCTTGATGTCTGAAATACAAAGTTCAATCTTACTGCATGCTTCAGGCTCAAAGACGCGAGTAAAACTAATATACAGCTGTGCATCATCTGCGCAATAATGAAAGTCAAGGCCATGGCTTCAGATAATGTCACCGAGAGGTAAGACATAGACAGTGTACAGTAGGGGACCCAACACCAATCCTTGAGGGATGCCAAAACGTAGTGTGACCTTGTCTGACGACTTACTGCCAATAAGGACACTTTGTGTGCGACCATTAAGATACAACGAAAACCAATTAAGTGCTCGGTCAGTAAGGCCTATTCTCACTGCCAGTCTTTCAATAAGTATGTTATGATCTATGGTGTCAAAAGCGGCGCTTAAATCCAACAAAACAAGACATGTTAGGTTGTGCCTGTCTGTGGATAGGAGGATATCAATTTGGACCCTTAGAAGCGCCATTTGTGTACTGCAATTAGATCTGTATTCAGATTAGTTAACTTCGGCTAGGCCGTGGGCTGCCAAATGAGAATTCAGCTGAGAAGCCAGTGCATGCTCAATAATCTTTGATAGGAATGGAAGATTAGAGACCGGTCGGTAGTTTTTCAGAACCTCTGGGTCAAGTGTTGTCTTTTTGAGAAGAGGTTTTACTAAAGCGTGTTTCATGCTTGTCGGAAAGACGCCAGAGTGGAGGGAGGCATTGACCAGTTTCAAGATCGGTGTAGTTAACTCCGAAAGAGATGCTTTTAACAACCAAGTTGGAATGATATCTAGCATGCATTGCTTAGATGATGCCTTGGATATTAACCTCTGGATATCTGTTGTAGCCAAAGGTTTGAATTTGGACAACTGTGCAACAGCTTTAACACAGATGCATGGCATGTCGGCCATCTGTCGAAGATCGAATTGTGAGCTTGTACCATCTCTTTCTTCTCTTATCACTCACAGTCACACATCACCGCTTATCAATAAAAGGACCCGATAAAAGACATGTGCGAGGGCACAATGAAGTCGGGTCAACTTGAAAACCTCCTCGGGCGACTTGGGCAAAGAAAGTCGCGAGGTAGAGGGAGACATGCCGGAACTGCCGCTAACAGAGAGCAGAGCAGATTGATCCACACCCACCGAAGCGACGGCTGTGATCGAAAGGATAAGTGTCGAAACAATGCGGTATCACATAGGAAAAAATGTCTCCGAAGCATGGACAAGTACACATCGCTGGAGACCCCCAGAAACAAACATATACCAGAAAACTCTGCAAGCAGTGCGATCGAAGGAGTGACAGAAGCAACAGAGTGATCGCACACCACCGACTGAAGAACCTTCCACTTAGCCACAGAGGCTAAACCAGCAGAGTGAGTGCCTCCTTGAAGAAAAGCAACTCCACTGCGTGTCTCGAAAAACCACTACGGAGGAGACAGGACGCGATAAAAGACATGTGCGAAGGCACAATGAAGTCGGGTCAACTTGAAAACCTCCCGGGCGACTTTGGCAAAGAAAGTCGCGAGGTAGAGGGAGACATGCCAGAACCGCCGCTAACAGAGAGCGGAGCAGATTGATCCACACCCACCGAAGCGACGGGTGTGATCGAAAGGATTCGACGACTGCAGGTTCATATCTGGGTGAGAACCTGAGGCAGAATCGGAACCGGTAGGAAGGTGTAGGCGACAAGACCATCCCAAAGGAGGGCCAGAGCGTCCACGGCGAAAGCCAGAGCAACTGGACACGGGGACATGAAAGTGTCCACCGGATGGTTCCAACGAGTCACAAGAGATCGATGGAACCCACCATGTGGAGCATCCACCTGGTGGAAATGACCCTGCCCCGACGGGACAGGGAGTCAGCTAGGACGTTCAGGCGACCGGGAATGTGACGAACAGCCACCCTGGCGTGGACATCCTGAGCGAGCAGTATAAGATCCCAAGCTAATTCGTACGTTGGAACAGAGTGCGTGCCGCCCTGGTTCCGAATGTAAGCAACAACCGTTGAATGGTCGGACAACAGAAGGACCTGGCGATTCGACAGGTGAGGGATCCACTGCCTGAAACGCAGAAGAAGAGCAAGAAGCTCCTTCTGGTTGATGTGTAGAGCTGCATGATCCTGGTCCCATATCCCGTGAATGGAAAGACCTAGAGGATCCAACGTCGCACCCCATCCGAGATCGCTGGCATCTGCCGTCAGAACGCGATCGGACGTGGGTAAGTCCAACGGAACACCCTGCGAAAGCCACTTGACATCCACCCAGAGGAGAAGGTGAGGATAAAGATATTCTGGAAACTGAAGCACCAGATCCAGAAAATCTACATTCGGCCTCCAACGACGGAGCAGAAAGTGTTGGAGAGGTCTGACACACAGCCGACCTAGAGGAATGAGATCCGTCACCGAACAGCAGAGACCGATTAGCCGGAGAAAACTCCGAGCCGTCGCGGATGTGGACTGGGACAGAGTCTGAACAAAAGCTGAGAGAATCACAGCCTTGGCCTGGGGAACTGCCACCAAATTTAATTGTGTGCGGAAAGCCATCCCCAGATGATAAAACGACTGAGAAGGGACCAGGTCCGACTTCTCCTCGCTGACTCTGAAACGTAGCGACGTGAGCAAGCTCAACAGAGTGGCGACATCCGACTCCAGTAAGGCAGCATTAGAATGCCCCTGGAGGATATCGTCCAGATATGCCGAAGTAGTCACCCTGGACTGTGTGCGATGGAAAGCTATCACATGCGACATCAGTCTGGTGAAGGCCCAAGGAACCAGGTTGAGGCCGAAAGGCATGGCCTTGAACTGGTAAATTCGCCCCAGAAAAACGAACCTGAGATACTTCCGTAACGCCCAATGAATTGGAACGTGAAAGTAAGCGTCTCACAGGTCGAAGCTGGAAGCGAAATCTCCCTGGTGAATTGGACGGAGGACCGATCTGAAAGTCTCCATGCTGAACTTGGGAGCAATGATAGACTGGTTCAGGAAACTCAGATCGAGAACCGGTCGGAGTCGGCCGTCCTTCTTCGGCACAAAGAACAGGCGGGAATAGAAACCCACTGACCTAATGTTCTTGATGACCTCAATCGCCCCCTTTGTCAGGAGATTGTCTATCTCCGTGGACAAAAGTTCCCGACGTAAAATGTCTGAAGGAACTGTGGTTGGAAAAGGCACCCTGGACAGAGTGGGGTGCCGTCGGAAGGATATTCGCAGCCCGGAACAAACAACATCTAACATCCAAGGATCGAATGTGATGGTGGCCCAACGGTCTGCGAACTCTGCTATCCTTCCTCCAACCTGGGACGAGTCGAGGTGAGGACCTTCATTGCAAACCCCGACGAGGCTCGCGAGTGGAGAAAACACCTCCTCTACTGAATGAAGAATCCTGGGACTTCCCTTAAGACTGCCGACGCTTACCCTTACCCCTTGAGCAAGAAGTAGAAGCGGTGGCAGAAGGATCAGCCCCTTTGCTTCGCAGAGGAAGCAGAGGGTACTTGTTAGGCTTGGAACGGCCCGTGCCTACCCTAGAAGGCTGATCAAGCTGAAGAAACAGCAGCTGATCGTTGGAATGACGTAGGACGTCATCCCGGACCGTCAACACAGAACCATGGAAAAGTTGCGAACCTGCCAAAAAAGCAGATCGAAGAGTAGCGCACTGCTCCTCAGGAAGGGATCGGCCTGTGTCCAGCACAGAGTCCCTTTGAACTAATTCCAGATTAGCCGTGTTACAGGCATGCGTGTGAGTAAGATGCATGAGCGCCTTGGACAGCACACGCAAAGGAGCCTGTACCTCGTCAAACTTATCTGAAGGCAGATAAGCAGCTAAAGCTGAGACGACGTGATCGGAGACAGAAAGCATACCAAGCATCTCTCTCGATAAGCCCAATGTGGACTCCAGAGTCGTCATCGGAATGACGGCAGACTTCGACTTGGAAAGCCCGAGGGAATTGGAGTCCTGATCCCAAACCATCAAAGTCTGGTAGACCGACGGATTGGCGGAATCGTAAGAACGATAACGCGTCGGAGGCAAAAAGGTGTCAACACTGGTGAAGAACGGAGCCTTCATAGCCTTGGAACTTAGCTTGGAGTCCAAGGCTGAAAATGCTTCAACCAACTGTACCTGACAGGCACGGCTGAAGACGCCCAGAAGCAGGTTGCTTCATAGACTGTTGGCGCGCGACCGATGATCGCGGCCTGGCTGACACTGTCGACTGGTTAGATGGTTTGAGATCCGGAAGGAACCCAAACACAAAATCAAGAGCTGCACCCAAGTCCGAAGACTGCTGGCTCTCGACATCAAGCATGTCTGGCTCTTCCCCTGAGTTGGAAGACACATAGCCCATCGTGGGCAAACCAGCCGATGCCTCCCCTGGTGTCGGAACACCAGGGGGATCAGAAAGCGGCCTGTTTCAAATTCCGGGAGGTGGAAACCACTCGCTGCCACGCTGGAAGCAACGGGAAGGCTCTTTGACAGAACCTGAGTGAGTAAGGAGAGGGCCTCCTTAAGCTCACTGCCCGTACTGGCCGGTTCGACAGGAGAACGAACCGGCAAAGTGGCTTCACCTCTGACCCTCTGAACCAGCGAAGGATCACGATCCTCCAAAAGACCGGACGTGGGACGGCGGGCGGCAGCCGAAAACGTCTGAAGGCAGACGTGTATAGGGGTGTGACACACCCCGAGGATCAACATAGCAGGAACTCATCAGAGTCACCGCTGACCTCTGTAGGGCAGAAGGTCCAGGCTGCACAAAAGACGTTGGACGCCCAAAACTGGTCGTGTGGCCAGAATGAGTGGACGGAAACGCCACGGAGTTCATAGTGTCCCACTAAGAACAACCGAAACCAATGACAACTGTGGCGCAGAGACCACAGGAGAGGGTCCGGCCGGCAGCCACTTCCAACTTCGCCGAGTTGAAGTCAGGGAAGGCTGAGGCCGATACCCTCACATCTACACAACCAGACACCGCAGCAGACCACTGCAGGTATAAAACTACTGTGCTCAATGGCTGAGAGGACACAGTAGGGGGTTCAGTCGGCAGCCCCATTTGATTTCGCCGAGAGGAAGTCTGGGAAGGCTGAGGCCGAAACCCCACAACCACACTACAGACATCCCTGCAGACTCTGGCAGGGAGAAGCCGAGGCCGGCTAAAAACGGTGCCCAATGACGTTGTAGACGGAACAGCAGTAGCAGCAGATACGACGGGAGCTGTTGGAACTGGCGGAAAAGCGGAGAGAGCCACCAAACTCGGCCTCCAAAGGAGGAGTCACAACCCTAGTGACAGCCTCAGATGTCGACTGGAGAGGGCGCATAGTCCCGGAACCAGGCATCTCTACACCAGAAAACCAACAGCTCCCGCAGTATCCACCACGGTAAAACACTGCACATTCCCCACGGAAGGGGAATAACTCTCACCAGACATGGTCGAATCGGGAAGCCCTGAAACGACAGCGGTCCCCCCCCCCCCCCCCCCCCCCCCCCCCGCTGGTGTGGGAGGAGCTGCACATCCCCCACAGAGGGGAAGCAATTCTCATCAGACGTGGTCGAATCGGGCGACCCGAAACGATAGCGTTTACCACCCCCCGCGGGAGCGGGAGGAGCTGCACATCCCCCACGGAGGGGGGCAAACTCACACCAGACGTGGTCGAGTTGGGGGGGGGGAGCAATTCTCATCAGACGTGGTCGAATCGGGCGACCCGAAATGATAGCGTTCACCACCCCCTGCGGGAGGAGCTGCACATCCCCCACGGAGGGGGTAAACTCACATCAGAGGTGGTCGAGTCGGGAGGCTCCCGAAACGACAGCATTCCACACCACCCACGGGTGCGGACAAAACAGACACGAGAACGCACCAATGGCGAGGGCAAAAGGAAATGCCCTAAAGGAACCGAACTGGAAAGAACAGAGGTGAGAGCAGTAGAAGAAAAAGGTGAACTCAACAGAAACAGAAAGTAGAAGAACACCCTCAACTACGAGAGAAGGTGGCAGAACCCAGACGGCCGACACCTACTCCAATAACAAATTTTTATCAACCGAAAAATTCATTGTCGAATCGCGATGACACGATGTCGCAAACAAAACATTCGCAAAAACGGAATAGTAAATAATAAACAATGAGAATGTGGTTGAAAATATAAACGAGAATATATAAAACACAGTCCTGTTATTATACGATCTTCAGATCCATAATTCCAGTCACAGGAAAACCATTATCCACGAGTTGAATTATCACTGTTTCATAATGCAAATGGCGGAAACACATCCTGCTCGTGCCTCGGATAGAAAAAGAATGACGAATTGACGCATTGCGCACTGTTACGGAAGTCGTGGATTTGTACTATGGAAGAGCGTCCCATACTGGGTGTGCGCCGATGGCGCTTGACCCAGTTTTGGCTTATTTTTCCGTGGTGTTTTTACACCACTTTTCTTTCCCAAATCTTGGGAAAGATTAAAATATAGAGTATTTTATCCGAGTTAGGTTCTTCCACTGTAGTGCAAGCCTGTAGTAAACAATTGAGGTAGGTTGATAAGAAAGAAAAAGCTTAAGTGACTACTTCAAATCTAAAAAGTGTGACGTAAATGCTGAGATTGCTAATAGCGTGGATGTTGAGCGCTGGCTAGCACTACCACGCAAGGACCAAGATTCAAATTCTCAACTGGTGGAAGCAAATTGAAAACCATTTCCCTAATCTTTAGATGATGGCAAAAAAATACTTATGCATCCCCACTACAAGTTTCCCATCAGAACGATTGTTCAGTGCTGCTGGCAATGTTATCACTAGCAAACGTACCTGCTGAAACCTGACAAAGTCAACAGGCTTGCATTTTTGTCGCAGAATGCTTGACTGGCTTGACTTTAAGAATATGATATACCACACACTAAATTGACAAATGAACTCCTAAGTTGCTATTAGATTGTTAGTTTAGAAGTTTGTCATTTATTTTTCAGGGCATTCCAGTTAATTAAACTTGCCTTAACATCCATTCTATGGGCGTGTTCTTATAACCCACAACAAATCAACTTCAGCCCAAAAGAGTTATGAACTTTATACATAGCACTTTGTTGGCAAGAATTTTGCATTTCATGTGGTTAAACTCTTAGATTTTCCCTACTCACATGGTCGTTTTAATTTACAATGTGATCTATCCTGTGTACTATAGATAGGATTAAGCAATTTATTGGAAATAGTGATGTAATATTTTTTATTTTAATCCCCCACCCCCTCCCACCACATGTGGATAGCATCAAAGCAGACCGAAAGAAAGACAAATTTCCCACCCCCCCCCTCCCCCACCCCCCTCTCTGTGGAACACAATTGCTGGATTTTGTAAAGACAAATATGCTATATTCCCCCACCCAAACATACACAGCAGGTACCGAGCAAAATTTTTATGGGTACCTAAGATGGAGGAAGACAGATTATTTTAAACCCCTCCCCCACCCCCAAGTGGAATGCAATTGCTACCTTTTGTAAGGACAAATATGCTTTAGCCCCCACCCCACCTCCAATGCAACATACACAGCAGGTACAGTGAGGTACAGAGCAAAATTACAGTAATGACATGTACTTGCTCCACCGTTCCTCGAGTATAAATTCCTATTTTGTTTGTTGACAGTGGGAGACTGGGAGGTGAAAGCCAATTCAATTTAAATAACACAATGTTTCTGTATCAATTTTAACAGACATATAGAGTATCCAACATGTCCAGTTTGTCCACTACTTGTAGATCATGCAAAATTAAACTATTTTAGCCACTGGTGTATAACATAATCAGTTCCACTCCATGAAACTTGCATGATCACTTAAAACAAAGTTCAATCGTCGAAATTATCAGCCAGGCCTGACTGTAAAAAATGCAAACCTGGGTTAAAAAATAAAAGCATTGTTATTATCTGAGAGCCTTCATTTTTCAAAATGAAAGGTCTAGTCCACTTGTTAGTCATAAGACAGTTGGAGTTTTTTCTGTATTTCACAAGTGCCAGAGGCGCTCGTGGAATACAGAAAAAACTCCAAGTAAGAATTGTTGGCACCTGTCCCCTGTACTCTACCCGAGTTGTGTTCTATATTTATACTATGATATTTAACATGATACTGTTTTGAGTAAAAGCATTTCATTCATGTCATAACTTCATTCAAGATGAATAAGATCCAATCAGATGAATTCTTACCTGACATTTTTACACATGATCCTGATTGCACATGTGGTTTTCGCAGCACGTTTCCAAATGTCTGTACTGTTTCGGGTAACACTGAACATTTACAGCAATCGTGGTATAATGTTTGAGAAGTTTCATAATGACGAATGTAGGAGTTGTACACACAAGAATGTTGGACGTGTAGATAGATTATTTACGAGCATATACAGAATGATGACAATATGGATGGTGGGAGTAGGATAACCTCTGTTAAGTGACACAGATCATGCTGCTTCAATGACATTGCTTCTGCTGGCAAGAGACTGACATTCTTGTGTGCCTTTTCTGTAGCTTAATATTGCTATTATGAGATATTTTCCAACAGTGTGTCACATGAATAAAGGATATCTGAAGAGTCACAATTTTTTTTAATTTTCTGTACCAGGTTGTCAAAAATCTGAGTTGGGCTCAGCTTGATTTAGTGAACGAGGTCCAGACAATTTCATGTCATATTGTGACAAATTTGAGATTCTTTTTATCACATAATTTGTAATTTAGCCCTTTAACCTTTCACCTAATGTGAACGAATAAAAGAAGCCAGCACTGTTCCCATAAAATGCCAGGCAAATTATGTATTTTTCCCCCAATGTTTGCATTAAAAACACAGCTTATGACCAATCACTGAAATAAGCGTGTTCCAATGAGGAGTCATAAGCTATGTTTTCAAGACAAATAAATGAAAATATTTAGTTATTCAGGAAATGTTTTCTTCATAATGTCATCTACTCTTAGGTAAACAATTAACAAAATACAAGAGATTAATTCAATTCTACTTCCAAAACCAACAGACTCACAATGTTACGACGTCAACATTAATGTCTTGACGTCATGCCCGGATTAGACATGTTGTGAACGATATTTCCAAAAAGAGCTATTTGATAGTGATTATGTGATAAAACATTTCATTTAACAGGTTAAAGCTTACAGACATGACTGGTGTTATACTGGGTCAATCTTGTTCAGATGTCATTCACATGGGAGTTGATATTAACTGGTAGAGTGCTGAATTATTTTTAGTCGTTCAAATTTGTTCACAAGTCTTTGCCTTGTAACAATTTATGGGAGAGTGCCTGCACTCTCCCATAAATTATTACAAGGAAATTCCCTATAGTTAAATAATTTATTTTCAAAGATAATATGAAGGACATCCACAGAGTTTGAAGCCTTTGAGTTGCAATACCTACACTTGAAAGTAAAGTCCAAGTATGGGTTTCCAGCACTCAATCAGTTAAGTTACATTCAAGACTGTATAGCTCAAATACACTTGGTGATTTGTTTGTGAAAATTTGAATGTCGGTAGATTTTCTGAAACTAGTCAACATGAATTTGTGTGAATTTGCTTTCATATAGTCTTCGTGAATATGGAATGAGCATTATTGTAAAATTTTGTACCCTTCACTCTGTTTCAATATGCATAATCATGGTTAGTACACCACAGAGAAGAAAAAAAATCCCAAAACTCAAAGGAATTATCAAGCACTTTCCCTCACTAATGGCTTAAATTATTTGACTCATCTTTGTTGTTTGTATACATAACAATGAACAATTTGTATGCATGTACACCAAATCAATACTTGAGAAAAATACTCAGGATCTATCTTCTCTCATGATTAACGCTTTGAACACGTTAAGACCAATTTTTTGGTCCATTGCATAATTTTGTGCCATTTTGGATTATTATAAGAGGTCTATACATGGAGCATTGATGATAAAATAATAACCACAGTCTGCCGCCAGACGGCTGCAGTTATTATTTTATCCTCCCTCTTTATTGATACTGGACTGACCATCTCACCGTAAGTGCATACAGAGGCGATACCATTCCAGTAAACGAGGGTTAAAAGTCAGACCAATACCTCCTATCACAACACCTAAGTAGTAATTTATTTCTTTACTGGTGTTTAATGCCACCTCAGCACCTAAGGCTACATCGTGGAGACTCAAAATAGTAATATATTCCCCTGAAGCAACATTGTATACCATGTAGTAACAAACATATAACACTTTTTTGACAAACAATTCTACTTTTAAAGTAGTCTACCAATGGAAATATGATGTAGGGAGAGCTTAAAAAAAAAGATCTTATTTTGTTTCAGATATATAAAACACCTGACAATGATCCTCGGGGAACAATCTATGTGAGCTTCCAAAGAAATTATTTTCAGGTGAGTTTCAGTGGGTAAAGAATGCAATTTATGATGTAGAATAGGCACAAATATCACATCTTATTGTACATATTTCGAGTAAAATAGGCCAAGCAATTTCCTAAGAATATATTTCAAGAACTTTCCAGGAATTTTTTAAAGAAAATCCATTCAAATTTTATTAGTTTTTAAATTATTGCATCTAAAACATAATTTGTGACCATTCACCAGAATGAACTATGTTTTTGAAGCAAAAGTTATTATATTTAGTTATTCAGGAAAAACAATTTTCTTCGCAAGCTTTATTTTCTAGTCATAAAAGGAAGCAGAGTTAAAATCAGTCATCAAGAAAGGACAAAAATCAACTTTAACTCTCCACATATGCCAAAATACTAAAATTTCATGCAGCAATTTTTTCTATAATGTAACTTGGAATTTATTTATTTATTATGGATTAACTGTCTGCGACAGTTTTACAGGTGGAGAAAGTCAGGAGTACCCGAAGAGAACAACCGACGAGCAGCTGCCAGCTCCCCAACATCGTAACTCCGCACTGCAGCACAGGAAGGGCTGGATTGGTTGAAGACATGCACACCATCACTGTGCAGTACGTCTTAGTACACAAAATCATCGTGCCCCCATGTGGACAATCGGGGTTAAGTGCCTTGCCCAAGGACACAACGCAAGAGTCCGAATCGATTACACAGATGGTCACCCATCCGGGGAGTAACTGGGCATGATGTTGCTTAACTTTGGTGATCTGACGAGAAATGGTTACCGCAATCTAGGAATTTAAACAATTCAACTGTGTTTGAGCTCTGTCAAACAAGACTGAATTGGTTAATATCCAAATAGCATTATGGAAAATTTGTGCAGGTTGAAATTTTGAGATACTGACCTTGAGGTGCAAGTGGTTAACATTATTTGTGCCTTTGTTCTGATGTAAAGATCTCAAACCTTGAAAAGTGATGCTATCAGCACCATTATTAGTGCTATGTTTTAATACTTGATGACATCAGATTAATAAAAAAACAGCTACTGCACGACTAACATGTTTGATCAAATAAATAAAACTTAAGTACTCAGCAACTCACTTGCACTTGGTCCCAGCCTTTTCTCCAACGAGAAGAAAATGCTCATAATTTATCATCTGTTCCTCACCAACAGGAGGAGGTGTGTGATGCTGATCTAGTAAAAACCAGAGACGCTGTAAAGAAAATTGAGAAGTTTAGTATTTCTTTTCAAATGGTACGTAATTTTACAAACAAATTTTGCATTTTCTTTCATTTCAATTAACCAGCCATCACAAAATAAAATATGATTAGAAAAAAATAAGACAAAACTGGGAATGCCAAACATCTGATACCTCCGTATGCATAGTGATTTATTAATCGGAACTAGTGGTGATGGACAACACACCTTCACTGTGTCCATTACCTTTGTGTGCAGTTTTGTGAAAATTCACCCAACCATTATAGAGTTAAGACTACGGTAAGACAATTTTCTAGAGATGCCCTAACAGGCAGCCAAGACTTGTCTAGAAATCACTTCCCAGGTACTTTGTATATTGTCAGCTAGACCTCCTGAAGATGGCATGGTCAGGAAATATGCAGGCCTGGCATTTTCAGGAGAGCGATTTATTCGCTCGCCAACTGCTCGCCTTAAAAAAATTAAGGAGAGCGAAAACTAGCCCTCCTAACCTTAGAAAATTATGGTTACCATAACAGCCTATTCCTAAAACCCACATCTTTTCAAATCTTTGCTACATGTATGTTAGTGGTGTCTGTAAGATGGCCACACTGCCCCTCCCATACCTTTGGGCCTTGCCGAGGCCCAGAGATGTGGAAGGAGCATTGCAGCAGTCTCACAGACACTATCTTGTTAGCAGCACCAAATAAAATGTACAAAGCCCAATAGGCAGAATTCATTAAGAGTAAAACTTCATTTTGCTACTGTTAGCTTTTGTAAGCTTCAAGAGAGCTAATCGCTCCCCTAGGCCACACGAGGGGAGCGATTTTTAACCCTCCTGCATTTTTAAGAATACCAGGCCTGAATATGCTCGGAGACTGCATGCACTTGAAAGAGGACTTTAAAGGTTAAGGTGTGCTGAGAACAAGTCACAAAATTACTGTAGATATGATTTGTTTTTGTAAAAGAATGCCATTGTTGAGCTCATTGGCAGTGGCATTTGTGGCACTGTGGTAGAATGATACAAGAACAACTTATTCTGTATTTTCCTCATCTGAATTCCCCTTTGGTACGTTCAGCAAATCTCAGTCAAGACAAATACTGAATACCAAACCGATACCAAGGTATACCCCTCTTAAAAATACTGAAACCAATCTCAAAACTGTCAAATGAGTCTCCCCCCGCCTCCCAAACACGCCCATCCATGGAGACTCAAAATGAAAATAATCAACTTCTTTTTGCCTAACTTGTTTGTTTATTCTTCTGGTGACTAGTATTCCTAATGACTATTTGCCTGATCTGTACATGCCTCATCAACTGAATAAACTGTTGCATAATATTGCCAAAACCGATGCCGAACTCAAAATTCCAACACCGGCCATCTCTACAATTTTCTAGGCAGACAGAACAAGAGCTATTGCTGAAGGCAATTTATACCCCCACTGCAGTGCTGGACTGATGAAGCATAAATGAACAAGTAATAAAAAATAATCTGACAACACCGAAAATCATTCTAGTCTTGGGAAGTATTACAATTTAATTACATACCAAGTTCCATAATAATTTACTTAAGTTATCAAAGTTATGAATATTCTCGGATGGACTCACACACGGATGGACAGACGCATGTAATCCAGTATAACCCCCTCCCCCCCCCACCCCCCCCCCCCCCCCATTTTCTTCGAAAGTCACCTTTAGACCTGGTGGTGCTTCACAACACACCCTCCCTTTAGATTCTTGTGTGAAGTTTTGTGAAAAGACGCATAGCTATTAGAGAGTTATGACTAAGATAAAAATTTCAAGATGGACAGACAGGCAGAAGGCTGGACAACCAAGATTAAGATGCCTTTTCAGGGGCATAAAAAATTAAACAAGGGCAATGCAACGTGTGGGCCACTGCCCCCGACCTGTATGCAAGTTCGAAGTAACCTTGAAGGTATTGTGGGACAGACAAATTTTCTAAGTGGAAAGATTGAAAACAGAAAAATTTTATACGTGGAAAAAGTATCATAACTCTGGGAAAAATTATTGGACGGAACCCACTCCTTGTGCATATCCATTCTCCATGCAGGTCTATCAGCATACCAAAGGAGATCCAAACCTGAGTGATGGCTTTGAAAATACAATGCAAAACATTTGTACGGACTAAGGGATGGACAGACAGACAGAAAGAGAGGGCTTCACCAGATACCCCAGAATCCCCCTTCAGATGTCGGGGACAAAGTAACCTAACAATGCAAACATCCAGTTTCAATAATCCAAGCAACAATTATAAACTGGAACAAAATTTATACAGATTCAATTAAATGAAGTTCTGCAACTTTCATGTTTTGTCAAGGATATTTTCTGAAAACCTTTTGTCTGTTTTGTTGAATGTCAGAATATATTTTTATAACTGGTAGCGTGAAAATGGCTTCCTCGATGGAATAATATAGCAACCCATAAAATTTTAAAAAATTGGTTGTATGCACATGAGGTTATAATTAACCAATTCTTTGGGAAAGAACGATAAGGTTCTGCCAAACATTATGAAATGCCTTAAATGCTTACATTGGAAGTAATGATAAAAACAGGCAGTTAAGAAGTATTATAAATAAATTATACATGACAGTAATTAATGCAAGCAGAAATCTCCCTTTTTTATATGGATATGGATGGTTAATAGACCTGGAAGATTTATTTCTTAATGGCAAGAAGTCTATTAAGGCATTAAAATTGTTTGAATTTGTTCTACACTTCAAAAATATTAAATTTGTGCAATAAGTTATAATACACAACTAGTGTGTATATACAGTGGAGCCGACTTAATTGGATACCTCTTAACTGAATGACCCTGTTAAAGTGTTAATTGAATATAATTTCCCAACACAAAACCATTTACCATACCTCCAGTACAAGTTTGACCTGTTAATTGAATATAGGTTATAGAGTAAACTCCTGTTAATTGAATAAAAAATTGTGGAACCTGTCGAGAAATTACCCTGCATCTCCCCAGTTTTCCTTTGTTTATAGACCTATGTGGCCTCAGTACATCCAATTGACTTTTAATCGATTATATCTTGTTTGACAGAGCTTATCGAGCTCTGTCAAACAAGATATAATAGAATGAATACTAAGTTTATCTCTAGAATACAGAGAAGTACCACAATCTCTGTTAATTGAATACTCCTGTTAATTGAATAATTTTCACTGGCAAAATGGCTATTCAATTAACAGGAAATCAGGAACTGGAACAGGATATAATTCAGAAATTTTTCTTTTTTTTTTACTAGGGTTTACAACAATTTTCATTATCTATAGTATATCACAACTGCAACACAAGTGTAATCCCTTTAAGTCACTATTCTGCAACAAACTGCCACTTTTATATTGCTTTGAAAAAGTTGCCCTCAAGTGTGTTCCTGTGAGAACTCAACTGGTACACTTCATTTATCTTGGCAGTGTTTTTACATCATTGTTGGCCACCTGTATAAAGGCAGCCAATGATGATACAGAAACACTGGTAGGTTGTCTGCAGCAGCATGTAAAGTAACAATCATTGCAAAACTAATCTGGAGCTTTAAGCATTATTAAAGCCAGTTTAGCAAACCGTTTATAATTCTGTTACACACTTCAGAGGACACACTGGTCACTGTTTTTGCAGGATTCCCATGAGAGAATCCAGGCAAGCTACGTCAGAGAACAGTAAAACAGAATGAATATAGAGATTCAAATTTTTTTGTGGTTTAACCATCAAAGAACTGTTTACCACACTACCAAATGTTGAGGACCTCAGAACAGGAGTCCCAACAACAGGTAGTCTGTTCAAAACTAAAATAAATTTCAGAGAGCCAACACTCAACTGGGACCCACTTCAGGGCACAAACATTGAAACACAATCTCAGCAGATAGTGCCATAGTGGAAAATTTGGAAAACTGTCCAGGCTTTTAGGGGTTAAAAATGAAAAACATTCCATTTCAAAAGGGAGATTCTATCACAAATTTCAAATTTCAGGACTCATTCAACAAACATTTGTTCTGAAAACAAGGCATAAAAAGCGTTTTGATTCTCAGGCAATCCTTCACTGCAATTGTACCCCTTCATTGGATTTTTTTATTGCCTTTCAGTGTCTTCCAATATTACTATAAAATCAGGAGATGTAAACTTTTTACATTTTCTGATTGGTGTATGTAACTGAAATCTGAAGGGCAGATAACTAAGACAGTCAACATCCAGTGGGTTTTCAGTTGTTTAAGGCAAGTTTTGGCTGTCTATATTATATAGACAGCCCAGACTTGCTTAGAAACAACTACCACTGCACTTGGAATGTAACTTGCAAGTTTCCCCACAGACAGCATGTTGGGACACTTGATCTGTTGCATTAAAAAGTGATCAAAGTCAGAATTAGACCCTTGAGGGTTAAAATTACTTGAGTTAATTTGTATAATTATGTACTTTCTGTATATTCCCTGTGTGAAAAGACAGTGGAAAGCCTCTCAATCCTTGTTTATTATATGCAAGAAAAAAATAAAAATTAAAAATAAAAACTTTCCACCCTTACTAATCTGAAAAAAAAAATTGTTTGAAAATTTCTTTATTTTGTGTGACCTAAGGTGTAGCCTTCAAAATAGTGAGAATTTTGATAACTCTCAGTTCATTCCTAGTGCTGTTACAAAGAAGAGACAACTTTTGAATGTGTTAATCCTTTATCTTGAAAGGTCCATACAGTGCTATCCAAAGCAAAGTTTATAACCCCTCCAAAATCCAGTTTATGACCACTCATTGGCATGAGCTCATTCCAAAGAGAGACGATAAGCTATGTTTTGGGAACAAAAAAACTGAAAATATTTAGTTCAGTTAGGCCACACAAAGTAGATTTTCTGTTTTTCAGGTCATATTTTGTAAAGATTCAAGTGGGTGGGCATTTTTTTATTTTATTTTTTATTTTTTGTAATTATTATATCTTTTAGCGATTCGGTATACTGATTTTAACTGATACACTTTTCAAAAGTGTTACCGAAACTGGCAAATTAAAGCATAATTGGTATACCAACAAGACGCCTCAATGCAAACTTGAATATGACCCCCCCCCCCCCCCCCCCCCCCTAGAGATGTTGTATTCCAATATGAAAGAATTCTGACAGGTGGATCTGAAGAAGATGATTTTAAAAGAAATTTTGTCATATTGCACTAAGTTAAACTTTGGGCTCCAATAAAGAGTCCAAATATCAACCCAGGGTCTCAATTTGAACAAACTTGAATCTGATCCCCCTAGAGATGCTGTATACCAACTAACAAAAGAATCTGACTGGTGGATCTGAAGAAGATGATTTTTTAAGCTTATTCCACATATTACTGTAAGTTAATTATTCGGGTGCCTGTATTGAGCCCAAATATTCAAATATTAAGTGAGGCGTTTAATTTGAACAAGCTTGTATCTGACCATCCTATGGATGCTGTATACCAATTATCAAAAGATTCTGATCAGTGGTTCAGAAGAAAATGTTTTTTTAAATTTTTGCAATGGCAATTTTTTTTACAATTTCATTCTACTGGTCCTGAACAGTTCTCTGTTCCGTGTGGTTTGGGAAATATGGGCGTTTCAATTTTTTCTTGTTTTCGCCCCTGGGTTCCCATGGGGCTGTAAACAATTTTTTTCGGGCATCAATCAATTACTTAGGACTCACTTATACTACATGCCAAATTTGGTTCAAATGAGCCCGCTGGTTCTTGAAATACAAATTTTGGGCCCAAAATGGATATGCTCCCATAGAGAGCCCAAATATTGACCTACCAACTTCCCCTGAACAAACTTTAATCTTCAACACACAGGATGTTCCATACCAAATATCAAGGCATTCTCTCTGGTGGTTCATGAGAAGAAGATTTTTAAAGATTTTTAGGCTTTTGGGGCATTAATGAGAGCCGGAAGATGGCAGCTGCTTCATCTGAACAAAATAGAAAGGGTATACTCCATAGATGGTCTGTGCAATATGTTTGAACTTGGATAAAAAGCAATTTATTTTAAGTGTTGAGGCATGCTAGTTTTAACACTTTTCATGATTACACACTTCAGAATCTTAGGACTGCTGCGAAGATAATACTATGAAGACTCCTCCAAGTCTGTTTCATTCCAAAGTCATTAATTAATTCTTGAAATGTCCACTGCAAACGTAAAAACTAGAGATGGTCTGTTGCCCTGTATACCCCGCTGTGGCATACCACCTAATGTGGGTGACTGAAAAGGGGGATTTAATTTAAAAGTAAAAAAAAAAATCCATCATAGCCTCCAGTCGGCCATCTTAAATCAGATCTGGAAAAAATTTACGCCACGCACTGCTCATCATGTCGATCAATTTATATTGAGTTTCATGAAAATGCAACAAAAACTGTAGAAGTAGTTCACTCCACAAGTATTTTGGAAAATCCAATATGGCCACCAGTCAGCCATCTTGAATCCGATCTGGAAAAAAATTATATCTCGCACTTCCCCTCATCATGTTGATCATTTTCGTGAAGTTTCATGAAAATGCAACTAAAACTGTGGAAGTAGTTCGCTCGACAATTATTTTGCAAAATCCAATACGGACGCTAGTTGGCCATCTTGAATCTGATCGGGAAAAAAATTATGTCACGCACTGCTCCTCATCATGTTGATAATTTTTGTGAAGTTTCATGAAATGTGACTAAAACTGAGTAGTTCGCTCCACAAGTATTTTGTAAAATCCAATATGGCCACCAGTCGGCCATCTTGAATCTGATTGGAAAAAAGATTATGTCACGCAGTGTTCCTCATCATGTTGATCATTTTTGTGAAGTTTCATGAAAATCTGATTAAAACTGTGGAAGTAGTTCGCTCCACAAGCATTTTGCAAAATCCAATATCGCTACCAGTCGGCCATCTTGAATCCAATCAGGAAGAAGATTATGTCATGCACTGCTCCTCATCACGTTGATAATTTTGAGGAAGTTTCATGAAAATGCGACTAAAACTGTGGAAGTAGTTTTTTGTAAAATCCAATATGGCCACCAGTTGGCCATCTTGAATCCGATCAGGAAAAACATTATGTCATGCACTGCTCATCATCATGTTGATCATTTTGGTGAAGTTTCATGAAAATGTGACTAAAACTGTGAAAGTAGTTTGCTCCACAAGTATTTTGCAAAATCCAATATGGCCTCCAGTCGGCCATCTTGAATCAGATCGGGAAAAAATTTATGTCACGTACTGCTCCTCATTATGTCGATCAATTTATATTGAGTTTCATGAAAATGCAGCAAAAACTGCAGAAGTAGGTTGCTCCACAAGTATTTTGCAAAATCCAATATGGCCGCCAGTCGACCATCTTGAAACGGAGTGGGAAAAAGATTATGCCACGCACTGCTCCTTATCATGTTGATCATTTTGGTGAAGTTTCATGAAAATGCGACTAAAACTGTGGAAGTAGTTTGCTCCACAAGTAGTTCGCTCCACAAGTATTTTGCAAAATCCAATATGGCCTCCAGTCGGCCATCTTGAATCCGATCAGGAAAAAATTTATGTCACACACCGCTCCTCATTATGTCGATCAATTTATATTGAGTTTCAGGAAAATGCGACTAAAACTGTGGAAGTAGTTTGCTCCACAAGTATTTTGCAAAATCCAATATGGTCGCCAGTCGACCATCTTGAAAGTGAGCGGGAAATAAATTATGTCATGCACTTCCTCTCATCATGTTGTTCATTCTGTGAAGTTTCATGAAAATGAGGCTAAAACTGTGGAAGTAGTTCGCTCCAAAAGTTCACATGGGCAATGGACTGATGACGATGTCAGAACGACCAACGGACAAGTTGACTCCTATATACCCCCCTAAACTTCATTTTGAGGGGTATAAAAACAAAACATCTAATTAACTGCTATTTTGGGTGAAATTATTAGCAGACGTTTTGGTCTTACAAGCAGACATTTTGAGAGAAGTTGCAAGCAAATGTTTCATCCCCATATGTTGTTTGGTACGTCGCATTTAAAAAATAATCAGTAGAACGGTATACAACAGTACCATTTTCTGAATACTGAGGTATTTAATTATCCCAATACTGCCCATCGCTAATTTCTTTACCATAAGAAATTCATATACTTGGTTTGTTTTTTGGTTTAGGCCTCATAATCTACACAATAAAATGGGTAGTATTGTATTTTGTACCTTGCATGTAAGAAGGTACCATCTGCAATGCTTTAACATATATATATAATTTTATCTATTTTATTACCTAGGTTAACACATCTGACATAAACCAATTAATTTTTATTTCTTTTAAGTTTGCATTGGTAATAAAAAGAAAGCATGTGGCAGCCTAAATTACCAAGCGGCCATGCGTGTGAAACAGATTTTGAAATTCTTAGGCATTATCCAAGAAAGTTTTGTGAAAGTTTTGTCTACTAGTCATGGCAGCTAAAGCGTAATAATGACAAATGAATGTCCAAATTGTCAGTTATAATATTCTAATAAAAGGAATTTAAACCTTCAAGGCCTAATTCCGGCTTTGATAACTTTTTAATGAAAAGAAACAGAAGCCCCAACATGCACTGTTTGGGTGAACTCAAAACTTGTTTTCTGAGTACCTTGTCTGTTGTTTCTTGACAAGTCTTGGGTGCCTCTGTTGGCAGCCAAGACTTGATTGGAAACAACTGCAAAGCTACTGGAGGTAGACTTTAAAGGTATTGCGAAAATGTATAAAAATAGTTAAACTACGAATACCCAGAATCTTCTCCTTTATTTTTATTCTAATAAAAAAATTCAAAATTTAAATCACAACTGGTATATGTTGTCTGGACAGAGGAGCATAAACTAGCGGCTCTAAAGAACCTGTAATCGCTCACCTGGCAGAATTACACATAAAAATGTGATTTCCCTTGGGGATTCTATGGTAACTATGAGCTGCAAATGCAGCCATGCTTGCAACATGATCAACAGTAAATGAGTATCATTGGTAGAGGGTGTCCCGGTCATCAATCATGTGAAGTTTTGAAACAACTGGCCTAGTGGTTTCAGAGAAGATTTTTCAAAATCCTCCAGTCAGAATCAAAGAATGCCTCTCGCGACCATGCTTTCCAACCGACGGGAACAAAATGAGGATTTTTGTAGAGGACCTCCCATACACCACTCGTGCAAAGTTTGGTTCACATCGGCTCAGTAGTTCCAGAGAAGAAGATGAAAGGTTCTATAGTAACTATAAACTGCACTTGCAGCCACGTTTGTAACCCGATCAACATTAAATGAGAATCAGTGGTAGAGGGTATCTGTCATCAATCATGAAGTTTCAAAACATTTAGCATTGTGGTTTCAGAGAAGATTTTTGAAAATCCACCAATCAAAGAATGCCTCTGGTGGCCATGTTGTTCAACGGACAGGAACAAAATGAGGATCGCTTGTAGAGAACCATTCCTGCCAAGTTTGGTTCACACCGGCTCTGCAGTTACAGAGAAGATGAAAATGTAAAAAGTTTATGGATGACGACGGACGCCAAGTGATAACTCAAGTGGACCTTTGGGCCAGGTGAGCTTATAACAATTCACAAATTAACTTCTTTGGTCTCAAGCCATGAGGGTCACAGATGGACAGACTTGGACTAATCATTTTTTATCACAGACTGCTCGCTCGAAAGCACTGATATCCTAAACACTTGCAACTGAGTTTTTAATAATCAACTGAATTTCTTAAAAAGCTTATTTAACCCTTAAGGGGCTGGAGATTTTTATAAATATTTTGTTACACTCTGATAGTCTACATTCTGTGGCTTTGCAGTTGTTTTTGGCAGGTCTTGGCTGCCTCTGGAGGCAGCTAAGACTTGCCGGAAAACAACTGCCAAAAAATTTAGAATTTTAACTTGTGAGTTTACCCTGAGGCAGCATGTTGGGGCACCTGTTCTGTTGCAGTAAGAGTGATCAAAGTCGGAATATTCTCCTAAGGGTGAACATGAAAAATACGTTACCTGGAGTTCATCATTATCTAGAAGTTCTCTGCTTCTTCTTTGTAAGAAAACAGCTCTTCAAAATAAAAAAGAAAACATCAATCTGATTTTTTTAAACTTTCCAACACAGTATGCATATGTTTTTGGAAAGAGACAAATGTGTCAGGGTCAAGGAGATGCCTACACAAACAATAAAATAGATGCTGAGGATCAGTAATAATTTAAGTCTACAGATTTAGAGAGCTTTACGATCAAATTATTAGTGAACCTCCAAACAAATACCGAATGCATTCACCCATTTCTCCATAGGGAGTATCATATTAGACAATACCATTCAGGCTGCCAGTGCTGAAAAGGTTAATACCTGGATTCCTAACTGAAGGTCTCCTTCAGAGAGGTAGTACTTCTCAAACGATGGTGCAAAAAGTTATGTATTCTTTTAGTGAGGTTTTTAAGTTTACTTCCAGCATTTCTGACTTTACGGAGACAGCAGCACAAATAAAGAAACAAATTCAGCTAATAGCTGAAACCACTGCCTCCCACTGGTGCTGGTAACCAGATCCTATAACACTAGTAATGCAAAACTTACCTAAAGCAATACACAAAAGGTCACAAGGGGCCTGAAGCACTCACCTGACAAAGGCCCACTGATTCTTCAGAAAATGATTTAACCCTTTACCTAACATAACAGCCAAAACTGTCCAGCGCTATTCACAAAAATCGCCAATTAACTGTCATTATTTTTTTCATTTTTTGTCTCAAAAACATAGGTTATGACCCCTCTTTGGAACGAACTCATCGAGCTTAACTTATGTTTTTGAGACAAAAAATGGAAAAAAATTAGTTATTCAAAAATTTTTTTTACAAGTGTTTGCTTTTCATGTTAGGTAGGCTAAGGCTTCTTTAACAATAATTCATCACTTATTTACTTTTATATTTTTTATACTTATTGTGGATGTGGTTCGAAAGAACAAGCACTGCCAAATATCTCCGAGTTCCCACATGGAAATTGCATTATTACAAATACATGTACTCCATATGAACAGAAAATTACAAATTTCCACAGAATACATAATAATAAATTTGAAAGGGTTAAGATGACTGAAGGTTTCATTTCTACATATATCTGAGCTCAGCTAGGGTGTTGTATACCAAATATCAAAACATTCTGAATGGTAGTTCTTCTTAAAAAGATTTCAAAGAATATTCCTCTTTTGCACCCAAGTTAAAATTGGGGCTCCTGTATTGAGCCCAAATATGAAACAAGGGGCTTAATTTTAACAAACTGGTATTCCCACCCCTTTGTAAGGATGCTATACACCAAATATCAAAAGATTCTGATCATTGTTTCAGGAGATTTTTTTAATTTTTGGAAATATGCTCACTCAGCTTTTTTTTCGATTCTCTCTGCAGTACACTACGACTCGGCATATTTTCGGTTCCCTCAGCAGTACTCATGGTTTTTTGTTTTTACCAAAATATTCTGAATGGTAGTTCTGGAGAAGATTTTGTGATTTAAAAAAACATAAATTAAGGGAGATAACAGAGTTATGCACCTTGTAGATCCCCTGCCCCAAAACCCCCCCACTCCCACAGATGTGGCAACTTTATGTTGAAAGGCACTGTGACCTTGATCTTTGGCACAACGACTTCAAAATAAATTGGACTCTCTCTGTTAACATACCCAATCCACATGCAAGTTTGGTTTTGATATGCGAAACTTTAGTCAGAGAGCAGAAATGAACTCCAGCTTTAGATGGACAGACAGTGTCGTGGGTAACCATCCCCAGAACAATCAGCCCCACCCCCTCATCACCACCACCCACAACTGAAATTTTTGGTGGGTAGAAATTTGACATACTAGTTGCTACAAGACTCAACACTAGTGCATGGAGGTTTTCTTTTCCAGGTTAGGTTTTGGTTTTATTTTTTTTAAAACATCGGTTTCGGTTCAGTTTTTCATTATTATTTCCAGCCCTTCAATTAATCTAAATCACTATCATCTTACTAGAAAAGACAACAGAAATGTCACCTAAGAGCTATTTAAAGTGCGCTTTGTCCTACTGGCAGTACTGGGACATATCACACTTCGCTAGCACTCAGTTGACGAAGTGTTAATATGAAATTGGGGTAGATTGTACGTCATTTGATTATTTTCTTGTATATGTTTTATTTGGTAAATGCTATACATCAGTGACCCCCCCCCCCCCCCCCCCCCACTCCACTTTTCCCGCGGGCCCTCCAAAGCTTAACTTCAAATTGTTATCTGACACAATCTAGGCGCCTTTGAAGACCACGTCAGGAGTTGCAGAAACGCTAAGATATCGCTTCCATGGCGTCCAAATTATCCAGATAAGATTTTTTTTTTCCTAGGACAGGGCTCACAGATACCCAACCAACGGGTGGGGGACACACTAACCCATGCCCACATCCCTGGCTCAGGCCTACGATCTTTGGTATATGCCATAGGCATCTTGACCTTGGACCCCCACCTCTTACTTAGCAGCCCCCCCCCCCCCCCCCCCCCACCCTCTGAATTGAAATCCTGGCATCGCCACTGCTATATATTATATACCTGTGGTTATTTTGTGTTCAGTTTTACTTTCGATAAATTAAATAATATGGACTTGCAACTTTTCTGTTATGTTTAACATTGCCATAATACACAGACTCCTTTCACTGTCCTGTTCCTCGATCCATCACTGGGCCTCTCACCTCCTTTCGATGTACTGAGTATGATCTCTCCCTCATGTTGTTATGTGCAAAATAAAAGGGATTTATGGCATCAACGAGTGTCACATGGGGAATAAATGGTCAACGTAAATAACCCTATATAATTTTGATTATTATTTTATTTCATGCATATAATATGAGATAAACATAACTGAAATGAAATGAAAGTGTCAATGACACTGTATCTCAACTTGTCAAGACATGTACATGTATAGTATGTGACACAGCAATGACAAACATCTAGGTAATGACCTGATAACAAAGGTACATATAAAGTATTGTAACGGTCTGTACATAAATACTGACTGTAGCCTGTAACAAATGTATAGGTAAAGTATTGTAAAGGTGGGTGGTGACAGTCAGATGCTAAATAGAAAAGAAATCTTTGAGTCCCCGAGTGGGTCTGACTGAACCCCAAAATATTTGTTCTCATAGCACAGTGATAACAAAGGCACCCCAAAACACACTCATTCCTGTCCCAAGGTCAAAACAAAGGTACCCAAGAAGTTTCGTGAAGATCAGTTCATAAATACAAGCTGTATAGAAGTTGTGACAAAAAACTGATTGGACCTAATTTCAGTACAAAATGGGCACTGGCAGCCATCTTGAATTTTGGACTGCATTCAGAAACACTCGTTCTCGTCCCAAGGTGATAACAAAGGTACCCAAGAAGTTTCGTGAAGATCGGTTGATAAATACATCCTCTAGCCCGAGCCGTATTGACATGTGTACTTACTGTGTGTAAGTAGCACTGAAATGTAAGTGTCAATGACACTGTAGCTCAACTTGTCAAGACAAAGACATGTACATGTATAGTATGTGACACAGCAATGACAAACATCTAGGTAATGACCTGATAACAAAGGTACATATAAAGTATTTTAACGGTCTGTACATAAATACTGACCGTTGCCTGCAACAAATGTATAGGTAAAGTATTGTAAAGGTGGGTGATAGTCAGATGCTAAACTAGAAAAAAATCTTTGAGTCCCAGAGTGGGTCTGACTGAACCCCAAAATATTTGTTCTCATAGCACAGTGATAACAAAGGCACCCCAAAACACACTCATTCCTGTCCCAAGGTGAAAACAAAGGTACTCAAGAAGTTTCGTGAAGATCAGTTCACAAATATGAGCTGTCTAGAAGTTGTGACAAAAAACTGATTGGACCTAATTTCGGTACAAAATGGCCACTGACAGCCATCTTGAATTTTAGATTGCACCCAGAAACACTCGTTCTCGTCCCAAGGTGATAACAAAGGTACCCAAGAAGTTTTGGGAAGATCGGTTCATAAATACAGCCGATAGCCCGAGCCGTATTGACATGTGCACTTACAGTGTATAAGTAGCACTGAATAAATCAAAGTTCATTTAATTTGCATAATTTCTACACGAGAAAAAAACCCGTACTATATGTGATGTATTCCATGTTACTAAACATTCATACAAAAATTTATTCAAATCAGAACTTTCATACAGAAGTTCTGTACAAAAGACTGATTGCACTAATTTTGGTACAAAATGGCTGCTGGTGGCCATCTTGAATTTCGGACCACACCCAAAAACACTCGTTCTCATCCCACGGTGATAACAAAGGTACCCAAGAAGTTTCGTAAAGATCGGTTCATAAATACGGCCTCTAGCCTGAGCCGTATAGAAGTTGTGTACAAAAAACTGATTAGACCTAATTTCGGTACAAAATGGCCACTGGCAGCCATCTTGAATTTTGGACCGCACCCAGAAACACTCGTTCTAGTCCCAAGGTGATAACAAAGGTACCCAAGACGTTTCGTGAAGATCGGTTCATAAATACAGACTCTAGCCCGAGCCGTATTGACATGTGTAGTTACTGTGTGTAAGTAGCACTGAAAAAATCAAAGTTCATCTAATTTGCATAATTTCTGCACGAGAAAAAAACCTGTATTATATGTGATGTATCCCATGGTACTAAACATTCACACAAAAAATTATTCAAATCAGCGCTTTCATATGGAAGTTCTGTGCCAAAATCTGATTGCACCTAATTTTGTACAAAATGGCTGCCATCGGCCATCTTGAATTTTGGACCAGACCCAAAAACACTCGTTCTTGTCCCACGGTGATAACAAAGGTACCCAAGGAGTTTTGTAAAGATCGGTTCATAAATACGGCCTCTAGCCCGAGCCATATTGGCATTTACACTTACAGTGCTGAAAGTAACACCAAAAAACATCAAAGTTAGTCTAATTTGCATAATTTACGCACAAGAAAAAAACACGTATTATATGTGATGTATCCCATGGTACTAAACATTCATACAAAAAATTATTCAAATCAGAGCTTTCATATGGAAGTTCTGTACAAAAAACAGATTTCTGCATCGTCGGTACAAAATGGCGGCTGGCAGCCATCTTGAATTTCGGACCGCACCCAAAAACACTCGTTCTCGTCCCACGGTCATAACAAAGGTACCCAAGAAGTTTCGTAAAGATCGGTTCATAAATACGGCCTTTAGCCCGAGCCGTATCCAATTGTTGACAGACAGACGGGCCATGGCATAAGCTCAAATTTGGCTTTGCCAAAGTTGAGCTAAAAATAAACAAAAAACAAAAAACGTTCACGTGTCCAGACACTCACCTAATTTTGTGCAGTAAAAGCCCACACTCACTGGCCATTGTCGTTCTTGTGTAGGACCCACTGGCTATTCTCACAGCCAGGGTGCAACTTATACAAAGGTAATGGTCGCAGGGGAGGTATTTTGGCTGAAAATATTGGGCGACGTATAAGTGGAAGCGACTTATACACAGACATAATTATACGGAAATAAACGCTTAGGGATTTGCCTGTTCTGCTGATGTTCGCTGCCATTTACAAAATGAAATTACGAGGGGTTGTTGTAAATTTTGAAGTTTAACATCAAAGTATGCAAAAAATGTATGGCCTTTTTTTTTGGCGCCGTCGGTTCGGTTTTTCGGTTTGCGGCAAAAACCAAACCCAAACCGAAAAACCTCCATGCTCTACTCAACACAAGACCACAAGGGACCTTAATCTCTCACCTGATAAAATTGTTGAAAAATGATTTCAGGTCACATTCAGCATCTACATGCGAATATAGTTAATCTATTTTACCAAGGGTCTGTTGGGTGGTTTTCTTTTGTGTGTGTGAAATCACTCAAACTCCTTCAAAACCTATTCTGGAGCAAAGATAAAAACATTTTCCTAGTGCATCACGCCCTCCCCCTCCCCCCCCACCCCACCCCTCACCCCCAACAGGGGGAATGCTCAGCTTTTTTTTTATAAAATCACTTAAAACCCTCCAAATCTTCTTCTCAAGCAGAAAGATATAATTGGACCCCCTGACTGTCTCCCCCTTCTTCAGGGCCTCAAGTGGCCTGGTGACCCCCATTTGAGCAAATGTTAATCTTTTGTACTCACAATTACATCTAACTAAAGTACACCACACTCAGTTCTGTCAGAATCTGACTCGTGGATGTGAAGAAGATTTTTTAAAGAATAGCCCTTACATTGCACTAAGTTGAAATTTTGGATCCCACAAGGAGCCCAAATATGACCTAAAGGACTTCATTTGAACAAATTGGAATCTGAACCTCCTAAGGTTGGTGCACATTAAATATCAGAAGATTCTGAATGGCGGATCTGAAGAAGATTATTAAAGGAATGCCTCCATATTGCACTAAACTAAAATTTAGGTTGCCATGGGGAGCCCAAATATCAACCCAGGGCTTGATTTGAACAAAATTGAATTCGACCCCACCAGGGACCAGCCTAGGGGGGAATTTTAGGGAGACTTCAAGTCTCCCTCCAGAAAAAATAGGGAGACTGCAGAGTCATGTAGGGAGACTTCATAGGCAAGTGGGGAAAATTAAGAATATTCATGTACCACCCCCGCTGCCCCTTCATACTTTGAATTTGTGGTCCTCCATTAACGTCCAAATAATCCAGGTCCAGTTGTCTATGATGCATCCATGCCAGGTTAAAAAATCACAAAGTAATTATTGACTGAAAATCCCCCACTGCTACCCTCTCCTTCATGACCCCTTCCCCTCTTCTTCGTGCCAATCCCCCAGCACCCTCCTGTGGTTGCCTTTCACCAAAGTCCACTAAGCTAATAATTTCCTAAGTCTGAAAGTGTGAACAGGACCAGATGTAAGAAGGTTGCTTGGGAGGTACTTTGTTAGTTAATAAACGAAATACATTCTGGGGTCGAGTATTTTGTAAAAGAAATGTCATTCTGCATCATTTTTATGGAATTCCGGTGTCATTCCGCGTCATTTCGTGTCATTCTGGTATTTAGGAGGACCCTTTTTCAAGATCGTCCACATGCACACTTGTGTCCTGTAGAAAAGCTTTTCTTGTCATCACTAAAGCTTTTTTTCATGTGTTTCAATTCCATTCGTGTTTTTCTGGGAATATACAGCCCAACAGTTAACAGTCGTCGGCAAAACGAAATGAAAATACTGTGTTTTAAAATTCGCCCGTTGTGTATACATTTTCGGCATCCTAAGCGACGTAACCTACTTTCAAACTGGGTTATTTTGTTGGTCGCGCAAGTCACCTATTTTCATTTCGACACTTGAAGCTCCGACTGAAATGCAACAACATAGAAATAAAACAATCCGCCAAAAATGACAATGGACAATTGATTGTCGTGTGATTTCAAATAAATGGACGTTTATTTGACGAATTAAAATGCCCATTTATCACACTCGAGCACATTCGATTTTTGAAAATAATTTTCATGTAAACCTCGCATCACTCAGTTCAGCCTTTCCTCATTTTGGCCAATTTTTAGAGGGCGACTTGTAATCGCCCCGACTATTTTTCTAGGCGACTTTGGGCTTAGAAGGGCGACATAATCGCCCTAGTCGCCCTCACGGCTGGTCCCTGGATCCCACATAGAATACTACAAAACCAAATATCACCAAATTCTGACTGATGGATCTGAAGAAGGGGATTATTAAAGAATATTCCTTTTTTTGCACCAAGTTAAAATTCGGCCTGCCATTGGGAGCTCAAATAGGACCCTAGGGACTTGATTTGAACAAACTTAAATCCAAACATTCTAAGGATGCTGCATATTAAAAGATTCTGACCGCTAGATCTGCAGAAATTTTTTAAAGAATATTCATTTAAATGATATTCATTATATTGCACTAAGTTAAAGTTAGAGTTCCCATAATAGGGAGCCCAAATATGACCCCAGGGACATGATTTGAACAAACTTGAATCTGACCCACTAAAAGGATGCCCTATAGCAATAATCAAAAGATTGTCAATGGTGGATTTGGTGAAGATTTAAAAAATGAAAGTGTCAATGACACTGTAGCTCAACTTGTCAAGACAAAGACATGTACATGTATAGTATGTGACGCAGCAATGACAAACATCTAGGTAATGACCTGATAACAAAGGTACATATAAAGTATTGTAACGGTCTGTACATAAATACTGACCATTGCCTGTAACAAATGTATAGGTAAAGTATTGTAAAGGTGGGTGACAGTCAGATGCTAAACTAGAAAATGAAAGTGTCAATGACACTGTAGCTCAACTTGTCAAGACATGTACATGTATAGTATGTGACACAGCAATGACAAACATCTAGGTAATGACCTGATAACAAAGGTACATATAAAGTATTGTAACGGTCTGTCCATAAATACTGACGTAGCCTGTAACAAATGTATAGGTAAAGTATTGTAAAGGTGGGTGACAGTCAGATGCTAAACTAGAAAAAAAATCTTTGCGTCCCAGAATGGGTCTGACTGAACCCCAAAATATTTGTTCTCATAGCACAGTGATAACAAAGGCATCCCAAAACACACTCATTCCTGTCCCAAGGTAAAAACAAAGGTACCCAAGAAGTTTCGTGAAGATCAGTTCATAAATACGAGCTGTATAGAAGTTGTGTATAAAAAACTGATTAGACCTAATTTCGGTACAAAATGGCCACTGACAGCCAACTTGAATTTTATACCGCACTCAGACACACTCGTTCTCGCCACAAGGTGATAACAAAGGTACCCAAGACATTTCGTGAAGATCAATTCATAAATACAGACTCTAGCCCGAGCCGTACTGACATGTGTACTTACTATGTGTAAGTCGCACTGAAAAAATCAAATTTCATCTAATTTGCATAATTTCTGCACGAGAAAAAAACCCGTATTATATGTGATGTATCCCATGGTACTAAACATTCACACAAACAATTTTTCAAATCAGAACTTTCATATAGAAGTTCTGTGCAAAAATCTAAAATCTAAAATCTAATTTTGTACAAAATGGCTGCCATTGGCCATCTTGAATTTCGGACCGCACCCAAAAACTCTCGTTCTCGTCCCACGGTAATACCAAAGGTACCCAAAAAGTTTCGTAAAGATCGGTTTATAAATACGGCCTCTAGCCGAGCCGTATTGGCATTTGCACTTACAGTGCTGAAAGTAACACTAAATACATCAAAGTTAGTCTAATTTGCATAATTTACGTACAAGAAAAAAACCTGCATTATATGTGATGTATCCCATAGAATTAAACACTTGTACAAAAAATTATTCAAATCAGCGGCCAACTTGAATTTTGAATCGGACCCCAAAACACTCGTTCTCGTCTCACGGTCATAACAAAGGTACCCAAGAAGTTTCGTAAAGATCGGTTCATAAATACGGCCTCTAGCCTGAGCCGTATTGAATTGTTGACGGACAGACGGACGACTGGCCATGGCCCGAGCCATATTGAATTGGTGACAAACAGACGGACGACTGGCCATGGCATAAGCTCAAATTTGGCTTCGCCAAAGTTGAGCTAAAAATCTTTGAGTCCCAGAGTGGATCTGACTGAACCCCAAAATATTTGTTCTCTTAGCACAATGATAACAAAGGCACCCCAAAACACACTCGTTCCTGTCCCAAGGTGAAAACAAAGGCACCCAAGAAGTTTCGTGGAGATCAGTTCACAAATATGAGCTGTGTAGAAGTTGTGACAAAAAACTGATTGGACCTAATTTCGGTACAAAATGGCCACTGGCAGCCATCTTGAATTTTGGACCGCACCCAGAAACACTCGTTCTCGTCCCAAGGTGATAACAAAGGTACCCAAGAAGTTTTGTGAAGATCGGTTCATAAATACAGCCTCTAGCCCAAGCCGTATTGACATGTGCACTTACAGAGTATAAGTAGCACTGAATAAATCAAAGTTCATCTAATTTGCATAATTTCTGCACGAGAAAAAAACCCGTACTATATGTGATGTATTCCATGTTACTAAACATTCATACAAAAATTTATTCAAATCAGAACTTTCATACAGAAGTTCTGTACAAAAGACTGATTGCACTAATTTTGGTACAAAATGGCTGCTGGTGGCCATCTTGAAATTCGGACCACACCCAAAAACACTCGTTCTCATCCCACGGTGATAACAAAGGTACCCAAGACGTTTCGTAAAGATCGGTTCATAAATATGGCCTATAGCCTGAGCCGTATAGAAGTTGTGTACAAAAAACTGATTAGACCTAATTTCAGTACGAAATGGCCACTGGCAGCCATCTTGAATTTTGGACCGCACTCAGAAACACTCGTTCTCATCCCAAGGTGATAACAGAGGTACCCAAGAAGTTTCGTGAAGATCAGTTGATAAATACAGCCTCTAGTCCGAGCCGTATTGACATGTATACTTACTGTGTGTAAGTAGCACTGAAAAAATCAAAGTTCATCTGATTTGCATAATTTCTGCTCGAGAAAAAAACCCGTATTATATGTGATGTATCCCATGGTACTAAACATTCACACAAAAAATTATTCAAGTCAGCACTTTCATATGGAAGTTCTGTGCAAAAATCTGATTGCACCTAATTTTGTACAAAATGGCTGCCATCGGCCATCTTGAATTTCCTACCGCACCCAAAAACACTCGTTCTCGTCCCACGGTGATACCAAAGGTACCCAAGAAGTTTCGTAAAGATTGGTTTATAAATACGGCCTCTAGCCCGAGCCGTATTGGCATTTGCACTTACAGTGCTGAAAGTAACACTAAATACATCAAAGTTAGTCAAATTTGCATAATTTACGTACGAGAAAAAAACCCTGTATTATATGTGATGTATCCCATGGTACTAAACATCCATACAAAAAATTATTCAAATCAGCGCATTCATATGGAAGTTCTGTACAAACAACAGATTTCTGCATCGTCGGTACAAAATGGCGGCTGGAGGCCAACTTGAATTTTGGATCGGACCCCAAAACACTTGTTCTCGTCCCACAGTCATAACAAAGGTACCCAAGAAGTTTTGTAAAGATCGGTTCATAAATACAGCCTCTAGCCCAAGCTGTATTGATTTGTTGACGGCCAGACGGACAGACGGACAACTGGCCATGGCATAAGCTCAAATTTGGCTTCGCCAAAGTTGAGCTAAAAATCAAAGTTCATCTAATTTGCATAATTTCTGCACGAGAAAAAAACCTCTATTACATGTGATGTATCCCATGGTACTGAACATTCATACAAAAAATTATTCAAATCAGAGCTTTCATGTGGAAGTTCTGTGCAAAAATCTGATTGCCCCTGATTTTGAACAAAATGGCTGCCATCGGCCATCTTGAATTTTGGACTGGACACAAAAACACTCATTCTCGTCCCACGGTGATAACAAAGGTACCCAAGAAGTTTCGTAAAGATCGGTTCATAAATGCGACCTCTAGCCCAAGCCGTATTGGCATTTGCACTGACAGTGCTGAAAGTAACACTAAATAAATCAAAGTTAGTCTAATTTGCATAATTTAAGCACGAGAAAAAAACCCGTATGATATGTAATGTATCTCATGGTACTAAACATTCATACAAAAAATTATTCAAATCAGAGCTTTCATATGGAAGTTCTGTACAAAAAACAGATTTCTGCATCGTCGGTACAAAATGGCGACAGGCAGCCATCTTGAATTTCGGACCGCATCCAAAAACACTCGTTCTCGTCCCAAGGTCATAACAAAGGTACCCAAGATGTTTCGTAAAGATCGGTTCATAAATACAGCCTCTAGCCCGAGCCGTATCCAATTGTTAACGTACGGACAGACAGGCCATGACAAAAGCTCAAATTTGGCTTCGCCAAAGTTGAGCTAAAAACAAAAAACTCATTTCCAGATTTGGGTAAAAAATTTCTAAGTCCGGACCGGGACCCCAAATTTTCAGCCTAAATATAAACCCAGGGATTTGGCTTGAACAAAGTTGGATCTCACCTCCCTAAGCATGCTGCATACCAAATATCAAAAGATTCTTATTGGTAGATCTGAAGAAGATTTTTAAAGAATATTCCTCATTCTGCACTAATTTAAACATTTGGGCTCCCATAAAGAGCCCAAATATGAAACCAGGGATGTGATTTCAATAAACTTGTGAAACAATCTTCCAAAGATGTTATATGTGTCCTGAAAAAGTATCCTATGATAAAACCAAAAGCAATTGTTTTTTTACCATTCCATTCTGTTGGTCCTAAGGAAGTTTCACACCAAATAAGAATTCTCAGTGCCATGTAGTTTTGGAGATATGGATTTTTAAATTTTTTTCTATTTTTAGCTCCTGCAGTTCCCATGGGTCACCGGAAAAAGTTTTTTGGCATAAATTAAGTACTTATGACCCAATAAGCCCTCTTATCAAATTTGGTTCAAATCAGCCTCTCGGTTTGGAAAATAGAAATTTTGGGCGGGGCAAAAATTCTTGCCCCTCCCCTGATGGCAAATAAAACCCCTCGAACTTCTCTTGAACAAATCTGTGCACCACATATCAAGTCTCTGCCATTGCTGGTTCATGAGAAGAAGATTTTTTAAGATTTAAGCACACTTTTGGGGCGTGGCACTACTGGGGTGGGTGGGGGGGGGGCAACTTGATTTGAACAAAATCAAAATGCGATATCATAACAAACAATTATCTTAAATTTCACTTAAATCGGTTCAGTGGTTTTGGAGAAGACACAAACACCATTTTCACGGACGACAGATGGTGAGTGATCACTGTAGCTCACCTGACTGAAAGTCATTTAAGCTAAAACTCCTACAATATAAAGAAATGTCTCATGCCTATGTGAGCTCTGTGACAAAACAAAACATTAAATACCTGTTATGATAATTCACCTAATTTGGGTTAACCCTTTACCTCACATAAAAGATTACCTTCATAAATGGCCTGAGTTTTTCACAAACTGCCATTCAGTTTATTATTTTATTCAATTTTTGTCTCATAAACATAGCCTGTGACTCTTCATTGGAATGAGCTCAAAGAACACATTCCAATAAGGATTTATACGCTATGTTTTAGGGGACAAAAATGAAAACTTTTGGTTATTTAATAATTTTGAGATTAGGTGTCGTCTCTTTGTCAAGTGAGTTAAAGGGCTGACTGAATTTCCCTGTTAATACAAATTTGTGCGATGGCCACAATGGTATTCAACAGACCTGCATCCTACTACACAAATAAAAAATAAACATGTTGGTAAGGTCTACATACCGAGACTCCTCTCTCAGTTTAATAAGAATAGGTTCCTCTTCTGTTGGAAGCTGAAAGATCATTAAATCAGCATGAATGTAAATTTTGAGAAAGCCAGCATGAATGTAAATTTTGGAGTTGAAACCAGTCCTGGAAATGATACGGTTGCAAGTGCAATTGCTCGCATCAGCACTCATGATTTCTATTTTACAGGAGCTAAAAATTACACTCATTGAAAAATATTGTGGAGCACTAATATACTGTGAGTGCAAATAAATGTGTGTTGTTTTGAGAAAGCAGCACACTGTGGCCAGTGGCAAGTTACTGTCATAATTTAGCAATTCCTTGTACATTTAATCCTTTGAACACTGGTGGTATCTGCCATGCCAGTTCAATGGCAGCAATTAGAAAAGTCCATATTCATTATTAGGGGTACACTACTCAATATTTTCAACATGCTGCCTCAGGGCTGCACGTTGAAAATACTGATTGGTCTACCCCACACATTTACTGAACAGCCATCCTATTTAATGACGTTATGACGCATCATGTTCCTGGCTGGAAAAACGTCCGCTCGGGTTCAAAGGGTTAAGGTTTCTTATAACAGGAGCTTAAAACTGCACCCATCAGTTTTGTTCATTTCCATCACTATTGAAATGTAGTGTTCCTCGTTAAAAGCAACACTTTTTGCAAATAATATTAAAGAAAAGAAAAAACATTCAAACAAGTATCGTACTAGCAACACTTCAAGATGTGCCAACTGGCTGTACTTGAAGTAAAAATACACATGGATTTTCCAATACCGCAAGGTTTCTTATCTATATTTCATTGACAAGCCTAGATATTTCTTGGCACTCATCATACATTTATGCAGAAATATGCAAAACTGGTACAGGAATATCAAATCTAACTGAATTGCCCACCTCAAATAAAGTTTGTGAGAGTGAAAAATGTGAGTAGAGTGATTTTGGGTTTATTTTGCAGTTTCCATTGACAACAGTCCTTCGAAACGAATGTATGAATACAACTGAACATGGATGGACATTTTGACGGTGAAAATATAAGTATACATATATTTTCACCGTCAAAGTATTTTTTCGGGAAAACTAGGGTGTATCAATACATAAAGTGTATTAATACAAAGAGTAAATACGGACTCCCATCCCCATCACAAAAAAATAACTTAGTGGACACATTAATTTAACCTGTGGGAGTTATTACCAGAGAAGGAGAAAACAGAGAATTATTCTTGCATTTATCGCACAACTTTCAGTGAGGCGTTGTGGGACAAAATAAACAGGTGTTTCATCCATGTTGACTTTATATTCGTCTTCAAATTCATCCTCTATATGTTTTTCTTTGATGTACCCCAAGAAGTTAGTAGTCTTTTCCTCTAAATCTTTTGGAAGTCGCTGGGCAAGTGAAGTTTTTTACCGTAATGTAAATTCATGACGCTGCATAAATTTGATAGCCCAACCGCAACTGGCTTTGAATTCTCCTAGCTTTTCCAATTCTGCTTTCTTTACAAGCTCTCTAGCATATGAGAACAAGGATTCGATCGAAAGAGGCAACTGCAAATCTCTTTGAACCAAAACCCATTCTGCAACTTTGTCATCAATGACCGTTCCATAGGATATCAGTCTCCCAGATTTTTTCAAATGCCCAGCCTTGTTCCTTTTCTTGTTTGGGTCATTGAAATCAATCTTACACCATCTACTAAGTGATGCAGGGTGAAGTTTTAGCTTAGATGCTGCTTTTCGTATCCCAACTTGTCTTGCCAAATCCACCGCTGCTTTCTTCTCTATGACGTTCAAACTTTAATACTTTCCTTTAACAGTGATCTCAGTTTCCTCTTCACTTGGTTTATTTAACTTTTTAGGAGGACTTTGGGTATCTGCAACTTCATCTATTTTTCTTTTTGCCAGCCTTCCAACTGGCTTCTGTTGGCTTAATTTCACACTTGGTCTCACTTCCTCTGCTGTCTTGTATTTTACTATAAATCGATCCATGATTGCAAACTGAACAGTTTGTCAATTTGAGGTTGTATTCAGGTTTTGTAATATTTGAGGGCTTAAAAAAAACAACAAGAAACTCACTGTGATGTTATACTTATTTTTCTTACTTGCTGAATCCATATCATAGAAAATGCAAACTGCTTGTGGTGCTTATTTTTCTCAACATACAAGCGGTAACAGTTTTTTGTTCAACCCTGAGCACTTGATTGTTTTGTTTATCTCAGCGGTTCTTTGATGAGGAAACACCTGTTTCATGGCAGTGATGTGTGATCAAGTACATACAGTCCGGTATTGTTTTAAATTCCATCAACAAAGGAAAAGGTAACAAACATGATTTATTGTGTATCAGAGGCATGGTCTGATTTTTTGGGGGTCAAAACCTGAATGCATGTTTGAGTGCTATTGACTGGAAAAGTGTGTCGTAGGCATGTTCAAGTTTCTTGAAAAATGTCAATCAATGTTGTCACGTCCATTCCCGAGATCTCGTGTGTAATTTTATTTAATTCCAGTTTCCAAGTATTGAGACAGGTAAAAAAAATAATTATTTTAAACTGTATTAATACTTAGAGTAAATAAGGGTAACCCACTAACATTATTTCTGGACTTTAAATGGCAGATTATTAAAATCATGGAAAATGGATGCGTAAATTCCAAATCGGGCACATTAATTCGTGCCACTGGTGAATTGGAGTGACAGGTGTCACGTTTATAAAAGAAAATAAGGAACGGGCAACATTCCGCATGTCTTTGATAAAAAAAAATACAGAAGTATTAAAATGTTTCTCAGATCTCAGAATGACCACCGTAATTTTTATCTGAACATGCGTGTTCATTTTGTGACTAGAATAAGCTCTGTGCGAGATGTCAATGTACAACCCTCTTAGTGTAAGCGTGTCATGTTCATAACAACGGAAAGGAAATTGTTTGGAATTCTACTTTAAATGCTTCAAATTGTGAGTGATTCTTAAAAATTTCCAAACATCAAAACTTAATTGAATGTTTCTGTTGACGCAATTCAAAGGGTGCAAACACACCCAAGAATAGAGGCGAGCGATTATTTGCGCACGTTGGACAATTTTTGCGTGAGTGATGGTGCGCGAGAGTGATCGCGCACCTTTCCCATGCGTCACTGCATCGTGGTTTTGCAGCTGTTTCTAGACAAGTCTTGGCTGCCAATACTGGACAACAACCCAACAACTGCCAAGAAACTTGAAAGGTAATTTGCAAATTTACCCAAAGACTGCATGTTGGGCAACGGTTTTGTTGCAGTAAAAAGTGATCAAAGTCAAAAATTGACTTTTAAGGGTCAAAGACTTACCCTATCATGTACATTGTACTTTTTCATCTTTCTAATAATGTTCACTGAATAAACAGTGTTGTCAACAATACTATTACAAACAACTTTAAATTCAATTCTCACATGGGCAGTTTCTGTAAAAGGCAAATGCACAAATATGACAAGGTAGCAGGCGTGAATGCCTCCAAACTTACTTTATGAGCCCAGTTCATTTATAAGAAGTTATAAAAATTACAAGCGGAAGCGACGTTGCATGGGGTGGATGGTGGGGTTTTTCTTTATTACCCAATGCATGTTAACCTCTTTTCAGCCAGCTACATTCGAAGAAGAATGGAACACACAATGCATTTCGAATCAGACGCCAAGTTCACAAAACAAGTGTTACAATAATCTAAGGCACCTAGACAACTATCTCTGAAATGAGCAACACTCTCCACAGTATCACTGGTACATTACGTAATTAACCCTTAAGCCCCCATATAGCCCCAAACCGCCACTTTTATATTGCATTGAAGCAGGTGCTCCCTTGTGTAATCTTTTTTATTACTCTTGTGTGTAGACTGAATTGTCCCTGGCAGTGGTTCTACATCACTGCTGGCTGCCTGTATAGGCAGCCAGCAGTGATGTAGAACCACTGCCAAGTCATCAATAACTATGTAAACAGAAAAAGGCCATAAATACTTTAAAATTAATCTGAGGACTTAAGGGTTAACCCATCCATGCATATGTGATTTATTTACTACAGCTTACTGACACTTTCGACAGCCAGGGTCACCTCGTGTCAGACAGTTTTACATGACGAGGAAGCTGGAGTACCCCATGAGAACTAGCAAGCAGTGGCACACAACTGTCAGACTCCCCAATGTACTAACTCCACACAAGCAGGATTAGCATTGGCTGCAGGCAAGTGTGCCATCAATGTACAGTATGCCTTTGTATAAAGTGCCACCAGCCCCCCCCCCCCCCCCCCCACCCACATGGGCAATTGGGATAAGTGCCCTTCCCAAGGACATGACACAGTTACTGCTGGTCAGGTTCAAACCGTAAATCTTTTGGTTTGAAGTTCAATGCTCTAATCACCGATCCAACAGGCTCCTGTTAATTACATAAACTGCATTTCCAAATACAATCAGACATAGTGCTTCTGGTTTTGTATTTACTGTGTTGCTTCATAAGGCCAACACAAAGCGTGGGCCAATGCCCTCCCCCCACCCCCACTCCCCACTCCCCACCCCCCATATGCAAGTTCGAAATAACCTTGAAGGTTTTGTGGGAAAGAATAAGTGGAAAGAGTGAAAACAGAAAAAATTTTCAAAGTCGAAAAAGTGCTATAACTCTGGGAAAAAATATTGGACAGAAAACTCTTCCTTGTGCATATCTGTTCCCCACGCAGGTCTATTTGCATACCAAAGGAGATTCAAATCTGATATATGGCTTTGAAATTACAATGCAAAACGAAAACGTTCGTTCCGACAGACAGACAGACAGACAGACAGACAGACAGACAGACAGACAGACAGACAGACAGACAGACAGACAGACAGACAGACAGACAGAGACAGACAGACAGACAGACAGACCTGCTGAGTAATTTAACAGTTTAAATAAATAATAAATCTTAGAAAAGCCAGATTTCTTTTAGCATCACTAAAATGATCATTTCTAGGGCTGCAACAATACGTCTCATTCACGATACAATATGTATCGAGATTTTTTTTCACGATACGATTTTTTCACGATACATTATATGCAGTACATTGAGAGTGAATTATCAGTAATAAAAGGCCCCAAACTGCACAGAGTCCAACTTTCATTTGACCAGTAACATCCAATTTCTTTTTTAGTGCTTGAGAAAGACAAGCAAGTTTCAGACGATGGACCTCTGGGGGTCTGGATTCAACTCAGAGGTGAGAGGTCTGCCTCAAACTATGCTTATAATTTAGACAGAGTTGATATTTTACTGAAATACAAATGAACAAGTTGAATCACAGGAGACTGAAATTCTATCAGTACAGCTATAATTCACTTTCAACGTCATATTTACATTCCCAACGTAATCCCCTTCTGAAGGGGATTATGCTGGGAACGTAAATATCACGTTGAAAGTGAATTATAGCTATACTGATAGAATTTCTGACTCCTGTGGTGGAATTATAAGTTGGAAAAACACAAAATAGACTTATTGGGCCTGAAAATGCAACTTCTAACTACATCATGCCAACCTTCTGGAAGTGTATCGTTTGTATCGTGATACACATGAAACGATACGATATGCGTATCGTGTACAAATGTATCGCGATGCATTGAAATCGTGATGAAACGTTGCAGCCCTAATCATTTCATTGTCTTTTTGGCCAAGAAATGGAACATCTCAGTAATATCGCAGTAACATTGCATTGGAAAAACAATAATAACACAGGTTTGACTGAGATATTACTTACCAGCAGGATACTAGGTTTATATTTCAGCTAAATTTGGGAGAATCCATTTGGATTCTCATGAAAATGGTTGGGAGAATCTATACCTGCTATGAGTGTCACAGGATCATCCCATTAGCATGCCATGGTTGAACTTGTTGTATACTGATAACACACATATAAATTGAATTTGATAATTTTTTAAAAAATAAACAATATTTATCAATAAAATTCTACAAATATGAATAGAGCTGGGAGGTTAACCGCAACCACAGGTCGGGATCAGTAGTGTGAAACTACCGAAAATCGCAACCACACTCCACTAAACACAACCACAAATTTGGTTTTAATATTCCAGCGCATTGACAGAAAACGACTATCGAATTACCAAAATACCCACATAATTCACTTAAATGCAATATATACACATTTGCTGGCCACTGTTAATAATTTCAATGTATACCTTTCAATGGAATTAAAAACCAAAACTGTTGTACACTATACTTGCACTAACGACATTTTCAAGACAGTAAGCCAAGATTTCAGTATCGATAAATTAAACTCAACATGATTTCATTTATATTCATGACCTGTCAACACCAACGGTGGAGCATTGTAAAATGTACATCAGTTTATCAAATGTGTGTTCCTTTGCTGAACTAGAACTTGCCACTTGCTCTTCATTTATACTGTCCGTTATATATTTATTTCTACACGTAATTTTGAAAGCTTGAACTCCAAAATCAGTTTCAAATTCAGTTGAAGATAGGAAATTTAGGGTTACAATGATCTAAATAAAAGGGTCGCCCAGCCGCACGTCCCCCAGGAAAAAGTTTTCAATTTGAGGAATTTGAAACAAGTGAATTTTTCAGTCGAAAAAGGGACGTAACTCTGGCAAAAAATGGTGGCCCAAACCCCGATTTCAACTTGACCTGCATTTAATGTTGATACATCTACATACCAAATTTTATTTGATTCGGTCAACAACAACTAAAGTTATCATCAGGAAACCAAAAGAAATGAAGTTTTGAAGTTGAAAAAGGGGCATAACTCGAACAAAAATTGTCGGACTGCACCCCGATTCGAACTTGACCTGTATTTAATCTTGATACACCTACATACCAAATTTCATTTGATTTGGCCAACTATACCTAAAGTTATCATTGGGAAATCCCAAACTAGAGGCTCTAAAGAGCCTGTAATCGCTCACCTGGAACTACATATAATGAAAAAGTCAATGACTCTGTAGCTCAACTTGGATATGACAGGAATTAGTACTTGCTGTGACCAAGACAACTGAATAATGAATATGACAGGAATTAGTATTTGTTTTGGCCCAGTCAACAATAATAAAAGAATTACAAGGTGACTGTAATGGACTACAGATTAAGACCAATCATTGTAGATTATTATTTTTGTGTGGAAATTTTCAGTCCCAAACAAAATATTTTCAGACTAAAATTTTTTCTTCTTCTTCTTAAAATTGACCAAAATGCATCAAAACACAAAAAACTAATTTCCGGATTTTGGTCCAAAATTTTCTAAGTCCCACCCGGACCCCAAATTTTCAGTGTAAAAAAAATTTTTTTTTTTGTCTTAAAACTGACCAAAACGCATAAAAAACCAAAAAACTAATTTCCGGATTTTGGTCCAAAATTTTCAAAGTCCCACCCGGACCCCTAATTTGCATAATTTATTCACGAGAAAAACTCTGTATTATATGTAATGTATCCCATGGTACTAAACATTCATACAAAAATTTATTCAAATCAGATCTTTCATTTGGAAATTCTGCGCAAAAATCTGATTGCACTTAATTTTGAACAAAATGGCTGCTAGCGGCCATCTTGAATTTCAGACTGGACCCAAAAACACTCCTTCTCGTCCCACAGTGATAACAAAGGTACCCAAGAAGTGTCGTGAAAATCGGTTCATAAATACGGCCTCTAGCCCAAGCCGTATTGGGATTTGCACTCACAGTGCTGAAAGTAACACTAAATAAATCAAAGTTAGTCTAATTTGCATAATATAAGCACGAGAAAAAAAACCATTTGATATGTAATGTATCTCATGGTACTAAACATTCATACGAAAAATTATTCAAATCAGAGCTTTCATATGGAAGTTCTGTACAAAAAAAAAATTTCTGCATCATCGGTACAAAGTGGCTGCTGGCAGCCATCTTGAATTTCGGACTGCACCCAAAAACACTCGTTCTCATCTCACGGTCATAACAAAGGTACCCAAGAAGTTTCGTAAAGATTGGTTCATAAATACGGCCTCTAGCCCAAGCCATAGCAGCTTGGCACTTACAGCTCTGAAAGTAACACTAAATAAATCAAAGTCAGTCTAATTTGCATAATTTACGCACGAGAAAAAAACCCGTATTATATGTGATGTATCCCATGGTACTAAACATTTATACAAAACTTTATTCAAATCAGAACTTTCATACAGAAGTTCTGTACAAAAAACTGATTTTTGCATCATCGGTACAAAATGGCCGCTGGCAGCCATCTTGAATTTCGGACCACACCTAAAAACACTCGTTCCCGTCCCAGGGTCATAACAAAGGTACACAAGAAGTTTCGTAAAGATCGGTTCATAAATACGACCTCTAGCCCGAGCCATAGCCAATGACGTACGGACAGACCGACGGACGGACAGACGGATGACGGGCCATGATAATAGCTCAAATTTGACTTCGTCAAAGTTGAGCTAAAAATGTGATTTCCTATACTATTTCCATGGTAACTATGAGCTGCAATTGTGGCCATATTTGCAACATTACATCAACATTACATAAGGATCATTGGTAGAAGGTGTCCCAGTCCTCAATCATGTGAAGTTTCAAAACATTGGACTTTGTGGTTTCAGAGGGGAATATTTTTGCAAAATCCATCAATCAGAATCCGAGAATGTCTCTGGTGACCACATTTTCCAACCAACAGGAACAAAAAGAGGATCATTTGTAGAGGGCCTCCTATAGACCATTCCTGCCAAGTTTGGTTCATGTCGGCTCAGTAGTTCCAGAGAGAAGATGAAAATGTAATTTCCCTTAGGTTTCTAACCATAAGCCACAATTGGGGCCATATTTGCAACACAATCAACATTAAATGAGGAACCTTTGGTACAAGCCTGTAAATAATTTTCATTGCGCTTCCAGACAAAATGTCAGACACCAAATGAATAATGTCTGTCATTTAAGAATGATATCTGACAATTACAAAATGGAGTTTGAGAAATCGAAATAATGTGTTTTGGGGGTACACATACCTTCATCTTAAAACTGCTTAGAATTCATCCAACCATACCTTGTTTGGCATGGCTCAATGAGCCCTGCCAAACAAGGTATGACTGGTTTTATTCTGAATTGGAACTGAATTATCCTTCAGACATAATTTAGATACATGTATGGCTGTATCAAATCAAATTCCTTCACATACTGTTAATACTGATGAGCTGTAGTCACTTTCTTCACACTTCTCAACTTGCCAGGACCAGAAATCACCATAATTATTAATTTTAGGCTTGCTAGTTAATTAGTTATGTACATGACTTCCAGCATGCATGATGTTCTGATCACTGAACTTCATTGATAATTTTGGCATCAGACATTTTGACTGATGATTTTAAACCTCAGTCAGACATTGGCCTTTTTGTACCTGACATTCTCCTTGTCGGACCAATTATTTTCAGATATGCTTTGGTAGAGGGTGTCCCAGTCATCAAACATGCAAAGTTTCAAAACATTTGACCCTGTGGTTCCAGAGGAGAAGATTTTTCAAAATCCACCAATCAGAATAAAAAAATCCTTCTTCTGGCAGCCATTTTTTTTGATGCACAGTAACAAAAATGAAGAGCATTTGTAGAAGACCTCCCATAGACTATCCCTGCCAGGTTTTGTTCATGTCGACTCAGTAGTTCCAGAGAAGAAGATGAAAATGTGATTTCCCATAGGGTTTCTATAGTAACTATAAGCCGCAATTGTGGCCATGTTTACAACCCGATTAACATTAAATGAGGATCGTTGGTAGAGGGGGTCCCATTCATCATTTAAGTGAAGCATCAAAACATTTTGCCTGGCAGTTTCAGAGGAGAAGATTTTTGAAAATCCACCAACCAGAATCAAAGAATGCCTCTGGCGGCCAGGTTTTTCAACCCACGCAAACAAAATGAGGACCGTTTGTAGAGGACCTCCCATAGACCATTCCTGCCAAGTTTGGTTCATGTCAGCTCAGCAGTTCCAGAGAAGAAGATGAAAATGTGATTTCCCATTGGGTTTCTATAGTAAAAAAAAGCTGGTCTGCAACCCGATCAACATTAAATGAGGATCGTTGGTAGAGGGGGGGGGGGGGGGGGAGGGGAGAGGGGGGGGGGGGGGGTTCCCAGTCATCAACCATGCAAAGTTTCAAAACTTTTGGCCCTGTGGTTTCAGAGGAGAATATTTTTCAAAATCCAGGAATCTGAATCAAAGAATGCCTCTGGCGGTCGTGTTTTCAAACCCATGGGAACAAAATGAGGATCGTTTGTAGAGGACCTCCCATAGACTAACCCTGCCAGGTAATGTGATTTCTCATAGGGTTTCTATAGTAACTATAAGCTGCAATTGTGGCCATATTAGTAACCCGATCAGCATTAAATGAGGATCGTTGGAAGATGGGGTCCCAGTCATCATTTATGTGAAGTTTCAAAACATTTGGCCTGGCGGTTTCAGAGGAGAAGATTTTTGAAAATCCATCAACCAGAATCAAAGAATGCCTCTGGAAGCCATGTTTTTCATCTGATAGGAACAAAATGAGGATCGTTTATAGAAGACCTCCCATTGACCAATCCTGCCAAGTTTGGTTCACACCGGCTCAGAGGTTACAGGGAAGAAGATGAAAATGTGAAAAGTTTACTGACGCCGGACGATGACGGACACCAAGTGATGTGACAAGCTCACATGGCCTTTTAGGCCAGGTGAGCTAAAAATGAATCTTTTGAAGTCGAAAAAGGGGCATAACTCTGGCAAAAATTGTCAGACCACACCCCAATTCAAACTTTACCTGTATTTTATCTTGATACATCAACATACCAAATTTCATTTATTTGTCCAACTATAACTAAAGTTACCATCTGGAAACCAAGAAAAATGAATTTTCAAGGTCAAAAAAGGGGCATAACTCTGGCAAAACTGTCAAACCGCACCCCGATTCGAACTAGACATGTCTTTTATGTTGATACACCTACATACCAAATTTCATTTGATTTGGCCAAATACAACTAAAGTTATCAGGAAACCAATGTGGGATGGACGCACACACGGATGGACACCAGCTATTTTAATAGTTCCCCACAAAAATAGGCCGATGAAATCGTCAGATGTGTACCCATACGTGCAACTAGTAGAAAGCTGTATGATGTAGGGCCACCACGGATGCCGACATTATGTACACCATACATGGTATGGGTACAGCTAAATGGATTGAAGGAGTGTCTAATTTGATGGATAAAGGGTTAATATCTCCGGATCAAATTATCAGATTTACATAAAAAACTACACAGCACAGCACATGAGTAACCTGAATAAATATATAAAGTAACATGACAATCAGATTGATATTTATTGAGTTATCTCATGCCAAAGGGATTGGAGGAATTTTCAATTTGAAGGATAAAGGGTTAATATCTCAGAATTAAATTATCAGATTTACACCAAAAACTATACAGCTCAGCACATTAGTAACCTGAACACAAATATAAAGTAACTTGACAATCCAAGCAATATTTTTCAAGTTATCGAATGCCAAAGGGATTGGAGGAATTTTCAATTTGAAGGATAAAGGGTTAATATCTCAGGATCAAAATAAAAGATTTACACCAAAAATTATACAGCTCGGTACGCCAGTAACCTGAACACAAATATAAAGTAACTTGACAATCCAAGCAATATTTTTCTAGTTATCGAATGCCAAAGGGATTGGAGGAATTTTCAATTTGAAGGATAAAGGGTTAATATCTCAGGATTAAATTATCATATTTACACCAAAAACTATACAGCTCGGCACATCAGTAACCTGAACACAAATATAAAGTAACTAGACAATCCAAGCAATATTTTTTAAGCTATCGAATGACAAAGGCATTGGAGGAATTTTCAATTTGAAGGATAAAGGGTTAATATCTCAGGATCAAATTATCAGATTTACACCAAAATCTATACAACTTGGCACATCAGTAACCTGAACACCTGTATAAAGTAACTTGACAATCCAAACAATATTTTTCAAGTTATCGAATGCCAAAGAAATTGATACGGATGCCGGATGGACAGACACTTAATCAGGGTTAAGTGCCTTGCCCAAGGATACAAATCGGGAGTCCAAATCGATCGCCCAGACAGTCTCCCATGCAAGAAGTTAAGACTGGTTTTGTAACTGTAGTGTTGCTTTGTATAGGCATTAAAAAATTAAATACCAAGATTAGCAATTTATCATCATATTAAGAAATCTTGTAGACTTCCTTCAAAACTTCTGCATTCTTGACAGGTTAAGAGGAGCAATTAAAAAAAAAAAGAGTCCACCATTCTGGATGAAAATGAGGAAAATGATTGCATGACTTGTGGGTATTGGACAATGGGTCACTATTCAAACTGGTATTTTGGAAACCAGTGTTAACCAGCCTTTGAAGCCATCATATTACTGACCTTTGAGAGAAGACACTGAGAGAAAGTAAACTCCAACTGTTTACACAGAGGCCAAACAAATGAATGATTAACCCTTTACCTAATATGAAAAACAGACGACAGCAAAAAAAAAATCTTGAATAACTAATTTTTTTTCTCAAAAACAGGTTATGACCCCTCATCGGAACGAGCTTGACAAGCTCATTCCAAAGAGGGGTCATAACCTATGTTTTTGAGACAAAAAATGAAAAAATAATGAAAATTGGCGATTTTTGTGAATAGTGCTGGCCGGTTTTGGCCATTACGTTGGGTAAAGGGTTAATTAGTGGGAATGGGTGGCATTTCCTCTGCTCTGCAGATGTGTAGACAATAAGTAGGGAGTACCATACAGGTCTCTTCATTTTTGTTACCTTTGCTTAATTCCATAACTTGATAACTTTGTTGGGAAAAATGTTGGGCACTATAGACTCAAGAGACAGCTGAACTGTGAAAAAAATCTGCAGCTTCTGACTGTCTGAATTTTTACAGAAAATGAGCGGAATGCACTTAAACACCCCTTCTCATTGCACTAAACTTTCTTTTGAACCCCCACACTCACCCTCTGCCACCCCACAACAGCAAACCAAGACCTTTCTGTGATGTTAGTAAGGCCTTCGACAAAGTATGGCATGCTGGTCTTATCTACAAGCTGGAGAGTATTGGTGTCTCAGGGGATCTACTGTTGTTTTTAAAATCGTATCTGGCAGATAGATCGCAGAGAGTTGTGATAGCCTCGGAGACATCTTCATGGAGACCCATCAATGCCGGTGTTCCCCAGGGGTCGATACTTGGGCCTTTACTGTTCTTGATATACATTAACGATATAACCAGAGACTTACTTAGTTGTATACGCCTGTTTGCAGATGATACTTCCTTATATCTAATCATTGAGAACCCAGAGCAAGCCTCAAACATAATCAACCATGATCTGGCGTCAATTGAGCATTGGGCCAAAACATGGTTGGTTGAGTTCAATCCCAACAAAACAGAGAGTATGCTAATATCACGCAAAAGCAATCCCAACTCTCATCCACCTTTATATCTGGGAAGTTCTCAGATATCGGAAGTTACCGAACATAAACATCTGGGGGTCATACTAAATAGCACATGTACATGGAACGACCACGTTGACCACATCTGCGCGAAAGCCTGGTCTCGCCTAGACATGCTGAGGAGACACAAATTTTATCTCGATCGAAGTGTCCTAGAAAAAATATACTTTGCCTTTATTAGGCCCCTTCTGGAATATGCGGATACTGTCTGGGACAATTGTTCTGTATCCAATATTGCGGACCTAGAAAAAATCCAAATTGCAGCAGCCCGAATCGTCACAGGAGCAACAGTCAGTGCTAGTAAATCTTTGCTGTATTCGGAAACACGATGGGACACCCTACAAGAAAGACGCCGCAAACATAAATTAATTCAGTTCTTCAAAATGTATCATTGCATGTTACCTCCACATATCTCCAACAAAGTCCCCCCACTCGTCTCCGAGACGAGCTCGTCACTTAGTCTTCGCTCGAGTCATAACCACCGCGTTCCCTTTTGCCGAACCCAATTGTATCAGTCATCTTTCATCCCAAACGTTACAGATCAGTGGAACAAGCTCCCCTTACCTGTTCGCGAGAACACATCACTGATCAACTTTAAAACTTTTCTGAGCGATGGGAACCAAAGACCCCCAAAGTTCTTCAGTAACGCGAAATCTCGCGCGGCTCAAATATATCATTGCAGGCTGCGACTGCATTGCAGTAGTCTGAACTCTCACCTATATAAAATCATTTATCACCCAGCCCCTCTTGTCAGTGTGGCGAGAGCGAAACTACTGATCACTTTCTCCTGCATTGTCCAATGTTCTCAAACGCTCGTAACTATAGGATTAATTTACTCCCCTTTGAAGTAGACTCATCCACACTCTTGTTTGGCTCTGAGTTCTTGAATAATGAGGACAATCGCCTTATTTTCGAAGTGGTCCATGATTTCATTCTATCAAGCAAGCGATTTCATTGAGATGCAACTCAATACTACGTCCCACCAGGCCCCATCGGGAGTTCCGTTCTGTCCACCTGGTAACATAGGATCAAATGACCAATATCATGAGTGGAAGGACCCTTCACGCGTTATGGCTCGACACCACTGAGGCTAGTATGCAAAACGCTTATCAAAGGAACTAAAAGTAAGAAGCAAGTCGCGTAGTTATTACGGTATGAAGTTTTAAGTCAATATATCCTGTATTCAAGTTGGCGGAAATAATTGTGTTCTGTTCTTTTCTCTGAACTTTCTCTTCTCTTCCTTTTTTCATCGTTTATTCCGGGACTTTCTTGTCTTTTCCCATTCAACTTAAAGTCTAAACAATCCCACGTATCGTTGTCGGACGGCCGAGGCGGCCCTCGTCTCGTATTTAAATATCATTGGCTTCCAGCAACTTTGTCTAGATTAGTGTAGATTGAAGGGGAACATGGGGGCCTCGGCCTTCATGCAACGATACGTGAGCTCTTTTGCCGATTTATACCACCTGAACGAGTAGTTTTTTAATGCGTTAGGGAGACGACTTATATAAGCTTTAAGCTTTCTGTCGAATCCCTTTTCTACACATCAACTATCTTTACTACTTCTATTTATTGGTTTCTTGTATACTACTGTATTTTGTATCTTGATAATTTATTTTTGGAACAAGTATTGTGAACTGTATACATTTAACTTATTCTTCAATAAATACTGTTTAAACTAAACCAAGACCTTTCATATTCTATAAAAGTGCTCTAACAAGTTTCCTGTATTATTCCAATTTAACTTCACCACAAACAAAAATCCTCAGATCTTTTGCAGTGAAAATGATAAATTTCAAGTAATTTGTATATTTTTTATACTTACCAATGGCTCAGACTAGCTGGCTGGTACAAACTTGATATTATCAAGGGCCAAACACAAATTTTGAACCCCCAATCCCCAAAATTTGCATACAAAACCTATCTGGCCCTCCATATTTTTACTCCCTGCACATGCGCAGTGGTCAGGAAGAGACCGGAATTGGTGCCAACATCATTCTTTGTAGATAAGCGTACCAATAATAACTCGGCAGGGAGGTATGAGTGCCCACTCATGGGAGGGCCATACCTGTCTGGGGCATTGGTAAGTATAAAAAGTTAAAAAATTTATAGTAATTTATATATTTTTTATACTTACCAATGACCCAGACTTAGCTGGTGCTAACTCAAAAATATCCAGAGCCAAACACAAATTTTGCCCACCCCAATCCCCAAAATCTGCATCAAAATCCAAAAAATCAATGTCCCATATGGTCCTCCATACTTTTGTCCACCGCACATGCGCAGTATCAAGGAAGTACCGAAATTGGCGCCAAATCTTCATTCTTACAACCAGTGCCTGGTAAGTGTTATGTAATCAGCAGGGAGGTATGAGTTCCCAACTCATGGGAGGGCCACCCCCGTCTGGGTCAGTGGTTAAGTATAAAAATATATAAATTACTATAAATTTTTTAACATTTTTATACTGTACCAATGACCCAGACTTAACTGAATAGAAAAAAGGCTGGAGGGCTTAGGACATAAAGGAAAATCGAATAGGCTCAATTACATGTAAACAGAATTAACCCCTCAAGGAGAAAATGAGAAACAGGATTTACATGTATCTTTCTTGTTTATACAAACTAAGAAAGACACATTACCAATCTGTAATTGAGCACAATAACATCAATGATCTCTATTAACATCCAGTATAACCCATTATACTAATTTTTCAAAGGAAAGCCAACAAATAAAGATAGTCCAGAGAATGAGACTCTTTATACTCATTTAAAAGTGTCTGAGGATTGTATATTAATGCTTGTATAACACGTGACGTATACAAATGCTTCACACCGAGCTACACTTTAAAAATATTACATAAATGAGATAAACATTAGCTTTACACTTTAAAACCATCCCAGCACCGACTTGGAATTACTGACTCCAGAGGAGGTATTACCTTGCTTTTCACTATAAAGCAGGTGATATAAGGGAACACCCCCCCCCCCCCCCCACTTCCCCTTGCTCTGGGTCAATCACCCCAGAACGAAGAGGGCAGCAGGACAGAGTCATTGCTGGAACAGAAAGCCTGCATAACTATATTTGCAACTGTTTAGTGGACGACATTCTGAGCAACAGATAAAGGACCTAAACAACGCAGCTCGCCAGAAATAGACTCAATATTTCTAACGTAAAAATTTATGAACGCAGAAGGCTGAGACCAGTATGCAGCCTTCATCAAATCGGTAATAGCAATACTATTAGCATAAGCCCAAGATGTAGACAACACCCTCACTTCATGCGCTGAAATCTCAACACCCTGTACACTGATGTCAAAATATCAAAATTTTAAGTTGTCATATTTCCCATAATGCATCTAGAAATTTAACCAATTCAATCTTGTTTGACAGAGCTCAATGAGCTCTGTCAAACAAGACTGAACTTGCTAAATTCCTAGTTGAATTATGGGAAAATTTTGCACCTGAAAATTTTGACATATCGACATCAGTGTGCAGGGAGTTAACCACAGACTGCTGAGTACAAGATAATTTTTCATAAGCAGTACGAATAGTCAATTGAATCCACCTTGAAATAGAATGGACCGTGATGTTTTTTCTATTAGGCAGCAGAGACAGAAACGTTTTCGTCCATTTCTGATAAACTCAGATCTACGTTTATAAATATGCATAGCTCTAACTGGACATAGCAAAGGCCTATGGCCGTCTGAGGACGGAAGAGCCTTAATAACAATAGGCTCAGGGTACTTATTAGGAGCCTGATTCTTAGCCCAAAATCCAACATTAGTAGTCAAAGTAACAGTATTACCAACACTACGATAGTGAGAATCATCAACAGATAGTGCATGAAGCTCACTAACTCTTCTAGCAGAAGAGAAGGCTAAGAGAAAAGCTGTCTTTTAAGATAAGTATTTGAAGTCTACCGTGTCAAGGGGTTCAAATGGCACTTCCTTTAGCTTCAAAAGAACCCAAGCTAAATTCCACTTAGGAATTAACCCAAGGGTTCTAGGTCTATTTATTGAAAAGTTTTTAACTAACTTAGATAAAGAGATGTTAGATCCAATTTGTAAGTTATCATGATGAGCACAAGTATCCGATAGCATAGACCTGTAACCCTTAATAGTTATTGGCTGCAGTTTGGTCTCGTCAAACAAGTAGACCAAAAAGTTAGCAATATCTGGAATGGAGAGATCATAAATATCAATAGAATGATCCCTACACCAATGAGAGAAAACCTTCCACTTCGCAGCATAATTTATCGAAGAGGAGGTCCTCCTACAGTTAGAAATGCGTCCACTGCTCGTCCTGTAAAATGCTTGCCGTGCAAGAAGGACCGCACAACGGAAATACGTGAAGGTTGAGACCTTGCGGGTTGTGACGCAGTGTGCGCGATTTCCCCTGCAATAGAAGGTCCTCTCATGGAGGAAGCTTCTGAGGAATGTCCCATAACAGACACCTGAGAAGATTTATCCATGGTCTCTGGGGTGACAGAGATGCTACCAACAGAATCTTGCAGTGAGATTGCTTGATTTTTAGCAATATCTGTTGAATCAACAGAGCTGGAAGATATGCGTATCTTATCATTCCGTCCCAAGAGATCGAGAGTGTCTACTGCGAACGCTCGAGGATCTGGGCATGGCGACACATACGTCTGCAACTGATTGTTGAGATGCGTTGCAAATAAGTCTATCATAGGACGATCCCATTGGTAGCAGATCTGATTGAATACTCATTTGTTGAGAGTCCATTCTGACGGCAACATATGACCTTTCCGAGAAAGGGAGTCCTCTAGAACATTCAGACGACCTGGAATATGACGCACTGACAGAAAAACCTGATGCTCTAGGACAAACAGAAGGATTCTCTCCGTTAAGTTGAACAACAGAATGGAATGAGTGCCTCCCTGGTTCCGAATATACGCTACTACTGTTGAATTGGCGGACAGAATTTAACATGTGAATTCTGAATAATGTTCATCCAATGACGTAGCGCAAGCCAAATTGACATCATCTCTTTGATGTTTATGTGCTTGTTCAGGAATTGCAGATCCCAAAGACCCTGGCACCTCGAATCTGTTGGGCTCAAAGTCGCGCGCCAACCTGTTTTGACTCACATCTGTCATAATCGTAAAAACTGGATACGGCAGTTGCAGTGGCACTCCCTGAGTTAACCACTGAATATCTGCCCAAGTCTGAATCTCTTGTTTTACTTGGTTCGACAACAGGGGTCGATTTAACCGGTATCGCATCGCATTTTTCGACGCATTCTTCGATTTCAGCGATGCATTTCATTTCTCTGTATATCATTTTGCGATTCATTATTTAAATATTAATTACCAGTGCCTGGGTCCGTCCTTACGTCCTGGTAATCTATCTAGTGTGCACGTTATTGTTTTGATTTTCGATAGAAGGTTAATCATCGAGACAGACACTTCCCGTCATTGGATACAAAACTTGTTTCTGCTATTCATTAAGCCAATCGATAACCTTGTAACATAAAAACATGTGGCTGTGTTTTTATGTCCTAGAGGGGTCAGTTATCATGTATTCACGTTTAACCAATGAGAAGTTCTCTTGGTATGAACCCACATGGTTTTAATGTTTGTCTTTAGTTCAAATGGTTGACCTGAATGACAATGTAAGAATTACAATGTCTTCGAGCAGTGAAATGCCGATCGCACTTAACACAGAAGGTCCCGTCAAACACCGGAGGTCCCCTAAAATAAATTATGATTTTAGTTCTTATCATCTGACACAAGTGGTGAATCATTCAACACAACTGCCAGCATTCGTACCCCTGTCCGATTATGGGTATTCGTTAAAGGCTAAATACCACAATCACAATTTCGGTCGTTTCGCCCCAAATCCTGTTCGCCCCTTGGGTCGTTTTGTCCTAATTGCTTTCTTCCCGGGTCGTTTTGTCCTGGGTTGTTTCGCCCCACATTCGGAAGTGGGTCGTTTTGCGCCCTCTCTCCCCGAAAATTATATTGGACATGTATTGAGACATGTAATTTATTTGTTTTGTTTTGGTACACTTTATCCGGCAAAGTAAAGAATTAGATTCCAGAAGTTGCAACTCTGGAGTAATATTGTATGATAGAATAGCCCAGCTAGGCATATTTATTTACTTTGGTACGTTTCCTCTAAGGGTGTATCGAAGTTCTGCACGGACACCCTTCGGACAACTGCCTACCTTGACATTTGTGCATCAGACAAATACCCCCCCCCCCCCCCCCCCCCCTCAGCAATTCCAAACATGCTCCCATTCCGACAATAAAACCGGGCATGACCTTCCCCATGGCTCATGAACCAGACATCTACAAATGGGGAGGGGGGGGTGAAGTCTACGTATAGATTCATAAATATAACAGTTGAAAATATAAATTATCATCGAAACAATACATTGTGTACAATCAAAGCCTTTAAAATTCAGAACAAAACTGACAATTAAATATTACTTAAAATTCTTTTCGATAATTAGATAGAAAACAAAATCAAAAAATCAATTGTTTGTATATTATTGTAAGTCGATGTGTTAAAATGACAGTATTTAATCTGCTATTATACACAATATCAACGTGTTAAAAAGGACAATGGGGATATTTAACTTTTTCAAAATCAAGAACAATACTGTCTACTATTTGTTAATTGCCCAGCTTGTCAAAACAGCTTCACAGTCCATCTTTTCCTTTCTAGACATGATCACAAAGATGAGAGGAAAGTTCAAGAAACTGTTTTCTCATTTGCTCATTGGTAACGGTTATGGGGTATTTTTCACCACATATACGACACATAAATATGACAAGTGAACAAATTGTTAAAAACTATTTAAATAAACTATCCAAATTAAATAAAAAAGATCACCTCTGACCCAGGTCGTTTCGCCCAAAATCTTAGGGGGGGGGGGGGGGGTGGGGGGGGTGCGAAACAACCCGGGGGGAACGGGTATTGGAGCGAAACGACACCTCACAGGATTAAAGGAAATGACAGGCACTCGCTCTAAATCTCACTAAATCATGCACAATCACCCGAAATCACACACATCACAAGAAATAATGTTGTCAATGGATGAATGGTGTAACCACCCAACATTTATTGATTTTTCTTTATATAACATTTATTGATTTGTTTTTGATTGAGGAGAGATGGAGTGCTGCATTCCCACGACAATCTGTGTTTTAGGGGCCTTAAAAAACAAAAATAATACAATTTGAAAATAGCTACGCAATTTTTCAAAATTGCTACACATTTCTCCTACACTTGTAGCTATATGCTATGCAATTTTTCAAAATTAAATCGATCCCTGTTCGACAAGAGGATGTTCGTTTCGAGCGAATGAATCTTCACACTCCAATTCTGAGTAAAAAATATCTGGAGTGGACGAGTGCGTAGGCGCCCCATCAGAATAAGATCCGCGGCAGCTCCGCACAAACCTATTAGTCCCATGAATTCTCTTGCTGTTACTACATCTGAGTGAAGACAAAAGCGAGCGCAACAACTGACTAATTTCGCTCTGGGTAATGGCAGACGAACCAGATTGTTGTGCGTCTCGAAGCTCATTTCCAAGTGAATGAACGACTTGGACGGAACTAGATCCAACTTCTTTTCGTTTACTATGAAACCGAGATGTCAGAGCAGCTGGAGCAGACTCTGAACATCGTTCTGAAGAGTTAATCTGTCGCCGTGTTATGTATGTATTGGTGTTTAAGGTCACATATTTCTGCACAATGGCTAATCATGACCACGACAGCTTTTACGGGTGGAGGAAGCCGGAGTACCCAGAGAGAACCACCGAGCAACGACGAGCAACTGTCAGCTCCCCAACATACTAACTCCACACAAGCAGGGTTAGCATTGGTTGAAGACAGGTGCACCATTGACGTGCAGTACGCCTTAGTACACAGCGTCACCGTGCCCCCATGTGGACAATGGGGGTGAAGTGTCTTGCCCAAGGACACAAAGCGGTTGCCGCAGGAGGGATTATCTGTCGCCACCTCTGAAGAATGTCATCCAAGTAGGCAGACGTTACCGCAGACAAATGAGCTCGGAAATGAGTCATTACCGAGTTCATTATTCGAGTGAAGGCCCAGGGCGCTAGATTCAGACCGAAGCACATTGCTCGGAACTGATAAACGACTCCTAGGACAGTGAAGCGAAGGTACTTTCTGAACGCCGGATGTACCATGACGTGAAAGTACGCATCCTAGAGATCTATGCTCGCAGCATAATCGTTCACTCGAATGCTCGCTCTCCCCGATCGAATGGTCTCCATATAAAATTTCGGAGCCACGATCAGCTTGTTTATCCAGCTTAGATCTATAACTGGACGGAACGAGCCGTCTGGTTTTGGTACCAGGAACAGATGACTGTAGAAACCGGGAGATTCCTGGTTTTCTATGACCTCTATTGCATTCTTCTCCAGAAGAGATTGCACCCCTGATAGAAGCGAATCTCTCTTCTGAAGGTTTGATGGAAGCTGAGTCCATCGTGGACTTCGTGTTAACAGAGGTTTTTCTCTGAAGGACCGTTTTAGACCTTACGAAATAAACCCCTGAACCCATTGGTTGTCCGTAATTGACAACCAATTGGTTAAGAATCTTGACAGCCTTCCACCCACTGGAGTGCAATAGAGGTTCTGACCATCACCTCCTGGACCTGCAAGGCTTGCGGGAGGAGAAACTACGTCCTCCCCGACAGGGTTGGGGTGAATACATTGTAAATGTATTGAATACGAATACGAATACTTTGAAATTTTATGAATACGAATACAAATACGAATACACAAATTTCAAACGTATTTGAATACGAATACGAATACTTTACAATGTATTCATGAATACAAATATGAATACTTTTCAAAATTATTTCTTGTAAATGGATGATAATTTGATCATTCTTATTGGGATTAAGGGTATAAGGAATTATAGGTGAAGAATTAGTTTTTCAGAGGGCGGATCTCTTAATCCTTTAGAACCCAATCAACAGACATAAGTTGGTATTAATGACAAACAAAAGAAAAAAAAAGAGTGTAAAATACACTTACACAAAGCCCCCCCCCCCACCCCCCCCCCCCTCCTCCTCTCCCCCCTTCACCAAAATTTTTCCAACACTTCTATGTAAAAATTACAGAACAAGAATACCAATTTTTACCATTTTTTCTATATGACATTTTAACTTTTTGTCTGAAAAACATAGTTTATGACCCCTCATTGGAATGAGCTCGTTTTAAATATATATATATATCGCCATATGGATATTATCAATGCCAATTTTTTTTCTTCTATTTTTTCAGGATTTTTTTTCTTCTAAACTGCATCTTATGACCTTACTTTGGGGTTTGGAAGGAAAAATGGAAATATAAAATCATTAAATAGGGAACTGTGAGAAATTAACACAATTTTGGGGGAATTTTTTAAAGTTTTTTTCTTCTAAACTGCATTTTATGACCCCCAATAATGTCTATTAATTGTGGCTAATTGTGGCCTATTTGCTTCATGTCTTTTATTAATGTTTAAACATACATTGCTGGTGAGAATAAAAAAAACTGGCCAGTGCTATTCACAAAAATCAATTAAGCAATTACTGCACTATTGGAAAAATGTTGTAATTCAAGCACAATAATTTTACAGATCTATCAGTCTACACCTTATTTCTACTATTACTGTAGAAAAATATTAGATTAGTATTAATTGGATAATGGAGTTGTTTGGGGATTAAAAATTAATACTTTGGCCAGACTGATATTCTTTGTCCTAAGAATAATCTGTACAATTACAATGTTCAATTTACAGTGAAACAATATTTGAACAATGAAGAGTTTGGTATTAAAAGACAGATAAATAATTGAACTTACCTTCATGTGTAGTATGAAGTTTGTTGTACTATTTGATTGACCTGATATGAATGTTGGACAGTGCTTACATTGAACTTTTATAGTACCAGATGGATTATCTGGCATTTTGTAATGAATAAAAACTAGCGATGTGTTCCTTGATGACATCTTGGAGGACAAAAACAAGTAAAGTATTCGAAAAGTATTCATGAATACACCTCAAATTTGACTGCATTCGAATACAAATATGAATACGAATACTTTAAAATTGCATGAATACTGAATACATTCGAATACTTGAAAAAATGTATTGAATACGACTGAATACCAAATACGAATACCCCAACCCTGCTCCCCGACCCACACCTTGACCAGTCGACCTAGGGGCATCTGACCGTTTGTCTCGGCCAGCATTACATTCCCTACCTTAGTCGCTACTCTGATGGTCTCTAGAGTAAGACGTAGAGGTTTTCTTAGAACCTCTATAGGAACTTCCCTTGGACGTACTCGCCCCAGAAGTCCCTGACTTACTCCTCTCTGCTGAGTCCGTTTTTTTCGAAACGAACTTAAAAAGCAGAGTTCGAAGCTTTCTCAGTAACTGATTGTAGATTAGCGAAAGCTTACCATCAAAGAGAAGCTCTCCTGAAACCGCAGCGACTCAAAGAGAGTTTTTCACCTTAGAATCCACTCTTGTGGATGAAGCCAGGGCAGCATCACGTCTAACTCCAAATTTGACACTGAAAGTTATACGTGGAATATGCTACTGCCCTCGAAAGAACTCTCAAGGAAGTTTGAACATCCTGAAATTCTTTTCCATCGAGACATTGTGTTAACACTGGTAAGGTGATCTGCGTAAGATAAGGCATCTAACCTGGCTCTGTTAGACGAGATTGTCGTCTCCAACGTACTGGAGAGAATCGACATAGATGCCGGCAAAGACAACTCCAAATCTTCAGTCTGGTCATCTAAACGCAGAGTAACTCTCGGAATGCCCTGTCCAGCCGTTTCAAATTTATTTCTACTGTTGATGAACGGCAGATGTAGAGCATGAGACGATAAGAAACTGGATCTGCCAGTCTTAGAGGCTAGCTTGAAAATAGCGACATTCAGCAATTCAAATGTCCGTGAGACATTTCTGGACTGAGAAACTTAGGCGCGACGTCCCCTGCCCGACCGAAAAAGTCTGTGTCCAGTGATGCTATCAGTCTCTTTTCTGGTATCGCAGCTCTCTGGTCCGGAGGAACAACTTCTGGAAGGTCTTGCCGGATGAAATCTACAGCCACCTTGTGTTGTTCTTGAAGGGAAAAATCCAGCTCCGCTGATTCCTTATCACCATCCGACTGGACCAAATGTGAATCTCGGTCGTCCCTTTCTGACACTGCAGGGGAGCGTACCGACCCAGCTTCCTCAGACAGTTCCTGATCTGAAAGAGTTTCTGAAGGTTGCAGGGATGCTGCGATGAGTTGTGCTATCTGTGATAGCAAGTCCGTCACGGAGGCCTGTGGGACTGCGATCTTACGTTGTTTAGCCGCTGGAAGCTCCTGGGACGGTACCTCTTGCATAATTCTTTTATGCGAATGTCCCGACTGGTAAGGCCTCGTGTCCTTGGCTACTGGATGGAGTGACCTGATCGACGTGGAATCCCTGGTCGGCGAAGTAGGCTGGATATCTGTGGTCACATAGCCAAGGTGCAGTCGTGTTTGCTGATGTGTGGAAGAGGAAGCCAGTAGACTAGCCGCACCCGGCTGTCTATGCGACGGAGCGTCCCAAGCAGGAGGAATGGATGTATGCTCCGACTGACGAACGTTATGTACAACATCTGGCCCCAGATGTTGTTGTAAGAGAGAGGGACCTCTCTCGCTCGCGGTCCGGGTAGACCTGAACGAGCTAGATACCGGACTGACTGGCTTCCTCCGTTCCATCCTCCGATCCATCGTCACCGAGTGTGCGTGATCTGAGTTTATGGTGCTCGCAAGAACCCTTCTCCTCTCCTGGACCGCAATGGACAAACCCGGCGTCACATCACCCACTTTACGAGTGATAGCTTCACCGGGCGAGCTAGCTGGCGTCAAGGTTGTGAATCCTACTAATGGTCTAGACACTTGTCGTATTTCGTTGAGCACTTTTGCCACTAGCTCTTCATTTGAGTGCGACAACGGTAGCACACTTCCTGAAGGCATCACATAAACATCACTCTGTTCTAGTTCCTCTGAAAAAGAGACTGAAAAACTAGAGTGACCCTGTGGCGAGAGGACCGGCATGGACCTCTCACCACTAATAATATACCGTGACACACGTCTCCAACGTTTGTCAACCCAATTAGCACAGACTGAGCAAGAATTAATGCGAGTGCATTGACGACTGCAAATACAATGAACATGAGAATCAGAAAAAAAAAATTTTTGAAATGAGCCCAAGTTCCCAAAGGGAACGATGAGCCAAAATGGATCCCAAAAAAGCCAAAGTGTGGACAAAAATTTTAAAACATATCTAAAAATTAATGTTACACTTACGGACAATATTAATGTATCTGGCTATAAACAAAACCTTAGGCCACACAAAGTAGATCTTCTGTTTCTCAGGCCATTATTTGTAAAATTGCATGCTGGCGAGCGTTTTTTTATTTTATTTTTTATTTCAGTAATTACTTCTCTGCTATCAAAAGTTCATGTTCTTGGTTCAAGTTTTAGGCCTCATAATCTACAGAATAGCATGGGTGGTGGTGTATTTCATCCCTTGAGTGCAAGAAGGCTTTGCAATGCTAAGCTAAAGCATTGCAAAGCCTTCTTGCACTCAAGGGAAAATTCATCAAATTTTTAACTTGGGTAAAATATCAGACATAAACCATTTAATTTTTATTTTTTTAAGTTTAAATTTAAATTGGTTATAAAAAGAGGGCATGCGGCAGCCAAAAGGACCATGCAGGAGGGCCTGAGAAACAGATTTTTTTATTTTTTTAGGCCTTATAGAAGACAAGGAATCACTGTCAGAAGTAACCGTTGTCAACGTAAACAAAAGTGAATAAAAACTGGAAACAAGACTCCAGGCACTGAAAATATGGCCCGAAATCAGTAACCAATTTTAAAACACCAAACCATACCGGTAGGAAGAGAATAACCTCCTCTAACCAGGCTTGGCAATTTCAGGAGAGCGATTTTTTAGCTCTCCTTACTGCCCTCCTGAAAGAATTAAGGAGAGCGAAAAATTGCCCTCCTAAATATTTTGGTCTGGGATGACTGAGATTACATGTATTATGCTCACATTAAATTTTTGTTGTAAAGCAAAAATGTAATTTAACTTCGAAGTCACATAACATCACGTAATTTCATTTTGAAAGTGGTTTAGTGGTAAAAGGTAATGGCTGCAACCATACCCAAACACAGTTGCAATCATTTGAAGCAAAATGGGTCACAGCAATATTTTTTTTTCTGTCAGTTTCAAGTTCAACAACTGACATCACAGTTTGAGGTGTAATTATTCAAGGAATATTGACACTATAATATACTACCATTACTACTATCCTGTCACTTGAAGCACTTGAGGATGTGAATGTAGATTCAAGCAGACCTGTTGTCCAAGAAAGTCATATGCCTACCACTACCACCTTCAACCCCCCAAGGGGGGTTGAAGGTGGTAGTGGTAGGCGTATGACTTTCTTGGACAACAGGTCTGTGTACACACACAGATCTTGTCAAGTGTGTGTTCACTTGTTGAGTGAGACATCTTGATGTCTAAGAGATTTCGCTTTACCTTAGTAAAGTTAATAAAATCACTGGTGTAGTCTGTTGGTTTCAGTTTCAATGAGTTCATTCAACTGGATACTTAAAATGCTGTGTAAAGCTAATTGCTCTCCTAAGCTGATTGAGAGCGATTTTTTGCCCTCCTGCATTTTTCAGAATGCCAGGCCTGTCTAACATATGGTATCATGCCCGATAGGACAACGAACTCAGCCTAGCTGAAGCCACTAAAGGTCTTCCTATACGTGAAGACAATAAAAGGCCGATAACTGCAGCCTTAAAAGGTCACTGAGGAGACTTACAATGCTAGCCATAGTTTATAAGTCTTCATCTCCGTGAAGACAGATATATCGGTGTAAGTTGCGACCTTGAAGGCTCACTGAATGGAGACTTACAACTATCGTCGCGCAAGGTAGGGAATGAATGGCCGTTATTTAACAGCCCTAAATTCCCAAAGAAACAGCAGTCCCAAGAGAAAATAAATTCAGTTATGTCACTGCATAATTACTAAAACAATCTCGCTGATGATTCTAGCTAGGCTACTATGGTGTAAACAATAAGACTCAAGTCTATGACACCTATGAAAACAAACCGAAAAGCACTGTAACTTAACAGTTTTATTTCCAAAAGACAGCGGTCAGAGCCTGGCTGACGTAGCTAGAAGTCTTCCTCTCCGTGAAGACAGATATCTCGGTGTAACTACCAACTTGAAAATTCACTAAATAAGAGACTTACAATCATCGTCGCACAAGGAAGGGAATGAGAACCTGCTATTCTAACAGCTGTAATTCCCAAAGAGACAGTAATCTCAAGGTAGCTATGTGTCTTCGTCTACCTGAAGACATATCTGTGTCACTTGTGGCCTTGAAAGCTCACTAAATGGTGACTTACAACACTAGCCACAAAAAAGAGCGCTGTAACAGTACATTAGGCGACTATGACGTCCACAATGACATTAAATGTCTTGACGCCAAGGAATAGAACATCGAGGGGGAAAAGACGTACTTATTCCCTCTAACGGCTCTATACCAAACAAGACAGCTGTCTCAGCACATCTATGCACTATTCGTCCGACTTCAAGACGAAAAACATGTGATTTGAAATAACCTGGAGAATATTTTGACGACCTCTATTGCTTTTATTCCGTAGGAGAGCCTATACCTCTGCAAGGAGAGACTCTCTTGGAAGAATTCGGCGGAAGATTTGACCAACACGTACTTGTAGGAAGTGGAGCTTTGCTGGGACTGATAGCCGCAGGCCTGCCGAGATTATATACGCATCCACTGATTTTCTGCAATTTTCATCCACTTTTTTTACGAGGCTGATAACCTTCCTTTAAGTGGAAAGCAATATTAGTCTATTCTCAATGATCTCTATTGCTTCCTTCAATAAGAGAGCCTGTACCTCCACTAGGAGAGACTCCTTTTTGAAAGGATCCGCCAGAAGATTTGTCCAACGTGGACATCTTGTAAGTGGGGGTTATGTTCGGAACCATAGCCGTAGGTCTTCACCACAACACTTTACCCACTGATCTTCCGTGATATAAATCCAGTTTCTCGCGAAGATGATAACCTTCCGTTAACTGCTAAGCAATAGAGGTCTTATTCATCACCTGTAGGACTAACAAGGCTTACGGAAGGAGAAACTATGTCCTCCCTACGAAGAACCTCGTCCCATCGTCTTAGGGGCGTCTGACCTGTAGTCTGGATCAGACCTGCGCCCCTTTTTTGAGTCGCTATACTGACAACCACCGAAGTAAGTATAAGGGGGGTTTATTGTACCGTCGCGAGGAGTTCCCTCACTTACCCCGGTCTGCAGAAGCGTGTTGAGGCGCAGACTTCAGTAGCAGTGTATTGGAAGCTTTTTTGTAGCCTGTTCATTGACTAACGAAAGCTCGTCGTCAAATAGAGTATATCCGGAGTGACTCAGAGAGAACTTTTCACCTTGTCATCTGTAAGTGATGACAACATAAGGGCAGCATCACGTCTTATCAACTCCCAATTTGCCACTGTCAGGGTGGAGTTGTACTTGGCATACATGACTGCCCTGACTCTCTATACAAAGTCAGTATAGTATTGATAAATAAAATTTATCGCTACCATATGCTGTTCCAAAAGGGAAGAGTAATTCTCTTCCTTCTCCCTTTCACCATCCGACGGATTCAGCTGTGACATTCAGTCATTTGCATCTGTCTGTACAGATGACTGGACCAACCCAGCACTGTCTGAAAGCTGACCACCTGAGTCTTCGGGAGGCTGGTCTTGCACTTGCTGGGATGCTGCATTCAGCTGTGCAATCTGCAACAGCAAGTCCGTTACCAAGGCTTGAGGAGTAGCGGTTTTCTGTTTTTTTGCAGCTTGCTACTCCTGACACTAACATCCGGAGATAGATATCTTCTCCGAACGTCCTGATGAACAAAGCCTCAGATCGCTAGCTACCGGATGGTCCAACTTCACGGGTGAAGACTGGCTCCGTCTTCGCGCAACTGGCTGGATATCCGAAGTCAGGTAGCTAGAATGTGGTTGTGTGTGCTTTTATAACATAACGGAGGAAGCCATAACTGAAGCCATCCCCGGCTGCTGTCTAGACAGAACGTCCCAAGCGGCCGGCGGACGTATGCTCAGACTCGTGCAAGTTTCTCAAAACATCATGTGGCCCAAAATGTTGTTGGGTTAGAGAGGGACCTCTCCCGCTAGTGGTCTTATCAGACCTCGCCGAGCCTCCCGACAAGAAAACTTGGTTCAGGCTTGTGCAAGTTTCTCATAACAACTTCTGGCTCCAGAAGTTGTTGGGTTAGAAAGGGATCTCTCCCGCTTGCGGTCTTGTCAGACCTCGCTGAGCCTCCCAACAAGAAACTTGTTGACTTACTCCCTATTTCCATCGTTGCTGGGTGAGCTTTTGATTTTAAGGTGCTCACTCTACCCAAATCTAAACTTCCTTTGACCGCAATGAACATACCGGTGTCACGGCCCCCACGGACGAAGTAACCGCTTCACCGGTCGAGCTAGCTGCTTGCAAGGGATTAAGAACACTAACTAGAGGCCTTATCCCATGCTCGAGGCCTTGTCACAAAACCATCACCATGTTCTTGTTCTGAAAAAGAAACTGAAAAATTGCGACATTGACGCCGTAGCTGCGACGGGTGGTGCAATCTCACAAAATTCTAAGTTCATTAAGGGCCATAACTCCAAGAAAAATAGTTGGAACAACACATGCATTGAACAGTGGCTAGACATCAATAAGATACACTAACATGCCAAATATAAAGTCATTCCATCAAGTATTTCAAAAGTTATTGAGTTTTGAAACTCGTTGGTCACAGACAGACCGGCCGACATTCTAAGTTCATCAAGGGCTATAACTCCAAGAAAAATATTTGGAACAACACATGCATTGAACAGTGGCTAGACATCAATAAGATACACTTACATGCCAAATATAAAGTCATTCCATCAAGTATTTCAAAAGTTATTGAGTTTTTGAAACTTGTTGGTCACAGACAAACTTGTTGGTCACAGATCGACCGACCGACCGACAGACAGACCGACATTGCCACTTATAGAGCTGCTAGTCGCAGCTAAAAATATTCGGAACAACACATGCAATGAACAGTGGCTAGACATCAATAAGATACACTTACATGCCAAATATGAAGTCATTCCATCAAGTACTTCAAAAGTTATTGAGTTCTGAAACTCGTTGGTCACAGACAAACTCGTTGGTCACAGACAGACCGACCGACAGACAGACCAACAGACAGACCGACATTGCCACTTATAGAGCTGCTAGTCGCAGCTAAAAACTCGAATTATCTTGCGGTGAGAGCACTGGCATAGGCATTTCCAACGTCTGTCATCCCAATTCACACATGTAGGACAAGAATCTGCAGGAGTACATCGACTACAGGCAAGGCAACAAGCATGTAAATCTGAGGAAGACTTCCTCGCCTTGCATTTAGAGCAGTAAGCTTTCATGATTCAATCAAAACAAGTCGATAGTACTCCTACAAACTCCACAATAAATATATGATAAAGATACATAAATAATTGCAATCAAAATCAAAAAATTAAATTAAAAAAAAATTTCCAATTTTTTTTTAAAAAGCCTAAGTTCCCAAAGGGAACATCAAGAGCCCAAGGGCAGCCCGATAGAGCCTAAGTGTGGACAAAATCCAAATTTTTTAAGCTACACTACCGGAATCATAATCAATGTATCTTACAACAATCCTGCAGTAATATAATATCTAAATACTACATATATTTAAAGATGTTGCCAATGTAAACAACGTCAAAGGAAAAAACCGGAAACAACACATCAGGCACAGAATAAAAGACCCAAAGTCAGTAACAGATTTTAAAGCTACCAGATGTAAAGCAAGATCTTCAAACGAAGGTAAAACGATACATCGGATAGAATATGCAAGACCAAAATGACCTAACACCCCTAGGGTGAGGACGTAACCATGGAGATAAACAGAATAAACATTTTGTAATAAACGTTAAACGCCCAAGAAATTTAATAAAAAAATTTGATAAAAAATAGCCAAAAAGCTTAGGAGTTTAACAGGAGGGCTTCAAGGAAGGATAGGGAAGGAACACTCAACAAACAGTGGATAAATCATTAGCAAGAATGATGACATCAGGTGTATGTCCCGAAATTGGGAAACATGAAATAATTTTATAATTATTATAAAGTTACATCCCTGAACATTTCTAACCACTGTTGTTCACTTCCATCATCCATTTCCAGCCTTTGATCCACTAATTTTACCACTGATTTGTGTCTGGCATCCTTAAAAAAGGAGATTTAAAAGCACAGATGTCAGTTCATTGTTGCTGACTTTAGGGCCAAACAAAGAATGATGTTTGCGGTCTCTTCCTGACCACTGCACATGCACAGAGAGTAAAAGTATGGAGGGTCAGATAGGACTTTTTAATTTTCGGTTTTGTGTACAAATTTTGGGGATTGGGGGGTTCAAAATTTGTGTTTGGCACTTGATAATATCGAGTTTGCACCAGCCAGCTAGTCTGGGCCATTGGTTGTTGTATAAAAATATATCTTTTTTTTTCTCACTGAAACTGCACTAAATTTTATCATGGCATTTTATATGGTCATGAATATTATGTCAGATATTACTCAATTTGTAACTTGCATAAATTAACCTACCCGTGTATATAGAGGAGGGATACGAAGAAGTTCATCATTCACTCCCTTCCATTCTTTATACAGCTCTGAAAACCTTTCCATTTCATCAATCTGCTCTGGAGCATCAGTTTTTGCTACAAAAGAAAATGAAAGTTCCAAGTTGAAAAAAAGAGCAACACAAGGCCTAGATGTTTAAAGAAGGATTTATGGTCACATTCATCATCAATGGTTATTTACATGTAGCAGAGGAATGGGGTTCATCTCTAAGTATTTCAATGTCCAATCTTTGTTATATTGGGTATACATTTGTATATTATTATTATTACTTATTGGTGTTTAAGGTCACATATTTCTGAACAATTGCTAATCATAACTTCAACATGGATATAAAGTCAAGTCCAGCCAATTGTTTATACCCATGTTGCCCATTTTAAAGGATTTCCATCCAGGCATTATGGCTGGGCGATATTGTGAAAAAAAAAAAAAATTTTTTAATGTTTTTCCCATTGCCTACAGTGTTAAAAAGTGCTGACTCAGCACTTTTTCAAGGTCCTGAAAAAAGTACCTTGTGATCAAACCGATAGGGATTTTTTTTAACCATTCTATTCTACTGGATAAAAGTAAGCTTTATACAAAATAAGAATTCTCTGTGCCATGCAGTTTTGGAGATAAGGCAGTTTTAAGGTTTTTCCTATTTTTAGCTCCCGAGGTTCCCACGAGGCAATGAGAAAAATTTTTTTTGCATCAATCAACTACTTATGACCCATTATCATCTCATATCAAATTTGGTTCAAATCGACCTCACGGTTCAGAAAATAGAAATTTTAGGCGTGGCCAAAATTTCTGCACCTCCCATAACGAAGGCAAATAATGCCCGACAAACTTGATTCTACACCTCAAAAGGAAGCTGCATACCAAATATCAAGTCTCTGCTACTGCTGGTTCATGAGAAGAAGATTTTCAAAGATTTTGATGCCCCTTGGGGACATGGCCCCACCCAGGAGGAGGGGCAACTTCATTTGAACACATCTGAATTGACATTAGGTAATAAACATTTACCCAACATTTGAAAAATATTGGGCCAGTGGTTTCTTCGGAGAAGTTGGTTTTGTAAAGTTTACGCCGGACGACGACGGACGCTGGACGAGGGCCAGACGACGGATGGAAAGCGATTAGTAAAGCTCACCTTGAGCTTCGCTCAGGTGAGCTAAAAATATCGCGATATCCGATATTATCGCGATATTATCTGGAATGCATTTCAAACACATAGGGATAATTTGCATTTCCACATGTACGTTTGTTTTGATCACTTAAAGTATTATTACAATGACAAATACTCTCGGCTACATCTTAAGAGTATTGTTTCAATAAATGCAGAACGGTTCATCCCCCACCCCCCTTCTCCCATTATAAAACTCTGCTATTTTCATCAGATGACTTTACTCATCTTACGAGTGTGAAATGTCACTTGGCTCTTTCTGGCCAAGGTGGCTTAATTAGCATTTACATAACAGGGGCAATGCCAGAAAATGATGGTGCTGACAGAGGTGGGGCTAGACGGATTCCGACAACCAGAGGGGGCCAAAGTCCCCCCCCCCCCCCTCTCCTCTCCTGTCGGTGCAATAAGCCGCCCTGTCAGAACTTTCCTGACACCACCCAGCAGGATTATTTTTCCTTCCCATCTGTAGCTACTAAAGGTACCACTCAATTCATTTATTAAAGTCCCTGTTTCAAAAAAGGATTGCACAGTTTGTGGGCTAGTAATAACTTTTCTAAACTAATGAAACCGCCAGGGCATCATCTCACCACTGTGCTTTCAATCAGATACAACATGAATGACAAAATTCCATATTAGGCTAATTTTATTCACTACCAGAATGGATTTGTAGGTTACGCTGGGTGTGTCAACCAATTGAAATGCACTGTTTCATCACATGCTATCAATATGCAAACAAAGTTATTGTTTCTGACTTCCCATTGGTGGTAGTTTAATTACCATTGTCATGTGAATCTGGATTATACAAATAAGGTGTGTTCACGTGCAACAGAAATTGCTGCGTAAGAAAGTATGACATGAACCCACCAAAGCACAAATAATATTTATTATAGATGAGTTTGGAAATTGATGTTTGTTAAAACATGCCGAATGCCTAACGTGAGCATACGACTCTTCATTTAAACAACACCCAACCAAATGAACCCATGATAAATTAATTGTGACAAAACTCAAAAGCACATGGTTGAGGCCCTAAGGAGTTTTCAAGTGCGCAATGCGAAACTATATTAGAAATTTTACAGCCAAACCTAAAAAGAATCAAGTAACCCATAGATGTATAACAGGTTGCTTCAAGGTGAAGCCGTTTTTGTGGAACCTGACGTAACTGGACTGAGGTATCACATGGCCGTGACTTGCATGGGTAACAGTTCAATGGGGCATGCAAGTAAAAAAATAAATGAAATATAACCACATGTGTACCGAGATGCTGGTGTTTTGTGTTCAGGCCAGTTTGAATACCGCTACTGAGTTGTATTTTCGGTTAACCTCCCGACACTAATATTATCTAGTTTGTATCTCATAATACAACACACACCATACAAAAGCTAATCATTAAAAAATTCCCGGGGACAAAACTTCCCACCAACTGAGGACAAAAGTTCCCGGGACGAAAGTACTCGATCCCGACATGCAGAGTTGTTTATTTATGGAGATATGCGCATGTATCATCGCAACAGGTGATATAACAGACTTTTAAAAGATGGGGTTTTTTTTCAATAAAATGCCAACAGTTTTTTTCTAGTATATCACTATCAATGGAATTGTGACCTCCAACCATCATACCGAAAACATACCGATATTTTGATATATTAAAAAGGCCTCGATATTGAAACCGGTATTGATTTTAATATCGCCATTTTCGAAAAACCGGTATATCACCAAGCTCTACCAGGTATTGGTTACCGGATCCAATTTTACCCAGAAAACAGAGCTCATTTACCACAGTAAACGAGCACTGCTTCACTTTCTGGGGTTCCCATGTGGAATATAATAATATGGATGATAACCTGATTAACTGTCAATTATAATAACTGATTAGCCAATTCTAGAAACTGATTAATAATATTAAGTTGTGGGAACTCTAATTCTAGGCTGACAACCATGACAGAAATACATGTATAACATTATCCAGGTATTGCATTTTGTCTGAACCACTTGGCCAAAAAAAGTTGGTATTTCAATTGACGGCCTAACAAAGGGTTAATTTTCATTTCTTCACATCATGCTCATATTTCTTTTAAAACACTCATTATGGATTCAGTGTTGACTCATCACTTGTCTCTCATTTGGGCTGATTTTTGTAGGATATTGTTGGTAAAACAGTTTATGAATTCAGATCGTTCTATAGTGTAAGGGAGGTAACTTGAAATTGAATTGTCCCATTACATGTATTCATGCTATTTCAGGCCTGTCGATTTGAGGCTAATGACCATTTGGGTCATGTGGAGGTTACCTAAAATGAAAAGCACGCAAACGAAAACGGGTTACACCGAATTGTCACCGGGTCATGCAAATTGTTCGCCAAGTTGATTGATCTAGTATGAAGGAATGGTGGATAGGAAACAGCATAAGTGTTTGCATCTGCCAGAAGTATAGCTGCTCTGTTGGTCAATTATTGGCCAACAGAGACGTTATACTTAAGACAGATGCAATCACCTGTGCAGCTAATGATCGTTGATACTAAACATCACTTTAAACTGTTGCTCATCTTAAGATGTAACATGGGCACAAAATCAGGAAATGGCAATAACTCATGTCTTTGCAACAAAAAGTGATTATGGATTCCAGAGTCTTCTGCAGCATGCAAACCCATGCCAATATTAGGCAATAATTGCAACTAATTTGTATCTGAATTGCTGCAACACAGCCTTATTATTGCTCCTAAGGATTCATTTCTATTCGTCAGAATACTGTCCATAGGAACAAGAACTTGGCCATGATAAAACAGTTCATATACCACATACATGTAGCTACAATACCTATATATTTAGGTTACTTAATGGGTTACCTGGGTCAAGTACAGGGGAATGAACTACAGGTTACAAAAGCTCAGAAAAAGAAGTTAAAAAATTTATAGTAATTTATATATTTTTTATACTTACCAATGACCCAGACTTAGCTGGTGCTAACTCTAAAAAATCCAGGGCCAAACACAAATTTTGCCCCCCAATCCCCAAAATTTGCATCTAAAACCAAAAGAAATCATGTCCTATAGGACCTCCATACTTTGCCCTTACTGCGCATGCGCAGTGTCAAGGACGTTCCGAAATTGGCGCCAATTATCATTCTTACTGGCAGTGCCTGGTCAGCGCTATGTACTCAGCGGGAAGGTAAGAGTTCCCAACTCCTGGGAGGGCCATCCCCGTCTGGGTCATTGGTAAGTATAAAAAATATATAAATTACTATAAATTTTTTAACATTTTTATACTGTACCAATGACCCAGACTTAGCTGAATAGTAAAAAGGCTGAAGGGCCTAGGACATAGAGGAAAATCCAATAAGCTCAACTATAAAATATAGAGGCAACCCCTCAAGGAGAAAAGGAGTATTAGGCTTTACATGTATCTTTCTTATTTTATGTTAAATTAGAAAGATACAACACCCTTCATAATTGAGCACAATAACATTCATGTTCTCTATTAACATCCAGTATAACCCTTTATACTAATTATTTTTAAAGTAAGCCAATAAATAAAGTTAGTCCAGAGAATTGAGACTCTTTATATTCTTTAAAAGTGTCCGAGGATTGTATATTAACGCCCGTTTGACACTTGACATATACAAATGCTTCACACCGAGCTACACTTTAAAAATATGACATGAATGAATTTTAACATTAATATTACACTTTAAAACCATCCCGGAAACGACTCAGAAATACTGACTTCGGAGGAGGCATTCCCCCTTGCTTTTCACTATAAAGCAGGTGACCTAAGGGAACACCCTCCCCCCCCCCCTTCCCCTTGCCCTGGGTCAAATAGCCCAGAGCGAAGAGGGCAGCCGGACGGAGTCACTGCCGGAACAGAAACCTGCATAACTATAGTTGCAACTGTTTAGTGGACGACATTCTGAGCAACAGATAACGGACCTAAACAATGCAGGTCTCCAGAAATGGACTCAATATTTCTGAGATAAAAATTCGTGAATGTGGATGGCTGAGACCAATAAGCAGCCTTCATTAAATCTGTAATAGCAATACTATTAGCGTAAGCCCAAGAAGTAGCAAGAGCTCTTACTTCATGAGCCGAAATCTTAAGCACAGACTGCTGAGAAGAAGATAAATTCTCATAAGCAGTACGGATAGTTAATTGAATCCATCTAGCAATAGAATGGACCGAAATGTCCTTTCTATTAGGCATCAGAGACAGAAAGAAACGTTTTCGTCCCTTTCTGATAAACTGAGATCTCTGTTTATAGATACGTAACGCTCTAACAGGACAGAGTAAAGGCCTACGCCCGTCTGAAGACGGAAGAGCCTTAATAACAATAGGTTCCAGATATTTATTAGGAGCCTGATTCTTAGCTAAAAAACCCACATTAGTAGTGAAGGTGATAGTGTTCCCGACACTACGATAGTGAGAATCATCCACCGACAGTGCATGAAGCTCACTGACTCTTCTAGCAGAAGAGAAAGCCAGGAGAAAAGCTGTCTTATAAGATAAGAATTTGAAATCTACTGTCCCAAGGGGTTCAAATGGCTTTTCCTTCAGTTTAAGAAGAACCCAAGCTAAATTCCATTTAGGAATTAACCTAAGAGTTCTGGGTCTATTTATCGAGAAGTTTCTTACCAACTTAAAGAGACATTAGATCCAATTTGTAAACTATCATGATGTGCATAGGAATCAGATAACATAGACCTATAACCCTTAATAGTAACAGGCTGCAGTTTGATTTCGTCAAACAAGTATACTAGAAAGTTTGCAATGTCTGGTATAGAGGGATCAAAAATATCCACAGAATGATCCCTACACCAACGACGAAAAACCTTCCACTTAGCCGCATAGTTTAGCGAAGAGGAGGTCCTCCTACAGTTACTCCTCGTCCTGTAAAGTGCTTGCCATGCAAGAAGGACCGCACAACGGAAAAACGTGAAGGTTGAGACCTTGCGGGTTGTAATGGAGTTGACGCGATTTCCCCTGCGAAAGAAGATCCTCCCGTGGAGGAAGCTTTCGCGGTAGGTCCCACAACAGACACCTGAGTAGATTTATCCACGGTCTCTGTGGAGAGAGAGATGCTACCAACAGAATCTTGCATTGAGATTGTTTTATCTTTAGCAATACTTGCTGAATTAACGGCGCTGGAGGATACGCATATCCTATCATTCCGTCCCAAGGGATCGACAGAGCGTCTACTGCAAATGCTCTTGGATCCGGACACGGAGACACATACGTCTGCAACTGATTGTTGAGATGTGTCGCAAATAAGTCTATCATTGGCCGTTCCCATTGGTAGCAAATCTGATTGAATACTTGTTTGTTGAGAGTCCACTCCGACGGCAACAAGCGACCCTTTCGTGAAAGGGAGTCTGCTAGTACATTCAGACGACCCGGTATATGACGGACCGAAAGAAGAACCTGATGTTCTAGAGTAAACAGAAGGATTCTTTCCGTTAGATTGAACAACGGAACGGAATGAGTGCCTCCCTGATTCCGTATATACGCCACTACTGTCGTATTGTCGGACAGGATTTGGACATGAGCATTGTGAATAATGTCCATCCAATGACGTAATGCAAGCCAAATTGATATCATTTCCTTGATGTTTATGTGCTTGCCCAGAAATTGCGGATCCCAAAGACCCTGGCATCTCGAATCCGTTGGGATCAATGATGCACCCCAACCTGTTTGACTGGCATCCGTCATAATGGTAAAACTCGGATCCGGCAACTGCAGCGGAACTCCCTGAATTAACCACTGAATGTTTGCCCAAGTCTGAATCTCTCGTTTCACTTGATCTGACAAGAGAACGTCTATGTCGAGCGAATGAATTTTCACACTCCAATTCTGAGTCAAGAAAATTTGGAGAGGACGCGTGCGTAACCGCCCCATCGGAATGAGATCCGCAGAGGCTCCGCACAGACCTATCAGTCTCATAAATTCTCTCGCTGTGACTTTGTCTGCGTGCAGACAATAGCGAGCGTAACAACTGATTAATTTCGCTCTGGTTAACGGCAGACAAACGAGATTGTTGTGCATCTCGAAGATCATTTCCAGATGTGTGAATGACTTGGACGGCACCAGATCCGACTTCTCCTCGTTTATTATAAAACCGAGACGTCGGAGCAATAGAAGTAGATTCTGCACATCGTTCTGAAGCGTTAACTCGTTGCCGTACCTCTGAAGAATGTCATCCAGGTAGGCCGACGTTACCGCAGACGAATGAGCTCGGAAATACATCATTACCGAGTTCATTACCCGAGCGAAAGCCCAGGGTGCTAGATTCAATCCGAAGCACATCGCCCGGAATTGATACACCACTCCTAGGACTGCGAAGCGTAGATACTTTCTGAATGTCGGATGTACCATGACGTGAAAGTACGCATCTTTGAGATCTATGCTCGTTGCATAATCGTTCACCCGAATACTCGCTCTGACCGACCGAATCGTCTCCATATAAAACTTCGGAGCGACGATCAGCTTGTTTATCCAGCTCAAATCTATGACTGGACGGAACGAGCCGTCTGGTTTCGAAACCAGAAACAGATGGCTGTAGAATCCCAGAGTCTCCTGGTTTTCTACGACCTCTACCGCGTTCTTCATTAAAAGAGACTGCACATCTGATAATAGAGCGTCTCTTTTCTGCGGATTTGACGGAAGTTGAGTCCATTTTGGACTTCGAGTTAATGGAGGCTTTCGTTTGAAGGATATCTTTAGACCTTCCGAAATCACCCCTCTCACCCAAGGGTCGTCCGTAATCGACGCCCACTCTTGTGAAAAACTCGACAACCTTCCGCCAACCGGTATGCGATAGAGGTTGCAGCCATCACCTCCTGGACCTGCGAGGCCTGCGGTAAGAGAAACCACGTCCTCCACGACCCGCACCTCGTCCCGTCGACCTCGGGCGTCTGACCGGTTGTCCCGGCCCGAAGGACGTCCCGAACGTGAGTCGCTACCTTGACGGTCTCTTGAATAAGACCAAGAGGATGCACCGGAACCTCTATAGGAACCTCTCTTGGGTGCATAAGACCCAGAAGTGCCTGTCTTACTCTTATCTGCCGTGTCCGACTTCTTAGAAGCAGATTTGAACAGCAGAGCATCCGAAGCTTTCTTTGTAATTTTATCGTAAATTGCAGAAAGCTTGCCATCAAAGAGAAGTTCTCCGGAGACCGAAGCGACTCTGAGAGAGTTCTTCACCTTAGTATCCACGAGTGTGGATGTAGTTAGGGCTGCGTCACGTCTAACCAACTCCAGGTTTGCCACTGAAAGGGCGGAGTTACACGTGGAATAAGCTACTGCCCTTGAAAGAAGTCTTAAAGAGGATTGTATATCCTGAAATTCTTTCCCTTGAAGGCGCAGTGATAACGCCTTAGTAAGGTGATCTGCGTAAGATAAGGCATCTAAACTGGCTCTGTTAGACGAAATAGTTGTTTCCAACACCGCGGTTGGAATAGACGCCGACGACAGTAATGATAATTCTAAGCCTTCTGCCTCGTCGTCAATACGCAGAGGAACTCTCGGGATACCCTGTCCTGCCGTGTCGAATTTATTCCTTGCATTAATGAAAGGCAGGTTGAGAGTATTGGCGGACAAGAAACCTGCTTTCCCCGTCTTGGAAGCAAGTTTGAATATAGCGTTGTTCAATAATTCAAATGTTCTTGCAACATTATTGGACTGAGACGGAAACTTGGGAGCGATGTCCCTGAACCGCTCAAAGAAATCAGAGTCCAATGACGCTATAATTCTCTTGTCCGGAACCGCAGCAGTCTGGCCCGATGGAACAACTTGAGGGAGAAAGTGCCGGATGAAGTCCACGGCAGCTTTATGTTGTTCCGAAAGGGATAGCTCCAAGTCATCCGTATCCCTTTCACCATCTGGTCGGACCTCATGATGCTCCCGGTAGTCCGCCCCCGATGCTTTGGCAGAGCGTACCGACCCAGCGCCGTCGGATAATTCCCGATCCGACACCGTTTCTGTTGGTTGCTGGGATGCTGCGATAAGTTGTGCTATCTGCACAAGTACGTCCGACATCGAGGCCTGCGGAGGCGCAGTCTTTCGCTGCTTCGCCGAGGGCAGCTCCGCATCTGATGACTCCCGCATACTCTTCCTATGCGAACGTCCGGAGTCCATCGGCCTCGTGTCTCTGGCTACCGGATGGTGTGACATGGTCGCCGAAGAATCCCTGATCGGCAAAGCTGGTAAAATATCGGCGATCACGTAGCCAAGGTGCGGTCGTGTGCGCTGACGAGAGGAAGAAGCCTGAGCAGTCTCCGCAGACTGCCTATACAACGGAGCGTCCCGAGCGACGGACGTGTGCTCCGCTTGCGACACATTTTGTACCACAACATCTGGTCCCAGATGTTGTTGTACGAGAGAGGGGCCTCTCTCGCTCGCGGCCCGGCTGGACCTGGACGAGCTAGGAACCGGACTCAAAGGCTTCCTCCGATCTCGCCTACTATCCGCCGTCACTGGGTGTGCACGTTGAATGTTTATAGTGCTCGCATCACCCAACATTTCCTCCTGGACCGCATCGGACGAACCCGGCTGCCGAACCATTCGGTGATTGGACGCTACACCGGGCGAGCTAGCGGACGACATTTGTTTGATCTCCATGAGCACTTCTGCCGCTAGCTCTGTATTCATTTGTGACGACGGAAGCGCACTTGCGGAAGATAACATGGAAACATCACCCTGTTCTTGTTCCTCTGAAATAGAAACTGATAGAGTAGAGTGACCCTGCGGAGAAAGAGCCGGCATAGCCCTTTCTCCACTAACAACATATCGTGACACACGTTTCCAATGTTTGTCATCCCAATATTGACATATAGAACAGGGATTAGTGCGAGAACACTGACTACAATTAATGCAATGATCATGAAAATCAGAGGAAGATTTCTTCCTATTACAATTTGAACAATATCCTTTCATTGTGAAAAGTCAACAACAAGTCCTAGTTACTCGCACAAACCCCTGACACAAAGATACATAATAACATGATCCATTAATAATGAAAAAACAATTGAAAATCAAAATAATTTTTGAAAAGTTAAAAAATTTATAGTAATTTATACATTTTTTATACTTACCAATGACCCAGACTTAGCTGGTGCTAACTCTAACAAAACCAGGGCCAAACACAAATTTTGCCCCCCAATCCCCAAAATTTGCATCCAAAACAAAAAGAAATCATGTCCTAAAGGACCTCCATACTACGCCTCTACTGCGCATGCTCAGTGACGCAGACGTCCCGAAATTGGCGCCAATTATCATTCTTACTGGCAGTGCCTGGTCAGCGCTATGTACTCAGCGGGGAGGCAAGAGTTCCCAACTCCAGGGAGGGCCATCCCCGTCTGGGTCATTGGTAAGTATAAAAAATATATAAATTACTATAAATTTTTTAACATTTTTATACTGTACCAATGACACAGACTTAGCTGAATAGTAAACAGGCTGGAGGGCCTAGGACATAGAGGAAAATCCAATAAGCTCAACTATATAGTAAAGAGGTAACCCCTTAAGGAGAAAAGGAGTATTAGGCTTTACATGTATCTTTCTTATTTAATATTAAATTAGAAAGATACACTACCCTTAATAATTGAGCACAATAACATTCATGTTCTCTATTAACATCCAGTATATCCCTTATACTAATTATTTTTAAAGTAAGCCAATAAATAAAGTAGTCCAGAGAATTGAGACTCTTTATAGTCATTTAAAAGTGTTCGAGTATTGTATATTAAAGCCCGTTTGACACTTGACATATACAAATGCTTCACACCGAGCTACACTTTTAAAATAAGACATGAATGAATTTTAACATTAATATTACACTTTAAAACCATCCCGGAAGCGACTCAGAAATACTGACTTGGAGGAGGAATTCCCTTGCTTTTCACTATAAAGCAGGTGACCTAAGGGAACACCTGCCCCCCCCCCCCCCCCCCTTCCCCTTGCCCTGGGTCAAATAGCCCAGAGCGAAGAGGGCAGCCGGACGGAGACACTGCCGGAACAGAAAGCCTGCATAACTATAGTTGCAACTGTTTAGTGGACGACATTCTGAGCAACAGATAACGGACCTAAACAATGCAGGTCTCCAGAAATGGACTCAATATTTCTGAGATAAAAATTCGTAAATGTGGATGGCTGAGACCAATAAGCAGCCTTCATTAAATCTGTAATAGCAACACTATTAGCATAAGCCCAGGAAGTAGAAAGAGCTCTTACTTCATGAGCGGAAATCTTAAGCACAGACTGCTGAGAAGAAGATAAATTTTCATAAGCAGTACGGATAGTTAATTGAATCCATCTAGCAATAGAATGGACCGAAATGTCCTTTCTATTAGGCATTAAAGACAGAAAGAAGCGTTTTCGTCCCTTTCTGATAAACTGAGATCTTTGTTTATAAATACGTAAGGCTCCAACAGGACAGAGTAAAGGCCTACGCCCGTCTGAAGACGGAAGGGCCTTAATAACAATAGGTTCCGGATATTCATTAGGAGCCTGATTCTTAGCTAAAAATCCAACATTAGTGGTAAAGGTAATAGTGTTACCGACACAACGATAGTGAGAATCATCCACCGATAGTGCATGAAGCTCACTGACTCTTCTAGCAGAAGAGAAAGCTAAGAGAAATGCTGTCTTATAAGACAAGAATTTGAAATCTACTGTCCCAAGAGGCTCAAATGGCTTTTCTTTCAGTTTAAGAAGAACCCAAGCTAAATTCCATTTAGGAATTAATCTAAGAGTTCTGGGTCTATTTATCGAGAAGTTTCTAACTAATTTAGATAAAGAGACATTAGATCCAATTTGTAAACTATCATGGTGTGCATAGGTATCAGATAACATAGACCTATAACCTTTAATAGTAACAGGCTGCAGTTTGATCTCGTCAAACAAGTATACTAGAAAGTTTGCAATGTCTGGTATGGAGCGATCAAAAATATCAACAGAACGATCCCTACACCAATGACGAAAGACCTTCCACTTAGCCGCATAGTTTAGCGAAGAGGAGGTCCTCCTACAGTTACTCCTCGTCCTGTAAAGTGCTTGCCATGCAAGAAGGACCGCACAACGGAAAAACGTGAAGGTTGAGACCTTGCGGGTTGTAATGGAGTTGACGCGATTTCCCCTGCGAAAGAAGATCCTCCCGTGGAGGAAGCTTTCGCGGTAGGTCCCACAACAGACACCTGAGTAGATTTATCCACGGTCTCTGTGGAGAGAGAGATGCTACCAACAGAATCTTGCATTGAGATTGTTTTATCTTTAGCAATATTTGCTGAATTAACGGCGCTGGAGGATATGCATATCCTATCATTCCGTCCCACGAAATCGATAGAGCGTCTACTGCATATGCTCGGGGATCCGGACATGGTGACACATACGTCTGCAACTGATTGTTGAGTTGTGTCGCAAATAAGTCTATCACTGGCCGTTCCCATTGGTAGCAAATCTGATTGAATACCTGTTTGTTGAGAGTCCATTCTGACGGCAACAAGCGACCCTTCCGTGAAAGGGAGTCTGCTAAAACATTCAGACGACCCGGAATATGACGGACCGAAAGTAGATCTTGGTGTTCTAGAACAAACAGAAGGATTCTTTCCGTTAAATTGAATAACGGAACGGAATGAGTGCCTCCCTGGTTCCAGATATATGCCACTACTGTCATATTGTCGGACAGGATTTGGACATGTGTTTTCTGAATAATGTTCATCCAATGACGTAATGCAAGCCAAATTGACATCATTTCCTTGATGTTTATGTGCTTGCTTAGAAATTGCGAATCCCAAAGACCCTGGCACTTCGAATCCGTTGGGATCAATGTTGCACCCCAACCTGTTTGACTGGCATCCGTCATAATCGTAAAACCCGGATCCGGCAACTGCAGTGGAACTCCCTGAGTCAACCACTGAATGTTTGCCCAAGTCTGAATCTCTTGTTTCACTTGAATTGACAAGAGAACGTCTATATCGAGCGAATGAATCTTTACACTCCAATTCTGAGTCAAGAAAATTTGGAGAGGACGAGTGCGCAACCGCCCCATCGGAATGAGATCCGCAGCGGCTCCGCACAGACCTATCAGTCTCATGAACTCCCCCGCTGTTACTTTGTCTTAGTGAAGACAATAGCGAGCGTGACAACTGATTAACTTCGCTCTAGTTAACGGCAGACGAACGAGATTGTTGTGCGTCTCGAAGCTCATTCCCAGATGAGTGAATGACTTGGACGGCACCAGATCCGACTTCTCCTCGTTTATAATAAAACCGAGACGACAGAGTAATAGAAGCAGATTCTGCACATCGTTCTGAAGCGTTAACTCGTTGCCGTACCTCTGAAGAATGTCGTCCAGGTAGGCCGTCGTTACTGCAGACGAATGAGCTCGGAAATGTATCATTACCGAGTTCATTATTCGAGTGAAAGCCCAGGGTGCTAGGTTCAATCCGAAACACATCGCCCGGAATTGATATACAACTCCCAGGACTGCGAAGCGTAGATACTTTCTGAATGTTGGATGTATCATGACGTGAAAGTACGCATCTTTGAGATCTATGCTTGTAGCATAGTCGTTCACCCGAATACTCGCTCTGACCGATCGAATCGTCTCCATATAGAACTTCGGAGCGCCGATCAGCTTGTTTATCCAGCTCAGATCTATGACTGGACGGAACGAGCCGTCTGGTTTCGGAACCAGAAACAGATGGCTGTAGAAACCCGGTGATTCCTGGTCTTCTACGACCTCTACCGCGTTCTTCACCAGAAGAGACTGTACTTCCGATAAAAGAGCATCTCTTTTCTGCGGATTTGACGGAAGCTGAGTCCATTTTGGACTTCGAGTTAATGGAGGCTTTCGTTTGAAGGATATTCAGAGTCCTTCCGAAATTACCCCTCGGACCCAGGGGTCATCCGTAATCGACGCCCACTCGTCTGTAAAACTCGATAACCTTCCGCCCACCGGAACACGATAGAGGTTCAAACCATCACCTCCTGGACCTGCGAGGCCTGCGGAAGGAGAAACTACATCCTCCACGACCCGCACCTCGTCCCGTCGACCTCGGGACGTCAGACCGGTTGTCTTGGCCCCAATAACGTCCCGTACGTGAGTTGCTGCCTTGACGGTCTCTAGAATAAGACCTAGAGGACGTATAAGAACCTCTATAGGAACTTCTCTTGGGCGTACTTGTCCCAGAAGTGCCTGTCTTACTCTTATCTGCTGTGTCCGACTTTTTGGAAGCGGATTTAAAAAGCAGAGAATCCGAAGCTTTCTTGGTTATCTTATCATAGATTGCTGAAAGCTTGGCGTCGAAGAGAAGCTCTCCGGAGACGAAGCGACTCTGAGAGAGTTCTTCACCTTACTATCCACACGCGTGGATGTAGCTAGGGCTGCGTCACGTCTAACCAACTCCAGGTTTGCCACTGAAAGGGCGGAGTTATACGTGGAATAAACTGCTGCCCTTGAAAGAAGTCTTAATGAGGATTGTATATCCTGGAATTCTTTCCCTTGAAGAAGCAATGATAACGCCTTAGTAAGGTGGTCTGCGTATGATAAAGCGTCTAAGCTTGCTCTGTTAGACGTTATTGTCGTTTCCAACGTCGCGGTTGGAATAGACATAGACGACGGTAACGACAATTCCAAGTCTTCCGCCTCGTCGTCTAGATGCAGAGGAACTCTCGGTATGCCCTGTCCTGCCGTTTCGAATTTATTCCTTGAATTGATGAAAGACAGATTGAGAGCATTACCGGACAAGAAACCAGCCTTGCCTGTTTTGGAAGCAAGCTTATAGATAGCGTTGTTCAATAATTCGAATGTTCTTGTGACATTACTGGACTGTGTCGGAAACTCAGGGACGATGTCTCTGAACCGCTCAAAGAATTCTGTGTCCAATGACGCTATCAGTCTCTTATCCGGCATCGCAGCAGTCTGGCCCGACGGAACAACTTGTGGAGGGTAATGCCGGATGAAATCTACGGCGGCTTTATGTTGTTCCGAAAGGGATAGCTCCAAATCCTTGGTATCCCTTTCGCCATCCTGTCGGACCTCATGATGTTCTCGGTCGTCCGTACCCGATGCTTCGGCGGAGCATACCGACCCAGCGTCGTCGGATAATTCTTGATCCGACATAGGTTCTGTCGTTTGCTAGGATGCTGTGATAATTTGTGCTATTTGGGATAGCACGTCCATCACTAAGGCCTGTGGAGTAGCGGTCTTACGCTGCTTAGCCGCTGGAAGCTCCGTGAAAACTGACTCCTGCATATTTCTCTTATGCGAACATCCCGAGTCTACAGGCCTCTTATCCCTGGCTACCAGATGGCGTGACCTGGTCGCCGTGGAATCCCTGACTGGCGAAGCTGGCTGGATATCCTCGGTCATCTAGCCAAGGTGCGGTCGTGTGTGCTGCTGAGAGGATGAGGAAGCCTTTTGGACAGACTCTCCGGACTGTCTATATAACGGAGCGGCCTGAGCGGCGGACGTATGCTCCGAATGCGAAACATTTTGTACCACAACATCTTTTCCTATGCGAACGTCCGGAGTCCATCGGTCTCGAATCCCTGGCTGCCGGATGGTGTGACCTGGTCGCCGAAGAATCCTTGATCGGCGAAGCTGGTAATATATCGGCGGTCACGCAGCCAAGGTGCGGTCGTGTGCGCTGACGAGAAGAGGAAGCCTTAGCAGTCTCCGCGGACTGCCTATACAACGGAGCGTCCCGAGCGACGGACGTATGCTCCGCTTGCGACACATTTTGTACCACAACATCTGGTCCCAGATGTTGTACGAGAGAGGGGCCTCTCTCGCTCGCAGCCCGGATGGACCTGGATGAGCTAGGAACCGGACTACTAGGCTTCCTCCGTTCTCTCCTCTTATCCGCCGTCACTGGGTGTGCACCTTGAATATTTATAGTGCTCACATCACACAAATCTCCTTCCTGGACCGCAACAGACGAACCCGGCTGTCGAACCATTCGATGAATGGACGCTACACCGGGCGAGCTAGCGGATGTCAATGCCGTTGATCCTACTAGGGACCTCTTAGGCAATTGGTGTATCTCCATGAGCACTTTTGCCGCTAGCTCTTCATTTAATTGTGACGACGGAGGCACACTATTGGAAGACATCGCGGAAACATCACCCTGTTCTTGTTCCTCTGAAATAGAGATTGATAAACTAGAGTGACCCTGCGGAGAAAGGACCGGCACCCATGGGTGAGAACGTAAACATGGGGAAAAGAACAGAATTCATTCTGTTACCTAGCTAAATCTCCCAAGAAATTTTAGTAATAATATTACTCAAAAATGTGCCAAAAGCATGGGAGAATAGCAAGGGAGGGGGGGGGGGGGGGGGGGACTTAAAGGAAAAGGAGAGAGGAAACACTGAACAAGCAGTGAAACTTAATAGCAAGAATGACAACAACAGGCCCATGCCTCATTTAAACTGAGATTTACAAGCACAAATGTCAGTCAGATGTGAACTGATGAAGGGCCAAACAAAGAATAATAATTGGCGCCAATTTCGGGACGTCCTTGACACTGTGCATGCGCAGTGAGGGCAAAGTATGGAGGACCTTCAGGACATGATTTCTTTTGGTTTTAGATGCAAATTTTGGGGATTGGGGGGCAAAATTTGTGTTTGGCCCTAGAATTTTAAGAGTTAGCACCAGCTATGTCTGGGTCATTGGTACAGTATAAACATATAGAAATTTTGGGCCAAAAAACTAACCCCTCCCATTGCAAAGCCAAATATTGCTTCACGAACTTCATTTGAACAAACTTGACTCTGCACCTCAAAAGGAAGCTCCATAACAAATATCAAGTCATTGTACCCACTGGTTCATGAGAAGAAGATTTTAAAAATATTTTGGAACATTTTCCCCCACCCCCTCCCTATGGGGCTGGGCATGTTGAGTTGAACAATGAAAGTGTCAATGACACTGTAGCTTAACTTGTGTGTTGTGTTTGATGAAAAGGATAATGTTCAATGTTTATGAAAGGGTTATGAAATAAGACAAGAACTGTGATAATTGGGAATATGTTCATTTCTGTTCCCTATATGCTATGTTTTTAATAAAAATAATATGAGGTGTACACTGTACTAAAGAGCTGAGGGGTGGGTTAATATGACCTCATAGTTTATGTATGTGGCCCTCACAGTTAACGTATATTAACGAAAGTTACCATGTTACAGTGAAATTATTCCAAAACGAGTCATCCAATCAAATTACAATTGAAATCCCTTCATAAATATGGCCTGTAGACTGTGCTAAAGGTTTTCGGGCATCGGGCCCCTGTAGCCGTCAGTTTCCCAATTGCGTCCAAAGGGGACGTTGTCATCTAGACATTATATGAAGTCAACCTACCAAGTTACAATGAAATCCCTTCATAAATATGACCTGTAGACTGTGCTAAAGGTTTTTGGGCTTTGGGCTCAGGCAGCCATCATGGTTGAATGATCGCAACCAAAAGAGGACACTCTCATCTGGGCATCATCTGGAGTGATCCTACGAAGTTACATATTTATTTATATTTATATTTATTATCTGGTGTTTAAGGTCACATACTTATGCACAATGGCTAATCGTGACCGTGACAGTTTTACAGATGGAGGAAGCCGGAGTACCCGGAGAGAACCACCGAGCAACGACGAGCAGCTGTCAGCTCCCCAACATCTTAACTCTGAACTCTGCACCGCGGCACAGGCACAGTTAGATTGGTTGAAGACATGCGCACCATCGACGCGCAGTACGCCTCAGTACACAGCGTCATCGTGCCCCCATGTAGGCAATCGGGGTGAAGTGTCTTGCCCAAGGACACAACGCGGTTGCCGCAGGTGGGATTCGAACCGAGGACCTCTCGGCTGGCAGCCTGCACCTCTACCAACTGAGCCACCGCGCCCCCCCCTCTACGAAGTTACAAGGAAATTCCTTCATAAATATGACCTGCAGACTGTGCTCAAGGTTTTCAGGCTTCGGGCCCCTGAAGCTGTCACAGTTGACCAATCACGACCAAAAGAGGATGTCATCATCTAGGCATTATAAGGAGTCAAACTAACAGGTTACAATGAAATCCTTCCAAAAATATGACCTATAGACTATGCTAAAGGTTTGGGGGTTTTGGGCTCGGGCAGCCATCAAGGCTGAATGATCGAGACCAAAAGGGGACGTTCTCATCTAGACATTATTTGGAGTCATCCTACCAAGGTACAATGGAATACTGTCATAAATATCACCTGTGGACTGTGCTAAAGGTTTTCAGGCTTCAGGCCCCTGTTGCCGTCACAGTTGCCTAATGGTGTCCAAAAGGGGCTGTTCTCATCTAGACATTATTTGAAGTCAACCTACCAAGTTACAATGAAATCCCTTCATAAATATGAACTGAAGACTGTGCTAAAGGTTTTCGAGCTTTGGGCTCGGGCAGCCATCATGGTTGACTGATCGCAACCAAAAGGGGACATTCTCATCTGGGCATCATCTGGAGTGATCCTATGAAGTTACAATGAAATCCCTTCATAAATATGACTTGTAGACTGTGCTCAAGATTTTCTGGCTTCAGGCACCTGTAGGCATCACAGTTGACCAATCATGACCAAAAGGGGATGTCATCATCTAGGCATTATATGGAATCAACCTAACAAGTTACAATGAAATCCTTCCATAAATGTGACCTATAGACTATGTTAAAGGTTTTTGGGCTCGGGCAGCCATCAAAGCTGAATGATCGCGACCAAAAGTGGATGTTCTCATCCAGACATTATTTGGAGTCATCCTACCAAGCTACAATGAAATCCCTTCATAATTATGACCTGTCGACTGTTCTAAAGGTTTTCGTGCTTCGGGCCCATGTAGCTGTCACAGTTGCGTAATCGTGTCCAAAAGGGGACGTTCTCATCTAAACATTATATGAAGTCAGCCTAATAAGTTACAATGAAATCCCTTCATAAATATGACCTGAAGACTGTGCTAAAGGTTTTCGGGCTTTAGGCTTGGGCAGCCATCATGGTTGAATGATCGCAACCAAAAGGGGACATTATCATCTGGACATCATCTGGAGTGATCCTATGAAGTTACAATGAAATCCCTTCATAAATATGACCGATAGACTGTGCTCAAGATTTTCGGGCTTTGGGCACCTGTGGCCATCACAGTTGACCAATCACGACCAAAAGGGGATGTCATCATCTAGGCATTATATGGAGTCAACCTAACAAGTTACAATGAAATCCTTCCATAAATATGACCTATAGACTATGTTAAAGGTCTTTGGGCTCGGGCAGCCATATAGGCTGAATGATCATGACCAAAAGGGGATGTTCTCATCTAGACATTATTTGGAGTCATTATACCAAGCTACAATGACATCCCTTCATAATTATGACCTGTAGAATGTTCTAAAGGTTTTCAGGCTTGGGGCCCCTGAAGCCGTCACAGTTGCCCAATCCTGTCCAAAAGGGGACGTTCTCATCTAGACATTATATGAAGTCAACCTACCAAGTTACAATGAAATCCCTTCATAAATATGACCTGTAGACTGTGCTAAAGGTTTTCAGGCTTCGGGTTCGGCCAGCCATCATGGTTGAATGATCTCAACCAAAGGGGACAATCTCATCTGGAGTGATCCTACTAAGTTACAATGAAATCCCTTCATAAATATGACCTGTAGACTGTGCTCAAGGTTTTCGGGCACCTGTAGCCATCACAATTGACCAATCATGACCAAAAGGGGATGTCATCATCTTGTCATTTTTTGGAGTCAACCTAACAGGTTACAATGAAATCCTAAATATGACCTTTTGCCTATGCTAAAGGTTTTTGTGCTCGGGAACCCATCAAGGCTGAATGATCGCGATCAAAATGGGATATTCTCATCTAGCAGGGTTCGTGATTTAGAAAATGGTCGAGGCCAAAAAATTGGCCCTGGGATCACAGGGTCGGGGCCTATTCAGGGCCAATTTTCCAAAGTCAAAGAAAATGACTCTATGCTGGGGCTGAAACGTACCGCCTGTCGAGGCCAAAACACCCCCATTTTTTTCTTCTTCTTCTTTTGTTTCGTCTTTGATTTCAAGGCTAAACTGTAAAAGGCCGAAATATCCCAAACCTGCACTTCAGATGGCTTGTTACTTTTGTTTATTTTTGGAATGACTGGTGCCATTATGTTGTTCAAAACGTATGTCAAGTGCCCAAGTTGGGCGATATAAATAAATTTATGAGGCGGGATAATTGTTGGAACTGATGATACATCTAACACTCACCCTTGATTGATTAAAAAAAATACAATGGTATGTCAAAATGAAATGCATATTATTAATTATGGGCATTCGAGTTGGGTGATAAAAACCGCAAAGATTTGATTTTGTGTGTTTCGGATTTTCCAAAAATATTTTTGGCTTTTTGCAATTGATTCGCTCCTTCAAATGAGTTGCGGTAATTTTTAATCTATCAGGAAAAATTTCCGATTCACGACTTTCTAAGACAGGTTGTGAAAGAAATTTTCTTCTTGGCAAAATAAATGTATGAAATCCAGTTATTTACAGCAGTTGGAGACGTTTTGTCCCTGATATTGGAAATTGGTAGGTGTGTGAGCAGAGTGCAAAATTATTGACAGGTGAAACTGGTGAGTGCCGAGATGTTTGGTGATTGAGTGGGCATATTTTCCGTGCAAGTGTTGGAGACTGACAATTGTCGTGGGCGTTAACGATGCTCGATGTTCAATATTTGACAGATGTTTTCCTGAAGTAACCTTACTGCGCAGGTGTAAGGGATACTTCCTTTGAAAGTGTTGTTTACATTTGAAAAAAGCCAGTATTTAATACTGATCAAACCATGAGGGCCTGTGATTTGGGGTAGATAATGTTGGCCTCGGACATTTTGACTGTCTATTTTTATTTGCAAGCGCTACTTTTTGAACGGCTGCGTGCGCCCAACATAACGCGCTACCATCGGCATTTACCTGCGCACTGTGTGCGCCAGCGCACGCTAAAATCGAAGGGCAGCATATTCACGGCAGATGGGTTAGTTTAGATTGTAGTTCGCGGATCGATCGCAGCCGGAAAAATGGCCTCCATGACAACCTTCTCGCGGCCGATCTTGGGGCCGGTGCCGATCGGCCGCGACAAAACACAAACCCTGCATCTAGACATTATTTGGAGTCATCCTTCCAAGATACAATGAAATCCCTTCAAAAATATGACCTGTAGACTGTGCTAAAGGTTTTTGGGCTTCGGGCACCTTTAGCCGTCACAGTTGCCCAATCATGTCCAAAAGGGGACATTCTCATCTAGACATTATATGATGTTAACCTACCAAGTTAAAATGAAATCCCTTCATAAATATGACCTGTAGACTGTGCTAATGGTTTTCGGGCTTCGGGCTCAGGCAGCCATCATGGCTGAATGATCGCAACCATACGGGACAATCTCATCTGGGCATCATCTGGAGTGAGGGTTTTTGGGCTCGGGCACCCATCAAGGCTGCATGATTGCAATCAAAATGGGACGTTCTCATCAAGACAATATTTGGAGTCATTCTACCAAGTTACAATGAAATCCCTTCATAAATATGACCTCTAGACTGTGCTAAAGGTTTTCGGGCTTCAGGCCCCTGTAGCCGTCCCACTTGCCCAATCACGTCCAAAAGGGGACTTTCTCTTCTAGACATTATATGAGGTCAACCCACCAAGTTACAATGAAATTCCTCAATACATATAACCTGTAGACTGTGCTAAAGGTTTTCAGGTTTTGGGCTCGGGCAGTCGTCATAGTTGGCAGATCATGCCCATATGGGGAAATTCTCATCTAGACATCATAAGGAGTCATCCTACCGAGTTACAATGAAATCCCTCCATATTAAACATGACCTGTAGACTGGGCTAAAAGTTTTTGGGTTTCAGGCTTGGGCAGCCATCACAGTTGACAGATCATACCAAAAAGGGGATGTTCTCATCTAGGTATTATACAGAGGCATCCTACCAAGTTACAATGAAATCCCTTCATAAATACGACCTGTAGACTGTGCTAATGGTTTTCGGGTTTTGGGCTTGGGCAGCCATACCGGTTGACCGATCGCTACCAAAAGGGGACGTTCTCATCTAGACATGACCCCAAACCTGCATATGAAATTTTGTGACCATCAGATAAGAACTGCGGGGTGTAGCCCGTGCTAAATGGAAATTGTGAACAGACTCACAGACTAACATACTTCCGCACACGTGATGGCAATAGCTTATCTTGACTTTGTCAAGTTAAGCTAAAAATGCAATGCTCCATCGGGGCCATCACTCACACAAACTTTCACTTGAATTGGCCCAGTGGTTTTGGAGGAGAAGACCAAAATATGGTGTTGACGGACGATGGACGATTAGATTAGCTCAGCATGACTTTGAGGTTAGGTGAGCTAAAAAATGAAAGTGTCAATGACACTGTAGCTTAACTTGTGTTTTGTATTTGATGAAAAGGATAATGTTCAATGTTTATGAAAGGATTATGAAATAAGACAAGAACTGTGATAATTGGGAATATGTTCATTTCTGTTCCCTGTATGCTATGTTTATGATAAAAATAATATGAGGTGTACACTGTACTAAAGATCAGAGGGGTGGGTTAATATGACCTCACAGTTAATATATGTGGCCCTCACAGTTAACGTATATCAACAAAAGTTACCAAGTTACTGTGAAATTATTCCAAAATGAGTCATCCTATCAAGTTACATTAAAATCCCTTCATAAATATGGCCTGTAGACTGTGCTAAAGGTTTTTGTGCTAAAGGTTTTCGGGCTTCGGGCCCCTGTAGCCATCAGTTTCCCAATTGCGTCCAAAGGGGACGTTCTCATTTAGACATTATATGAAGTCAACCTGCCAAGTTACAATGAAATCCCTTAATAAATATGACCTGTAGACTGTGCTAAAGGTTTTTGGACTTTGGGCTCTGGCAGCCATCATGGTTGAATGATCGCAACCAAAAGGGGACATTCTCATCTGGGCATCATCTGGAGTGAGGGTTTTTGGGCTCGGGCACCCATCAAGGCTGCATGATTGCAATCAAAATGGGACGTTCTCATCAAGACATTATTTGGAGTCATTCTACCAAGTTACAATGAAATCCCTTCATAAATATGACCTCTAGACTGTGCTAAATGTTTTCGGGCTTCGGGCCCCTGTAGCCGTCACAGTTGCCCAATCACGTCCAAAAGGGGACTTTCTCATCTGGACATTATATGAGGTCAACCCACCAAGTTACAATGAAATTCCTCAATACATATGACCTGTAGACTGTGCTAAAGGTTTTCGGGTTTTGGGCTCGGGCAGTCGTCATAGTTGGCAGATCATGCCCATATGGGGAAATTCTCATCTAGACATCATAAGGAGTCATCCTACCGAGTTACAATGAAATCCCTCCATATTAAACATGACCTGTAGACTGGGCTAAAAGTTTTTGGGTTTCAGGCTTGGGCAGCCATCACAGTTGACAGATCATACCAAAAAGGGGACGTTCTCATCTAGGTATTATACAGAGGCATCCTACCAAGTTACAATGAAATCCCTTCATAAATACGACCTGTAGACTGTGCTAATGGTTTTCGGGTTTTGGGCTTGGGCAGCCATACCGGTTGACCGATCGCGACCAAAAGGGGACGTTCTCATCTAGACATGACCCCAAACCTGCATATGAAATTTTGTGACCATCAGATAAGAACTGCGGGGTGTAGCCCGTGCTAAAGGAAAATGTGAACAGACTCACAGACTAACATACTTCCGCACACGTGATGGCAATAGCTTATCTTGACTTTGTCAAGTTAAGCTAAAAATGCAATGCTCCATCGGGGCCATCACTCACACAAACTTTCACTTGAATTGGCCCAGTGGTTTTGGAGGAGAAGACCAAAATATGGTGTTGACGGACGATGGACGATTAGATTAGCTCAGCATGACTTTGAGGTTAGGTGAGCTAAAAAATGAAAGTGTCAATGACACTGTAGCTTAACTTGTGTGTTGTATTTGATGAAAAGGATAATGTTCAATGTTTATGAAAGGATTATGAAATAAGACAAGAACTGTGATAATTGGGAATATGTTCATTTCTGTTCCCTGTATGCTATGTTTATGATAAAAATAATATGAGGTGTACACTGTACTAAAGAGCTGAGGGGTGGGTTAATATGACCTCACAGTTAATGTATATGGCCCTCACAGTTAACGTATATCAACAAAAGTTACCAAGTTACAGTGAAATTATTCCAAAACGAGTCATCCTATCAAGTTACATTAAAATCCCTTCATAAATATGGCCTGTAGACTGTGCTAAAGGTTTTCGGGCTTTGGGCCCCTGTAGCCGTCAAATTCCCAATTGCATCCAAAGGGGACGTTCTCATCTAGACATTATATGAAGTCAATCTACCAAGTTACAATGAAATCCCTTAATAAATATGACCTGTGGACTGTGCTAAGGTTTTTGGGCTCTGGCAGCTATCATGGTTGAATGATCGCAACCAAAAGGGGAATCCTCATCTGGGCATCTTCTGGAGTGATCCTACAAAGTTACAATGAAATCCCTTCATAAATATGACCTGTAGACTGTGCTCAAGGTTTTTGAGCTTCGGGCCCCTGAAGCCGTCACAGTTGACCAATCACGACCAAAAGGGGATGTCATCATCTAGGCATTATATGGAGTCAAACTTACGGGTTACAATGAAGTCCTTCCATAAATATGACCAACAGACTATGCTAAAGGTTTTGGGGTTTTGGGTTCGGGCAGCCATCAAGGCTGAATGACCGCGACCAAAAGGGGCCGTTCTCATCTAGACATTATTTAGAGTCATCCTACCAAGGTACAATGAAATCCCTTCATAAATATCACCTGTAGACTGTGCTAAAGATTTTCGGGCTTTGGGCCCCTGTAGCCAACACAGATGCCTAATGGTGGCCAAAAGGGGCTGTTCTCATCTAGACATTACCTGTAGACTGTGCTCAAGGTTTTTGGGCTTTGGGCATTTGCAGCCATCACAGTTGACCAATCACGACCAAAAGGGGATGTCATCATCTAGGCATTATATGGAGTCAACCTAATAGGTTACAATGAAATCCTTCTATAAATATGACCTTTTACCTATGCTAAAGGTTTTTGGGCTCGGGCACCCATCAAGCCTGAATGATCGCGATCAAAATGGGACGTTCTCATCTAGACATTATTTGGAGTCATCCTACCAAGTTACAATAAAATCCCCTCATAAATATGACCTGTAGACTGTGCTAAAGGTTTTTGGGCTTCGGGCACCTTTAGCCGTCACAGTTGCCCAATCATGTCCGAAAGGGGACGTTCTCATCTAGACATTATATGATGTTAACCTACCAAGTTAAAATGAAATCCCTTCATAAATATGACCTGTAGACTGTGCTAATGGTTTTCGGGCTTCGGGCTTCGGGCTCAGGCAGCCATCATGGCTGAATGATCGCAACCATACGGGACAATCTCATCTGGGCATCATCTGGAGTGATCCTAAGAAGTTACAATGAAATCCCCTCATAAATATGACCTGTAGACTGTGCTCAAGGTTTTCGGGCTTCGGGCACTTGTAGCCATCACAACTGACCAGTCACGACCAAAAGGGGATGTCATCATCTAGGCATTATATGGAGTCAACATAACAGGTTACAATGAAATCCTTCCATAAATATGACCTTTTGGCTATGCTAAAGGTTTTTGGGCTCGGGCACCCATCAAGGCTGCATGATTGCAATCAAAATGGGACGTTCTCATCAAGACATTATTTGGAGTCATTCTACCAAGTTACAATGAAATCCCTTCATAAATATGACCTCTAGACTGTGCTAAAGATTTTCGGGCTTCAGGCCCCTGTAGCCGTCCCACTTGCCCAATCACGTCCAAAAGGGGACTTTCTCTTCTAGACATTGTATGAAGTCAACCCACCAAGTTACAATGAAATTCCTCAATAAATATGACCTGTAGACTGTGCTAAAGGTTTTCGGGTTTTGGGCTCGGGCAGTCGTCACGGTTGGCAGATCATGCCCAAATGGGGAAATTCTCATCTAGACATCATAAGGAGTCATCCTGCCAAGTTACAATGAAATCCCTCCACATTAAACATGACCTGCAGACTGTGCTAAAAGTTTTTGGGTTTCGGGCTTTGGCAGCCATCACGGTTGATAGATCATGCCCAAAAGGGGACATTCTCATCTAGGCATTATACAGAGGCATCCTACCAAGCTACAATGAAATCCCTTCATAAATACGACCTGTAGACTGTGCTAATGGTTTTCGGGTTTTGGGAACGGGCAGCCATACCGGTTGCCCGATCGGGACCAAAAGGGGACGTTCTCATCTAGACATGACCCCAAACCTGCATATGGATGCAATTTTGTGACAATCAGACAAGAACTGCGGGGTGTAGCCCGTGCTAAAGGAAAATGTGAACAGACTCACAGACTAACAGACAGGGTTACAGCGGTTGAAGACATGTGCACCATTGACACTCAGTACGCCTTAGTACACAGCATCAATGTGTTCACATGTAGGTAACCGGGATAAAGTGCCTTGAACGAGGACACAACACGGGTCATCCCGGGTGGGGATCGAACTCGGGACATCTAGCATAGAAGTCCAACAGCCAACCACTGAGCCAGCGTGCTCCCTTCCATTTTAGTAGTTAGTAAATTAAAACTATCAGTGCCCTGCAACTTGTGCAAGAGACTGAAAGTTCTGTACAATTCCAAGTTCGACATCGTGAGCTACAGCCTAAAATAACTATTTCAAGAGTGTTGACGTAAATTTAATGGCTGCCTCATGTTTGAACAATATAGAATTAACTACACCACAACTGCAGGAGGGGGGGGGGGGGGATAACTGCAGGGAAAGGCCTTCAGCTCCATATTTTATTTTTCATGAGGCATTGTTACCAGGGGCGGCTCCAAAAGAGTGTCAGCGGGGCTATATCCCCTCATCGGCAAGGCCTACCCCTCCCCGTTCCCTGTCAGGAAACTTACCTTTCATTGTATGATTTCTTGGCTACACTTTAGAACAGCTATATACTGCCTCTCCCCAGCATGGAAGCATAAGCCCCAATTTAGGGGAGGGTCAGTTGATAGCCATCTTACAGAGTAGTACCGATAAACATAGGTCGCCATCCTCACTATTTTGGGGAACTCTTCTTTTGATTTGAAGTTTCTGCGGCATATCATAGCCTCTGTAAGACAGCTTTATTCTCCTCTCCCCCCACCACAGGGCCTGAGCCCCAGGTGGGAAAGGGGCAGTATATAGTGATTTAGGCAAAAAAAATACCTGTGTTTAGGGTAACATGGTGAAAAAAATTAGGGTCGGTAGGTAGGGAATTCTTTTTTATTTTATTATTTTTTTTTTATTTTTAAAATCTCAGTATTCAGGCACCAAACCGATGGCAGTTCACTCCACATCACCGTTCTGCATGCTCAATTTGAAACTACATTATTATATAAAACAGTATGTGGACAGATGGCAGCAGACAAACGATGGACAAGTTTACAGATCTGTATTAAACTGGTTGGGTTCAATTCTGCAGTTATCTGCATTTGTATATTCAAAATTGGACAGACTTTAATATGAGAAGACGATATTAAAAGGCTGATTGGGTTTATAATACTGTCTCTTTAACCTCTGCCAGTACAATTTTATGTTGAAAAAAAACCCCAAACTTTTCAACGCCTTGAAATGTCAAACACGTGTTAACTTGTACACCGGTCGAATGCATGCAAAGGGTGTTGTCTCTGAAGGACCGATGGAAATTTAATACATGTGACCCCCTTTCAAGAAGAGTTAAAATCGATTGGATGAAATTTGCATATTAATATCAGCTGAAGAATTAGGCCAATGATTAAGGGGTTTTCATTCAGTGTTCATTAAAAATACCACTTGTCTCTCAAAATAAACAGCGAACAGACCTGCAGTCTTTTCCACTGTCAGGTCAAGGAGAATATATTTGTTGGAGTACATTAAAAATTAAACTGAAGGAAAGAAAACAACAATGCGAGAATTCAAACATTGGCGTCAATATTCTTGGCAAACTTAACTTTAATATAAATAATTACCCAAAATTTGTATCTGTTGATGGCAAATAATATATGCAAATTCGCTAAACTTGGGGGTTCTCCAGTAAATACCACGAATTACAAGGGCTTGTGGATGAATGCGCAATGTTCACAAAGCAAGCACACAAACATTTATAAAATAAAAGGCCTGTTACCTGTGCGTCTTTCTCCTTATATTTGAATCATTAGCTGCTCGATTCATCACATAATCGAACGCTGTCATATTATTTATATATGTTGAGGCTGAACTGCATGGAACTTAAGTTCGTTTACAAACACACTCCGGCTTAAATGTCTTATGTGTAACCTACCTTCTTCCCCCCGCCCTGTGAAAGCATGTTTCGAGTATAACTTTAATTAAAATAAGGCTTGACGCCATCATTGTCCAAGTCGAAGACAAAGTGGAACCTCGACCTTCGGAAAAACATGTGCGTTTATGACGCCTCAAGCGTGCCAACAAATGGATTAGGGTTGCAAATAAGTAAATGAGAACCAATTTTCAAGTTGACGGAATTTAAATGCAATAAAATGTTTAGGGTCGGTCGGGTTACCCTAAACACAGGTATTTTTTTTTTGGCCTTACAGGCTAGTATATACCTACCCCCCTTTTTCCTGTATGGAAACTCTTGTCTTTTATTGTATGGTTTCTTGACTACCGCTGGTATAGGAGCTATATACTGCCCTGCCTCACCACAGAGGCATGAGATCCCATTTAGGGAGGGGAGGGTCAGAAAGTAGCTGTTTTACAGAGTAGTACTTATATACCTAGGCTGCCAGCCTCCTCATTATTGGGAACTCTCCATATTATTGTAAGGTTTCTGGGGCATAACATAGCCTCTGTGTAACGTGGCTCTATACTTCCCCCTTCCCACCCAAGGGTTTCAGTCCCAGCTGGGGAATGGGCAGTATATAGGGTCTTACTGACTGGTATATATCTAAATCCCCACCACCCTTGCTTCCCCTCCACCTACTGGGGAGGTCAGTCCCCACTGCCAGAGAAATGCTAGCACCACCACTGATTGTATGTAGCAACTAAGAACTGTTAATTTCAAGACAGGCGTTTTTGACGACCCGGTAGTCTCATAATAATAAATTTATCCCAAAAAACACCACCGGGGAATTAGAATTGGGTCAATATGTTCCTGAATATACCAGTTTACGTGCTATGCCCAATTCAAGAGTTCTGGTATAGTTTTTAATCAACCCTAACAAGGAGGAAATGTCACTGACATTTTTCAGTGCCACGCACATGTTCGTCAACATATTTTTATCCAACAGAACCGATGTGAAAACTGATGCAATTTAACAAAAGATGTTCAGATCAGCTTGCTTTTTTTCCTCTGAAGATACAGTGGTGTGATCACAAAAGTGGAAGAGGACTATCGACCGCGTCGCAACGCAATCGAGATCGGCATGATGAGGTTTCTGAGACTTACAACAATTGAAGCGCGATCGAAGCGATGCAGATTCCCGATTAAGTTTTTAAGTGTGAACACGATAAACAACACAGTCGCGATTTTACAATTGCCACAATCAACATAAATATACATGTGTACGCTCGCATTTTCTCTATAAATGGAAAACACCACAAATACAGAATGAATATGGGTATATGCCAATTCGGGCAATTCCAAGACAAATTGTGTTTTGAGAAACAGAAGTCAGGTCCCGCGATACCTATTTTGCGACACTCCGTCCTTACTTTGTTTACATGTGGAGAGATAAAAATTAAAAGAAAACAAATTAAGGCGATATTTTGAAAAGAAAATTGAAACGAAGAAATGATGAATGTGTAGCATGTGTGGAAGAATGGAAGCGGAAAGAAGAAATGGAAACCAAAAGTCGAAATGCATGCCTACGGGGACATGTAACGCATGTTGACATGGTGGTTAAATGTCGATTCAGCCCTTGACATTTTCGGCCGATTAATTTCGGACGCAATACGACAATTGTAGAACACCCGTATAATATGATTCCACGCTGTTAATCACTTCTGTTGGGCAGCTAATGAACCGCAGTGCCCTTGACAATCATGTTATTGTTATAATATACCTCAAATGGGAAGAAATAGGTGGGCATTTTTTTTTTTTTTGAAGTCTCGTTTAGTGACATTGACAATTTATGCTTCATTTGAAGTTTGTTGATGATGATCCCAGTCCTCGACGTAGATTATCAACAAACTTTAAATGTTGCATAGATTGTCAAGGGACGGGGGGGAGGGGGGGGGGGGGGGGGGGCAAGAAACCGCTGAACTGACAAAACTTGGCGGGGTCTCGTTGTCCTAACTAAATCTAATAAAAATTCTGTTTGCAATTTCCCAATCTGACATTTCTCTATGCAGATAATCCTCATCTGACATTTCTCCACTGGCCTCATCATGAATTCAGGGAATGAATACCTTGACACATTTATGAATGTAATCTCATGTGTTCCCGTGTGGATAATAAAATTCCTCACAAAATCATTGTAGGGAGTGTTTGTTTTATTTATTCTATCCCTCTCAAAAAGAGATAAAACCTGAAGCCAAGTTGATCAACATTTCCACCAACTGTCATTGTGAACTTGTAGTACTCACGAAAAATATAACTTTTTGGTTTGGAGGAAACAGCAGAAAGGACACGATAGTAAAGGATTCTCAAAAAACTTACCCAAGTATTTACATGGAGGCCTTTGCAACTCTTTGTACACCCTACGCGTACCTGCCCCACCCCAAACCCAAACTACATGCACCTACTTTCAACCAGGGGGATTTCCTAAAACATAGGTCGGGCATGCTCACGTACCGTTAAGCTTGAATGATTCTATATTCTATACAGGTGTGTGTGGTTGGGGGAAGGGGGTCAGGCACGGTCAGTTACCGTTCGGCATGGCCATTTTGGACATGAGTGGATAGATATTCTGATTGTAATCGTTTTGTGCTGTGGGTACATAAATGGCATTGTCAACTTATGTCAAGTGATTAAAATCAAAACTCAAAACAATTAATTTTCTTTTCTTTTTTTTCACAATGCAACTCCCCCCCCCCCCGCCCCCCAGAAAAAAAAAAAAAAATGTCTTGATTTTCAGGCAATATCAGTCGATCTGACATGGCCATTAGGCTACTGAATACCCGGAATCGGAAACAAATTCTCCCCATCTCAGTTTGATCCTGGCACCTATCGTGTTGAGTGCCTGGGTTAATTTGGGAAAAAAAATAATAAAAGTACCGGTATATCCCCCTCCCCCAAACAAATGCTCCATAGAGGCGGGGGAGCAGTAATGTTACTAATGTACATGTTTACGTTTGAGGCGACTTGGTGTAGTTTCTTTTAGAAATGTATTTACAAAATACAAATTGGGGGGAGGCAATGACACCGGAAGGTTGGAAGGGTTAGTGACTAATCTAAGGGGAGTCATGGGTGGCATGGATTTGAACCACAATTTGAAGACCATGGACTAAAGAAACATATAATCAACTTCAGAGGTGGCTCAAAACTGGATCGACCCACTCGGACCACCGACCTATCGAAAATCTACACATCCGGATTGGCCTGAAATTAAAACGATTCAATTTCAAGTACCACATAACTCAAGCCACTGATAGTTTTTATTGCCTGCTCCCTGCAAACATTGCTGCCACCTCTGAATCCAAGGTGTGAAATGAATGCACTACTTTGAATGTCGGGAGGCTTATATAATTATCGGTAGCTGTTTGATTCTGTTCCTGGAAACTAATACCATTGTGGCGACTGTCTCTTCAAAAGCTTATTGACACTGGTTTTAATTACTGAATAAACTACTGTCATTAATATTCATCTGTGCAAACTCGATAGACATACTGACATGCGACTTATATGTATCCAGTCATTTTTCTTGAGGTGAGTGTCAAAATTGTCAGCCGTCTGAATTCTATGAATTGTCTCTTGAGTTCCCCCAAAAAATAAAAAAAAAAAAAAAATAACAAAGAACTCGTTCTGGATTCCAACTGTGTGCGTTATCATAACAAGGCTGTTATCTATCATAACCATCCTGAGATTAAAGGAACCATTTATCAACCAAAGAAAGAGTACCAAGAAAAAAGGAGTTCTAAGTGATATTTGATATTTTTTTTTTTTTTGGGGGGTTTTCAGTCAGTTCGACAGTCAGGCAATGGAGAGTACATGATAATCCTCATGGGACATTTCTCCACAGGCCTCATCATGTACCTAGTTGAATTTCCACTCGGTGGTTGTTTCCAAATGAATCCACTATCCACGTACTGAGTTTGAGCTTGCATTCGGTTACTGAACAACTGCAGACAAAATTTGGATTGTCCACAGTACAAGACTAGTTTTAATTGAATATAAAGCGATGGGTCGAGTTGTATTTGGAACGAAAATTACAATGCGCCCTGTTATAAAAATTCTAAAACGCGAGCACGTGTTTGAATGTTGTGGAAAATCTTTGTCCATGTGGACTAACATGCTTCCTGCTGTATTCTTTTAAACGTTATTGATGAATAAATAGCTAAAATACACACCCTTTGCTTTTATTTGTCACTCCAACAGGCTTTCCTTTACGAAATTTGTTCAGTAACATATGCATGCAAACGATTCACCCCAAACAACCGCCTCTCTGGTGAGCGAACGTCCAACCACCAAAGCGACTTTTCAGTAATTTTTTTTTTTTGCTGCAACTCCATGGGTAAACAGCCTAATTTTCCAGTACAACTGGACACCAGAACTACACGCCTGATTGGCATTGCTGTTCTTATTTATTTATTCATTTTACTTATTTAAAAAAAATATTACTTTGATCAAGGCCAAGCATTCAAACTTTTCCCAGACTGACCAGCGATTGGGGGGGGGGGGGGGGGGGCATTAAAGGGCGGGGGAGGTACAACTTGTTCAGATACTCTGTTTTGCATAATCACACTTCCTGTTGGCTTCGAAGCTTTTTAATCAACATTTTAATGTTTATTATTGAATCCTTGAAAAGATAATTAATGGCCATGTAGGTAGGGAGGGCTGCAGTCCAAGTGCGCTTATAGGCCTCATTACTAGTGCGGGCTTATTACACACTTGCTATTGACAACTATAACGCCTCTTTCTGAGAACTAAGTTTTTGGTCTGTATGATTTCGTTTTGACTTATAATTTTATCTTGTGTCGTGCCTATTAAAATATCAATAGCTTAACTTTTTGGAAATTTTCTCGACTAATATCGAGTGGCATGCTACTTTTTATACATATTCCTTAATGAGGCCTAACTCTCAAATGTGAATACAGAATTGGTACAAGCGTGTGTGATTTGGAGGGGGGGGGGGGGTGTAGGGTCCCTGAAAAACGAGTCATCAGCCAACAGTCACAGATCTAGCGAGTGACATATTGTTGAATGTGCCCCAATACAGCTCCAGCAGGTGTGCGGTTAGACAATCAAAAATGGGGGTGTATCATCGATCTACCTGGATATTATTCATTTTGTTCCATCAATTTCTTAATATCTCTGTGACACCTCACTACAGGGTATTTCATTTTGAACACCAGACATGGTTCACCGGCTGGTCTTTAAACAGGATTACGTTCAGATGCACATTAGATGAAACTTTTGTTTCGCTTTTTAATTTGAAGGTTAAATTAAATTACTGGTTGTACCCAGTATGGTTCATGAACTGATAATGTGGTCGAATTTCTTGTGCTTTTTGGGCCCAAATTAGCCTGGCCGCGAATTAGTCGAGGTCCGAACTGCAAAGTGTGTTCAGCTGAGGGACGAACGTCACATTTTGCAATGAACTTAGGAAATATAATATATTAAAATTCAAATTGTCCTGAGATAAATTTCGCTTGGTAATCCGTGGAATTGAATCGAAAAGAAATATAGGCTTCACAAACAACTTTGTAAGTTCGTTGGGAATTCGAAAATGATTTTTTAATAGCAACATTTAATTGTTCATTTTTTCCATAACATCATGAAAAAATCCACGTTCACAGGACTGCATGAGTATCATTATCTTTAACTTCATTATACCTGAAGCTGAAATTTTCACAAGAACGGTCGTGTACAGTACAAGTCAGCCGACCAATAATTTCATGCAAATCGCGACCCCGTCGTTTTAATCAATGAACTCGCAGTTTGTGCAGTATCGATTCCGCTGCTATTTCGGCTCGATTTACTTGGCGCATTATCAATTAAATCGCGATTACGCTTTCAATTGCGCTTCATTTCTATCGATGCGGAAACGAAATTTCTTCCACTTTTGTGATCACACCACTGTAACACAGCCAAAAATATAATCATCAAGTCTCATAACTTGCATTTAACAAGGTGATTCTTTATAGGCACAAGTGACCCGTTATTGGCAAATTTATCTCTGTCAAACAAACTAATTTTTTGAAACAATGATCTGTTCAACACAAATAAATCCAACTGGATAATCATAAGTATATAACTCTCCACATATAAGGACAAACTTTTGGGGAAAGTTTATTGTTTGCACTGAAATACACGAAAATACAAAAAGTGACCTGTTATTGGCACACCAACTGTACGGTAGCAGACTTCCAGCCTCCACTCCTGGAACCAGTGGTGTGTGCTGTCAACTCTACGAGTTGTTTAAATATATTTTGCATGTTCTATACCGCCCAACCTTCATTTTGATGTATTATTTGTGTATATTAAATTTGAATTTAAATTAAGGAATATCATAGGTGGGAATTTCAAAATAATAAAAAATTACATTACTTATATAACACCTTAAAGACTAGTTCAGCGATCCGAACGTAGTGGTACCCCTCTACGTTCAGATTCTTCCCATTCAATCCTATAGAAAAAGTTCCCATCAAGTTTTTATGGGAACTCAAAATTAGGAATATATATCAAGCTTTCGCCCATATTACCGGCTGCAATCGATAGTACACATATTTCCTTACATTTGGGCAGAGTTTATTGATCCAAACTATGTTTTATTCTTTAATTGTCGTCATTTGAGTACTCGTGAGGCGTCAACAGAGATTTCGAAATCGGCCATGTTTTTGTATAAATATAAAACAGTAAAAACAATAACCCGGTAATGGCGCCGAAAGGAATAAACCTTTTTATCGATGCGGAATCGGAAATTTGATCGCAATTCGCGCAGAGAAGGTCATTAAACTCGGCCGCATTCGCACAGAGCAGATTATCAACCCCCTCTGCCCAAATGCGATAAAATTTCCGATTCTGCATCGATAAAAAGGTCTATTCGTTTCTGCGCCATTACCGGGTTATTGTTTTTACTGTTTTATATTTATACAAAAACATGGCCGATTTTGAAATCTCCGTTGACGCCTCACGAGTACTCAAATGACGACAATTAAAGAATAAAACATAGTTTGGATCAATAAACTCTGTCCAAATGTAAAGAAATACGTTGTACTATCGATTGCAGCCGGTAATATGGGCGAAAGCTTGAAAAATATTCCTAGTTTCGAGTTTTGACTTCCCATAAAAACTTGATGGGAACTTTTTCAAGTATAGGATTGAATGGGAAGAATCTGAACGTAGAGGGGTAGCCACGACGTTCGGATCGCTGAACTACTTAAAGACATGCCGTATGCTATAGTAGCCACAGTTTGACCAGGTGTGGACTTGAGACCAAGACATTTCCTGCATTTTAAAGAAGCGATAATTATGAATTCACCAGTCGACACAGTAATTTCATATGGGTACAAGGACTTGTTCTTGCACCACGAAATTGGGTGATATTCTACATATAACCACTAACATAAACACTAACACTTTTTTTCAACCACAAAGTCTTTTAACGTTTTAGGCCAATCCATGCCAAGTTGTTTCTTCCTTTTCGTTAACGTCATTTTATGTTTTCAGTACATGCCATATCAAAGTGATGGCAACAGAAAAGAAAATAAGGCAAATCAAGTTTGAGCAGAATTGTTTTCATCCATCTTTGAATTACCACACACTTGGAACACGCGTTTTGATTGGTCCATTATGATTAACCGCAGAAGGGGGACACTTTTCTTCGTCAAGGTGAATAATTTCAAATTTCTGGTGCGCAACAGGCTTGGGCTTGTTTCGGTGACCGAAAAAATGGATAGACTGACTTCTGAATGGGTATCTGGACGATTCGTCGTGATTGTAGATTCGTCGTAACGACGAATCGTCCAAATTACGATCACTACGAATCGTCTTTTGGGTTTTCGACGAAACATCCAAGGCATAGATCTGTAACACTGAATTATTTTTCAAATTTTTGTCCGGTTGATTTCAATGTACTTTGATGTGGGATCTTTTGAAGTAACATTAATTTTTTTTCAGACCAGAAGTAAAAAAATGAATAGAATAGAAACAAGACTTTTTGGCATTTAATATCAGAGCTGTGTGACAAAGGGTGGAAATATATAGGTTTTTTGTACGTTTCTTGTCTCAAAAATATAATTTATAACACCTCCTTGAGGCTTGATAAGTTATATTTTCAGATCAGAAACTTGATATTTGGGGCGTCTTATAACAGAGCTGTGCGACGAAGGCTGGAAATATATAGGTTTTATGTACGTTTCTTGTCTCAAAACTATAATATGACACCTCCTTGAGGCGTGATAAGTTATATTTTTCAGATTAGAAACATGACATTTGGGGCGTCCTGTCCATATAATCTGCCTCAGGCTGTCTCTGTTTGATAGGATGTCTTTGAAGGAAACAACAACGACCCCTTTCGGGGGACCACCAAGAAGAAGACCCGAACTTCCCTGGTTCGGGGGCAGGCCTGCATTGTAATCTATTGGGTTGGGACAAAAAGATGCGCAATGCGCTTATAAAAGGGGCAGAGGCGGGACGCAGGACCAACGCTCGCCTCCCTTAAAGTGGTCGACCACTTTAGGGATGGAGCGGGGGATGTTCAGGAGCCGTGGGGGTGACTGTTTCCATAACGTTAGACTGTCTGTAGCGGTTATTGGGGTGCTGGTCAAAAAGCATCTTCTGTGTACCTGCTTAACAGAAGAAGGTTGAATTAGTTTTCATTAAAGTATGTAAACTGTAAAGATAAACGTAGCACATCTTGTTCAGTCTTAAGGTTTAATCTTAAGCTGAGTCGGTGAAGGCAGCCCTTTCTGGTAGAAGGCCACAGTTAAGCTTTTTTCTGCCTGTTTATTCACCTTCTCATTCCCTATTTATTTAGTTTTTAACAATATTTAATCCTGATGTAATTTTACTCGAGTCGGTGAAGGTAGCCCTTTCTGGTAGAAGGCCACAGTTAAGCTGTTTTTCTGCCTGTTAGTTGGGGTTTACTTTTTTCGCATGTTATTTTATATTGTGCTGTTGGTGGGGGGGGGGGGGGGGGGGGGGGGGATTTCGCTTATTAATTTACATTGTGTTCATGTGCTATTGTTCTGATTTATTTCAAAATATAAAATAAATAAAAATTAAATATTAAATCTTGTTATTTGTTGTCACAACCAGCTCAAATTAGCGTTAAAGATTCAAAGTCAGAATCTTCGACGAATCGTCCAAACAACCACGGAAATTACCGACGAATCGTCCATTGGACGATTCGTCGGCAATTTCCGTTCACGACGAATCATCCAGATTCTACGACGAATGTGCAATCACGACGAATCGACCAGTATTTTCTGAATGCAGTCGATTTGGCGAAAACCGAATCAGCGATTCTTCGAGACCGACTAGAACCGTCAAATTTAAGGCTTGAGATTTTGTAATAGTATTCTATATACTAGAATATCACTTATTTTATCGTATTCTGACCAACAGTTTCTATGCCCCCGGTATGAAGGCATATTAAATACGGGTTGTCTGTCCGCCCTCCCGTCCGTCCGTCCGTCTGACCGACTTTATTTGTTCGCACGGAGCCATAACTCTATAACAATTCGGTGGATTTCCGTGAAACTGGACACAAAGGTCAAGACCAATGAAAGGTCTTTTCCACCTCAACACCATGCTGACAAAGGTCAAGGTCACAGGAATGGGAAAACTTAATTCCCCCACAGACTGTTTGTCCGTCCGGAGCCATAGTATCACAATGCTTGGGTGGATTTCCACAAAACTTCACACAAAGGTAAAGACCAGGGGAAGGTCTATTGCACAGCAACGCCATGCTCGAGTGATAAAGGTCAAGGTCACAGAAATGTGAAACTTAATTCTCACGAACTGTATTTGTCCGTCCAGAGCCATAAATCTATCCTGGGTGGATTTCCATGAAATGTCACACAAGGGAGAAGACCAATGGAAGGTATGTTGTACAGCAACATCACGCTCGTGTGACAAAGGTCAAGGTCACAGGAATGTAAATACCTAATTCTCTCACAGAATCCGGTTTTCACCCCGAGCTGCTGACGTTGCAACTGTAAATAATTATTTTAATATGAAGGTGTAGCAACATAACATATACAGGCAAAATAACTATGGGCAACACCATGCTCAAGTGAGAAGGTCAAGGTCACAGGAGTGTGAAAACTGAATTCTCACGGAATTGGGTTTTTCTTCCAGAACTCCTGAAAGACACTGCAACTTTAAATAACTTTAAATAACTGTTTGGTATGAAGGTGCAGCAGCATAACATATACGGGCATCTTGTAATCATTGGTGACCCAAAATAGAAGGAGTCTATGTCATTAATAAAATAATTTAATGCTCAATACATCAATGTTTCGGCAAATGGCCTTTGTCAGGGTAACAGAAGATTTCGCTGCTACATCTTCGCGGAGACGTTAAACTACAAACGACAGGACCAGTATTGCGGAATACGTCAAATGGCGACGTTGCCAGCAATTCACACTATAATGTCGTAGCCATGTGTGCGTGAGTTAAAACCCGCCCCATTTTCGGAGTCTAATTTTCTGAATCCAGTTGCTTTCCATTACCAATCGTAGATGCTTCACGTCGTGTACCTTCTCTTAACATCAAAACTGCCAAATCCTGCGGCGAATGTCCACCAGAACTGAAATGCTTGTGAACTGGCTTCGCTGGATGTAATCTTATGTCCCTCGTTGTGTTCTCCGATGTGTTCCCTAAGTTCCCTCTCGGGCTCCCCTGACATATACGGTACTCTGACATTGCTCACGTCCTAAAGCATATACAACGTTCTTCGTCCAGAAGTTGATATATTCTTCTTAACTTCGAATTTATTTCCATGTGGGGCCACAAAACGTTATGCATGAGATTCCAATGCTCGTTTCAGTAACCAACTGAGAGAGCGTTACATCAACAAGATCGCGAATTCAGAACTGAATGCAAACATTAGCTATCAAACCTCGCCAAACCCACAGATCCCAGAGAGGTGGCATCGAAGATATGTGTAGACGCTAGAGAATGAAAGATCGTCGAGGCAATGGCTAAGGACGAGTTGATGACCGTTTTGGATGCTGGATTGAATAAGATCACCAATCTATTGAAAACTGAGGATGAAGATTCAGAACCGACCGCAGTCAATGAACTTAAAAGAGTCGATCTTGCGAAGCCAGTAAATGCCTCCTCCCCATATCCCCTTTGCTCCCTCACCGCGGGGAGTCTACAAGAGGTGTTAAGCAAACACCTAAGCACCGACTTGACTGACATCTGCCAAGGCGTGAGCAAGTCCGCTTCTAGACTCTTTAAAACTCAGATCTCCCATACTCTCACCAAAGCCGCCATCTATCAAAACACCAATTAACTAAGTAAACCATTCTATTACTCATATTACACCCCGATTAATTGACGCCTAATCAAGGACAAATTTCAATTAGCGGTATGGAGCACCAGATGCGTGTATAACAAAAAACTGCAAATTAATAATTACTTTAAAAACACAGATATTCTTGGAATTTGTGAGACTTAGTTATCTAAACAAAAAAAAAACTTGTCAATCACCGAATTTAGAGTTATTAGGATGGACCGCTCGCTCACTCGAGGCAGAGGGGTTGCTCTACTAATAAAGCAGGATATCAAACATAAGCCGATTAAAACAGACCATCTTGACGCCGAGGTTGTAGCCGCTGAGATTACAGCCGATAACAAAAAAGTCGTGATCGTATGTTATTATAATCCCCATGATAAAATAGGCAATTCAGAGGTGTTTGAATTCTTCACGGGTAAATACAAACACTGTATCTTCCTGGGAGATTTCAACGCCAAGCACCAGTACCTACAGGTCATAAATGAAGATAGCTTCGTAACCTATTTCAGCTCCAACCCACTCCATCGCTCTGACATTGTAGACTTAATCATCACCAGCTATTCTCTCAGTAAACACGTCAACGACAACAAGGTTAGCGACGATGATCTGGGTAGTGAGCACCTACCGGTCCATGCCACGATTAAACTCGGTAACGGTCCCCTCCGATACCCCCCCCCCCCCCCCAGCCCCCCGCCCCCCCCCCCCACACCACCATCCGAAGAAACATCACTGGGACCCGTACAGCGACGTTTTTGACGTTAAACTTTGCCTCCAGCGCCTCCAACATTAAGACCCAATGCGCAGACCTCGGTAAAATAACCCGCAAGTTTACCGCGATCCAATGCGCAGACCTCTGTAATGTTATTAACTCGACCCTAAACGAAATATTCCCCAAAGAGGAAGTGCGCCCTTGGAGACGTACAATCTCAGAGGACACACCTTCACAAATTAAAATGAAGCGAAAGGCCCTCCGTGCATCAAAGCGATCCAACTAAGCGAGAGGAACGAAAGAAAAACTACAATCGTTTTCACCGCGAGGTAAAGCAAGCACTTCGCGCCGAACAGCAAGCTAATTGGGAAAGGGCCACATCCAAACTCAATGAAACCAAGGGCGTTAATAAATTCCGGAACACCTTCAGGGTGCTAACAGGTCAAAAAAGTACCAAGAGACCAGAAAGCCCCTAACTAGAGAAGACGGTTCAACTGCTGCTAGCGACAAGGAAAAGGCCGACACATTTGCCGAGCTCCTCAGAAAAACCCACCGTCCCCACGAAGGACCCGAATATAATGATACGATTAAAAACACGATCGATAGCATTGTTAACAATAACCTGCAAGTTTACCGCGCTCCCTATTTTGACCCTGATCCAGAAGAAGGCTACGATCATGACCTCGTCGCCCCATCACAAATGACGAAATCATCAATGTCATCAAACATTGCAAAAGCTCTTCCTCACCGGGGGAAGATGAAATTAGCTACAAGATTCTTAAACAAAGCCCCAGCTCCTTCATTTCAAGGCTTACAGATATCTACAACGCATGTCACACCCATGCTTACTTTCTAAAATGCTGGAAATCAGCTATAGGTGTCGTGATACCTAAACCAGATAAAGATCTCCCCAATCCAGCTAGCTACCGACCCATCAGCCTCCTCAGCTGCATTGGTAAGGTATTCGAAAGAATCCTCACCAATCGACTAAAGGAGCATCTCGAAGATACTGATTTCTTCAATGACTGGCAACGAGCCTATAGAAGCCGCAAGGAAGATATAGAACATATCCATCGCCTTGTGGAACTAATGATGGAAACGACAATCGAAAATCAACAAGTTTGTGCAGCTATCCAATTAGACGTCGAAAAAGCATTCGACTCTGTCTGACACAACGGGGTACGCTATAAACTCTCCAAATTAAATCTTCCCAACAAAACTATTAAGACTTCTCTCCTCCTTCCTTAGATATCGGAAAACCAAAGTAAAGGTCAACAATGAAATGTCCGTCAAAGCCCCCCCCCCCCCCCCCCCCTGGAGGCTGGTACCCCCAGGGGTCCGTCCTCAGCCCCTCCTCTTCATTATATATGTAAACGACCTTAACATCACCCAGAAACGGATCCAAATCTCACAATTCGCGAATGACAAGGGGCTATGGGACTCCAACAAACAGCCTCGTATCTCCAAAAATCCCTTCAACGCGCACTAGACGATCTCGAGAGCTGGTGCTCTAAATGGAGAATTAAACTAAACATAAACTCAAAGAATCACCTTCACTCGTAGGTTCAAAAACCGCGATTTGGATCTGAAATTAAAAGATAAAATCCTCTCAGAATGCACCGATGCTAAATTTCTCGGTATTACCCTTGACGCGAAGTTGACCTTCATTAAACACACTAACCACATCGCCACTAAAGCCACCCGACGAATTAATCTGCTAAAAATGCCACGAGGAACATCATGGGGAGGGGGGGGGGGGGGGTGGCAACGAAGCTATCCTACTAAAATTATATAAAGCATTCGTTCGTCCTGTACTGGAATACGGAGCCAATGTCCTCAGCGAAACGCACAAAAACAACCTAAGTAACCTTCAAAAGGTCCAAAATCAAACGCTCAGAATTGCCCTCCGTGCCCCCCGTGATACTCCAACACAGCTTCTCCGCAAATGGGCTGACATCCCAACCACTGAAGACCGTTTAGCCACTCTAGCTGCCAAAAACCGTTCTGGACTCATTGCTTTAATGCATACCATTGTATTGTGCACTCTGTATGACAATCATGTTGTAGTTTATTATATGTATGCATCATATTTTCTCATGAATAAATATTGTTTAAACTAAAAACCGGGAACGCTTTAAGGGAAGCAAACTGATATCCGAACTAAACAAGAAATGTGCAAGTCGACAAAAATCCAAAAACATAAAAAAGAATTAAATCCGACCCAAAGCCCATCAATAAAAATCCGCGACCATAATTGATTCGTTTGTATGCCAACGTGAGCGGGCTTTTGATACGCTATCAAAGCACACTCGCGGATGCGATCAAACAACCCAATGATGGCCAAATCGTGGGACAATGAATAATAACAGCAAACGGGCCGGCAATCAGATAAATAAAACAAAGTAGCAGTACCCCCCCCCCCCCCACACACACACACACCTAACTAAACTAAAATCCAATACATTCTAACAAATTACTTATGGTGGAATAAAGTAAACTAATACCTGAACTTCAGGACATCTGTGCCAGCCGGCAAAAAACTAAAAATGCCACAAAATAATCATCACGAGCTAACACTGCTACCTAGGAGCCATCCTGGCCGAGGGGAGGCAGGGCCGGTCGGGCCGGGGGAACCCGAATCAAGTGGACTCAGGCCCGTCTGACCCGACCGATCCGCTCCTGCCCACGGTCGAAATGGCTCTGAGGTCCATACTCAATCAAGACGACCGCTAACCGCTAGAAACACAAGTAGGAACAAAACCACGGAGGTAACGAGCAGTAAACACCCTCGGTGTGGCAAAAAAGCGTCATAGACTGCTCTCCTATCATAATAACCTCCCACCCCTAAATCTCAATTTAATTAATCAAGATGGCCCGTATAAACACATGTAGGAATAAAACCGCGGAGGTAGCGAGCAGTAAACACCCTCGGATGTGGCATATTAGCGTCATAGACTGCTCTCCTCTCACAATCTCCCTTGCACCTCAATCTCAACTTACTTAATCAAGATGACACCTAACCGCAAAAACACAAGTATAGGAATAAAACCGCGGAGGTAACGAGCAGTAAACACCCTCGGGTGTGGAATATGAGCGTCATAGACTGCTCTCCTTTCATAACCTAAATCTCAGCTTACTTAATCAAGATGACCCCTACAAGCACAAGTAGGAATCAAACCGCGGAGGTAACGACCAGTAAACACCCTCGGGTGTGACATATTCATGATAGCGTCATAGACTGCTCTCCTCTCTTAGAACCCCCCTCTACCACCCAATCTCAGCTAAAATCTCAACCCAACAACTCTTCAAAACTATCTACATTGGGTTACACGCTGCCTTCAACATTCGTCAGATCATAACCAGCAGGGTTCTGGCAAGCACCTATAACATACTTACTTTATTGTAAACAAAACACACTATTTCTGTTTTTTTTTTCTATTTTAAGCAGGTACCCACAGATGTTTTAGATTCTCCACTCCCCGACAACCGCTATGGAATAACTGTAACCGCTATGGATATTAGTAACCGCTACAAACTTTGAACATCCTTCACTCTACCACTAGAGGTGGTCATCCACCTCCGGGGAGGCGAGCTTTGGTCCTGCGTCCCACCTCCAGCCCTTTTTTGTAAACGCCACTAGTGCGCATTAAGACCCCGGCCAAATTGGTTAACATGCCGGACTGCCCTCGAACCAGGGAAGTTCGGGTCTTTCTTTGGGTGGCACCCCGAAAGGGGCCGTTGGTTGTGAAAACTGTTTGGTTGCTTGACTGCTGAAGCAGAAATGTGCTCTTCTCTTCCAAGAATTCCCTGAAGACTCTACCCCAGCACCCTCGGGGATAGGTAGCACCTTTGTCGAGAGGACCTCCTCTCACACTGGTCCACACCCGAGGGAAGATAACCTCAACAAGAACATCAAGAAGAACGCCAAAGCCTTCTCCATCAGACTTTACTCCTCTGCTGCCTCCTGCTATGGTCGTGATCTGCGGTAAACATCAAACAAGACGTCAAAGAAGGGTCGAAAGGGGCTTGCCCCAAACCGTCCCTGTGCTCCTTTGTCGCACGAAACCATTCTTCTCCGATTTGCATTCTTTTTTAGGACTAGACCTGCCCAGCCAACTAAGCCCTCAAACTCTCTGCCTACCACAACTGCAAAGATGGTCTCAAAATCAGAACCTCCTCCACCTAAGAAACAAGGAAAACACAAACGTTGCTAACCTGGTTCCGGCCCTCTTTGCTCCTTTTCCTTGTGCAGGTATGATACAAAATTACTTTATGCAGTCATTGCAGGGTCGAAAGGGGCTTACCTCACACCATCTCTGCTCGCCCTCAGCCCGCAAAAACTATTGAATTCAGACTGACATTTTTATTTATTTATTAGTTGCTCCAAAGTTAAGATACTACATGTTTGGGATTAAGGTACGAATACATCACTCAAAGCGATCCCCAAAATCAATATGTGATTGTTTTTCATATTCATTTAGTACATACATATGAGAAACATGTCACAGTTCGCGAAGAGAATAACAATACTGCATCACACCCTCGTATGGTTTATACATTTTGATTTTTGCCACCGAAATAAATATGATGAACGCGGGCCAAAAAATACCGAATGCGTCTCTTTCTGAGAATCAAAAGATTAATTTTGTTTAGCCTTATCTTTTTTTAAACGGTCTTTTGCAACTGTTGCTTGTAAAACAGTTCCCGTGATCTCTTCACTATCCAGTGCTTCTAACTCATAAGTGATGTAATCAGTGGAAAAAATACGAACTATGATAGAGATTTATTCAGTCCATCTCTTCATGTAACCATTTTTTAGTGTTTTTATAACTATAAATTCTCACTCGATCGTCTACGGTAAATTTATGCCGTTTTCATATCATCACCCATGCGGGATAGAGGTTCAAATGGACTTTCTTTTTCACTTTTTGTTTTGGGGATCAATAGCTTCACTCAGCTTGATTGAATGCAGAGGCGGCGGTGCCAGGGGGCACAGGGGGCACGTGCCCCCACATTTTTCACAGATATGTTTCGCACTTACACAGTTAGTTAAAATGGGCGCATGCAAACGTGCCAATATACATGCATTCCTATAACATTATTAAGTTTACAAATCTAAACAATTTTTAGCCAAATAATCCCACTTTTGGTTGCTCCGGTCCGTTTCTTCAACTTCAACTATCTTCCAACCAGAAGGCTGGCCTTCGGGTTGGAAGTTGGTTGAAGTAGAAGAAACGGACAGGACAATGACTACGCAGCGGCATATTCATCTAGACGGGAAACTATAGCGAGTCATGGTAAATTTACCAATATACGACTGTAACCTTTTTCACACTGGGTCGAACAATCGCAGCATTGTGAATTTGAACATTCTTTTTTACAAATTCACTTTTAACGAGCTTCATTTATCGAGCTTCTCATCTTGGTTGAATGGTGACGGGTGTGGTTATAATCATCGACTAGATTGTCCAGAATGTATTTCTTGGTCGAAATAGTCATGAAATATTTGAATATTCTTCCCTTCATGGCTCTATTCCATCGTTCGAACAGTCTCGCTTTCTCTTCGTTTTCTGCAGCACAGATGTCGATCAATCGACAAACGTGAACGTCGTAAAATTCTCAAAATTTGTCCAACCACAATTTCTCAGGTTTTTAAGAAAAAAAATCGAAGATACTCTGCTGAGCTTTTGCCACGCTTGAGCCCAATTTATTTTTCAGTGGTCTCATCTTCCTGTTTGTGGAAAACATTTGACGAACTTGGAAAGCAGGTCTTTGACCGTCAGTATGTATTTCACACCTCTGTTATGTGTGGAAAGCGAATGCATGTCCACCAGATCGTCTGTCCATGTATGATGTAATCCCTGACTATATGCGCTTCTGCAAAATTTTTCCCCTCGGGATTGTGTAATTTGTTCGCTAGTCCATAAGACTTCCTACATTTCACGTAATTCATGTTTTTATATTTATTTATATATTTAGGGGATTCAGTGGCTCAGTGTTTATGGCACTGGACTTCAACCCAAAAGGTTCACGATTTGATCCCTGCTGGGGTAACTACATTGTGTCCTTGGGCAAGGCACTTAATCCCAATCGCCCACTGTATACTAAATATACTGCACATTGATGGTGCACTTGTCTTCAACTAATAATACTAACCGTGCTTGTGAAGAGTTAGTATGTTCCACAGTTTGATAGTTGCTCCCCATTGCTTGGTGGTTCTCTCAGGGTATTCTGGCTTCCTGTACCCGTAAAATCGCCTGACACGAGGTAACTCTGGTTGTTGAAAGTGTTGTTAACCATTTACCCAACGAAACGGCAACCTAGGCGCGTAACATGTAAATTCAGCAGCTACAAAAATATTTTTCAAAAAATATCAACAAAATTATAGCCTATCATGTGACCCCTCTTTGGAACGAGCTCGTCGACCTCGTTCCAGTGACGGGTCACATGATATGGTTTTGTCGATATTTTTTTGAAAATTAAAAAAAAATGATATTTAAAATAATTAATTTTGATATCGTCTGCTTTAGGTAACAGGTTAAAACCCAATAAATAAATAAATAAACAGGTTTAATTGTTTTATATTTATACTTTTTTGTTTCCTTTTCTTATTTATATGTATTTTTTCCACATCTGTTGCCAACAGTTTACGGAAAAATTCGTTAGCTTCTTGTTGACCTGTCAGGTCATTTTTCATCTCCTTTTTGAGAATCTGACGTGTCTTGATTCTTGTGCCTTCTTTCAGAGCTTTGAACTTATCTTTTTTGCTGAGAATGTGAAGATACACATTTTCGGAAATCCATCCATCTTTCAATGCATTGGATATCATATAACACATGGAATGGGGTTTGACATTGGCTAACGCTTTGATCTTTTCGTGTTTGTCAGCTTTCAACGAGAATTTTTTACTCACAAATGTTCCTAATGTGCTGAAGAATCCGGCAGCCATAGCTAAACTTTCCACTACGATCACTGCTGGAATGCTCACTACAGTGATAGGAGACTCACTCTGACAACTCCCTCACTCTGACAACTCCCAATCCCACTGACACAGTTATGAGAGCTATGTCCATCGCGATTTTCTGACTAGTGTATTTTTATATTTCTCATTCTACCACCAAATCATTGTGGATCTTGTTGATTTCCTTCATGCAAAATTCTTTCCCTTTGTTGTCTCCCGTCAAGAGATATGAGGTGGTTATTGCAGCGGGAAGAGCTGGTGGTGTTTTCGGATATATAGAGGATATCTAATGTTTTCTCGTGAATACCGGGATTTATCTCATGAGTGACTGAGAGAATTTGTATTTTCACTCGCAGCTTCACGAATGGGGGAGCGCGGTGGCTCAGTAGGTAGAGGTGCAGGCTGCAAGCCGAGAGGTCTTCGGTTCGAATCCCACCGCGGCAACCGCGTTGTTTCGGTTCGAATCCCACCGCGGCAACCGCGTTGTGTCCTTGGGCAAGACACTTCATCTCCATTGCCCGCGTGGGGGCACGGTGACGTTGTGTACTAAGGCGTACTGCACGTCGATGGTGCACTTGTCTTCAACCAATGCTAACCCTGCTTGTGTGGAGTTAGTATGTTGGGGAGCTGACAGTTGCTCGCCGTTGCTCGGTGGTTCTCTCCGGGTACTCCGGCTTCCTCCACCCGTAAAACTGTCACGGTCATGATTAGCCACTGTGCATAAATATGTGACCTTAAAGTTAAACACCAATAAATAAATAAATATCTTCACAAATGAGATTAATCCCGGTATTCACAACAAAACATTAGATTTTCTTTTTATTATACCCCTTTCATTTGAAGCTTCAACTGAAACGATCCAAACCGACGCCCATACCACGCAAGAAACCTGTTTACAAATTACACAATCAGCAGATCGTTGTTTCCGCTGACACAGATCACATTGGATGTTGTGTACATCCATACAAAAAAGTTTTCGGGGTTGTTGGCGAAATGACGTAATTTTTAGCCACAAACAAATTCAGTAAAATGAAATTTCTACTTCATTTTCGCTTCAATAATAATTCTTCAACATTGAACTGAAATAATTCAACAATTTAATTCTGAAACAGATGATTGACAGGCAAAATTTCATTCTTCTCCCCACTCGTTCTTATATCTTCAGACGCTTTTGTCGCAGATTCGAGTTCTTTATCAGTGTCAAAAACAATTGTTCAAGTGAAAAGTCTGTTTCAAGTTCAAAATTTCCCAGAAATATATTTTCAATTTGCGTTTCTGTCAACACGTTGATTTCATCCATGTTTGTAAACAAAGCAGACGAGAATAGATTACGCATCAAGAAAGATAACTCTATCAGTGCTTCGACCCGAAAAATTTCGATCGTGTATTGATACATTTTGGCATTCCGTCGTGATCTGCCGCGTCTTGTTATACTCACTTGTGCAAGTTGTGGAGCGAGAACAACTTTTGTTTTGCGCTTGTGAAAATTCATTTGTAAATTTCAAGTTCACGCGAAATGTTAATCACCGAGATGTTTGATCTCACAAGTGAGGGGAGAACGCAATTTATTTTTTTACCGATTCCTATTATAATTAGACGTTAGGGGTGTATTGTTACTTCTCAATTCCATATTTTTTTGTTCTTTATTTTATTTTTTTTTTATCTTCGTACTTAGAATAAAAAAAAATGTATGGTACCACTCATACACACTTGTTAATTCCAATTCAATTTAGTTCATTTATAGTAACATCCCGAGAATGGGACAATTTTTAAAATGAGAATTCTGACCCAATAACAGACCTCTACCATCGCTTATATTCTTTCCCCTCTCAGATAGGAACCATCTCGCGGGACCCAGATACAATCCTTTACTATCGTTTTTATTCAATACACGACTCCTCCCTTTTTTTATATACAGACAGCTTCCCATTATTTTCTGAGCATCTAGACTAGATAGTCCCGAAATACCCAAAGCTGGTAATGCGGTCCTCGTGCGAATGGATAATGCTTTGGTAGCTAGTCCTGCCAGTAATCCCAAGAAATCATGCATCTTTCATTTTTAAATTATATCTCAACTGAGTGGGGCACAGTCTCACGGTCAGTCTGTTATTGCGACACGCTTAAATTACCATCTTACTGATTTGCATTTGTGTCCAAGTGTCCCCATCTCCACCACCGCCTGTCATCATTAAGGGAAAGATGCTCCCATAACACGAGAGCAACGCCTGTCCCTACAAGGTTATAACGGCTCCACGCTCCCTTTTTGTTACTCCCTGTCCCACAAACGGACCCTTTCACGACACACTCGAGTAGCTCCCTAGATCCCCGATTTACCGGCAATCTGGTGTCTCCTAGTCCCCATATGCCTCCTCCCGGGGTTTTCTGTCTAGCTCAGGGTGCATCACCACCTCCCTTTCTAATCTAAACTGTCTGGTACAGTATACGGCTGTAAATAGATCAATGGATGTCCCAAGGCTAAAATGACAAAAATGGGTATACACCGCCAATACTATGCTACAATACGAGACAATGTAGCATACCCCACACCACCACATGCCCTACCATTTCGTAGTGCTCATAGCAACCAGGAGACAGTGAAAGATCAGTAAGTAGCACAAAAGCCTAACAGTGCACCAACAGGAGTCACACCCGACAACCACAAACACCCAACGATATCATATGACCTAGAATTACGTACCACCCAAGGCAACAACACGATTATGTAACTATAAGGTGGGTTAGTTGAACTCACGGCAAGCAAAAACTGTTGATTTCTATGACAGAAGAGGTGAGGGGTTTTTTTTAGGTCAAAGTCCATCGATTTTTATTACAAAACAGGTGACCTCACTTTATGACAAAACCGGGCGATTTTATTACAAAGGTGGCAAATATGACAAAATCTGGCGATTTTTATTACAAATGTCGGGGCAATTCCAAAACTCGTCTGTTATTACAAAAGAGTACGTAATAGTCGATTCAATGTATTTATTGTAAGCAGTGTCCAGCAGATATGATGGTAACAGAGTTATAATCGTATTTTATCTTACTCCTTTATCTGTCCAGCCGCGAATGTGCCTAACTATACTCATAAGCGTTTTTACTAGGCATGCTGCCCACACTCATTCTTCGATCAATCCCCACCCCACCTCAAACCCCCGTCCTCGTTAGTGTTGGAAGCTTGATCTGGAGGATCTGTTGATTTCAAGGCAGTTCACCCAACGCCATGCATGTGTGTCGCTTTGTAATCATTACACGTGCCAGATTTGCCTGCCGATGGAATTTTCTGGAGATGGGGAGTTGGTGGAGAAGATGCTTGCTGAAAAGACTGCACGTCAGTAATAGTTGGAACCAGACGTGTGTCTTTAGATAATTAATCCTGACAAATTCTACCATGTCCAGGATTAAAAATTAAAACTATCCAAAGTCAATTGGGTTGAGTGAATATGAACCCAACTGGGTTCATATTCACTCTATCCAGTTGATTTTGGGTTGATTTTTAACCCAACTGATTTTAGAGTGTGGGCAATTGCGCGGAATGGGAAAGACTTATCATTTCTGCAAATGTTGTAATCGTAGAAAGCTGTTACCATAGCTTTGAAGAAGAACGTGATAAATATATCTGTCCACCTCAAGGTGACCAACAATAGCTGAAAATTGGATTTGTGTTTAGAGATAAATTGACAATTTCAAGAGACTACATATATTTTATTTTAAAGTAATGAGACATGTGCCATATATAATTGTGCTAGAACAATACTATAGAAATAAGGATAAATGAAAAATGAAAACTCACCAGAAACTTGTGTTTTTGATTTTTATCAAACTTTCCAAACACGGGGTTTATAAATGTTTAAATGTTCCCTAAAAGTATGGTAAAAGTTGTACAAAGAAACACACTACAATAAGGGAGTCACAAAAATCTTGAAAACATTCTTACGGAATAATGAAGAAATTAGATATTTCTGTATTACCATGTGGATGTGTGTCATGGTGGCCATTTAAAGGGGCTGTTTATATATATCAGAAGTACCAATATGATCTGTGATTCAGGTTGAATATCCGAACATGTGACTCGGGTTAAACTGGAGAAGCATGCTTCCAAAACCATTTCCATTAAGGCGCTATATATGCAAGGGAAATTTGTTTACTTTGAAATTCCCACCTCTGATACTCTATAAATTCAAATTAAATATACATAAATGATACATCAAAATGAAGGTTGTGATGTGCAGAACACGCAAAATATATGCAATCAACTCACAGACTTGACAGCAGACACCAAAGGTTCATGGAAGTCTGCTACCATATTCATATCAGAACTGATAATATTATAATATTTCAGGAGAACAGTTCGTGGCCAAATGTGCTTCAGATATCCAAGAACAAAGCTTGGACATCAAAATTCTTCAAAACGCGGAGACAGAGCTACGTGGGGGTAAACTCCAAAACTCTTGGCTTTGTTTTCATTGTCTGTTTGTTTACATTTTCGTTCAAGATCATCGGACCAAAAAAACATCGATATATTCAATGCCGTTTGAAATCTAATAATGAGACAGATCGCCTTCACTGTACACTCTATTATTACATGGAGACTGCACAGTTGTGCCGTAACTTGTAAGGTATCATGACACTTGGTTGAATTTCTTAGGATTACGCAATTGTTTTTCGATGACAATTCATGGTATCGCATGATATTTTGGTTCAAATGACCATTGTCCCATTTCCACAGAACATTCCACTTCACATTCGAGTGTGAGCCATTTGGAGTGACTTCCCTTGATCTACACAAGACTTCATTTGAATCTTCGACGCCGAACGAAGTGGTTGCAACTCTCAACAGACCAGAGATTTCAAGTCATCTTGAAGGTAATTGTTACTTTCAGTAATGTTTGATGTTGTATTCCCACAATATGCGCATGTCCGTCGGCAATAGAACCCATCTTCAATAAAAATTGCAGACAGTGTTGTCCTTTCCCTAAATGAAGTCTTGCCGCTGCATCGTATATAAAGTGTTTTGAATGCCAAGCTTTGTTTTTGGATATCTGAAGCATATTTGGCCACAAGTAGTTCCCGGAAATATTTTATCAGTTCTGGTACGAATACGGTAGCAGACTTCCAGGAACCATAGATGCCTACCATCAAGTCTCTGGGTTGAATGCATATATTTTTCATGTTCTGTACATCAACCTTCATTTTGATGTATAATTTGTGTATATTTAATTTGAATTTATGGAATATCAGAGGTGGGAATTTCAAAGTAAACAAATTTCCCTTACTTACATAACACCTTAACAGAAATATCTCATTTTTTCGCAAACATGAATAAACGACGACTTGCAAAATGGATGCTGCACCCTGTTATAGCGGCGGTGAAGAACCTGTTTGTTAGCTTGAACCATTACATATCCCTTGGTACAATGGGGAAAAAACTTACAATTTATATTTACTGAGCTCGAGGTAAAATAGTAATCCCAAATTATCACTAGTACCTTAACAATCTCCTTGCCGAGCAATTTTGATACATAAATAAAAAAACTCAAGAATGAACACAGGTACAAAATGATGAAACATCGAAAATTGATCATTCTTGCATAAGATCTGATTTAATGTTAGGAGAGTGTGAATTGCTCAAAGTTCTCAGCTTGAGCATTTCTTTAACACATATTCAGTTCCCAGAATAATATCAAATAATAATAACCTGATAATTCTATCATAAATGTGTTGGCATTTCAGTTACCAGAATCAATTTTATGGCCTCTTCCATGGCTTCATTTTCAAACTATTTCTCGGTAGTGAATTTCCAACTAGGGGGAGGAACCGGGAGGGGTGTTGGAAATTCACAACAGCCCTACCCTACGCCCCCACCCCTCCCCCAATCGGAAACCTCTAGCCATGTCCCTGATTTCGCGGATGTTTGTGGAATTCGTGCTGGATCCCACATAATTACCTTTGTTGAAAATTAAATAACATTCAGATGTGCGTCATTCATTTTGATATAAAACAATGCTCTCCGACGTCGATGTTTGCATGGTCAACTCGTTGATTTGTTGTTTCTCGTCAATACAAACACCGCAATTAACGTGTTATACAACGGCGTCGAGTATTAGAAACAAACCAGCGGTGGATGGAAATATTGTTTCATAAACAGGAACAGATGAGGTTAGTAGGTTAACTGTGTAGACAATGACAATGGTTGCAAAAGTGGAGGTTTTCATGTAATGTCAGAATGAGCTCGATGAGGTCGTTCCAGATAACTAGAGACCCCGAGGGAGTACAGAGGGTACGGGCCTCCCCCAACGTTTTCCACAGATAGTTGAGAGACAAAGAGATGGAGACAGTGCGAGGGAGAGAGCGGGTTAAGACCAACATAATCTATACCAGCCAGCCATTGCAATATTATTGAGAAATGACAGGAAAGGGGTATCAGAAAATCCCATTTTTTAATTTCTATAAAAAGTCCTTTACTTTAAGGTCGAAAAAAAAAATAAATGCGCATTAGTGGTTCAATATTCAACAAATGTGAGGAAAAATATTAAATATAATTGTGCATTTTTCGCAGTGTGGAGGTGTATGAGCCGAAACATTATAAGTTATTCTGTTTGTTGACAGGGGACATGGTCTCACGTTCCCTGCATGAAATTTATATTCAACCGAGGCGTTAGCCGAGGTTGAATATGTTTCATGCAGGGAACGCGAGACCATGTTCCCCGTCAACAAACAGAACAACGTATATGTCCCGTTCTTACACAAGTAAAACTGAATTGGAAAAAAAATGATAAAAGTTAACAACTTACCGAAACAACGTCTGCTTTCTAATATTCGCTGTACAACAACAAATTTTAAAATGATTCGAATGAAGCGATATCAGTTTATATTACAGTAAATTAATGAAAAGAGACCTTATAATCTAATCGGTTTCATAAATAATTACCCATGTTTACATAACTAATCTTTTTGTACGTAATAACGGTACTTTTGTGTGCATTTTAGTTCAGTTAACTGTATTTGTCTCAGTTGATTTCAAGTTAAAAAAGACATTGCGATGAACCGTTGCTCATGGCAACGAGACGCTTTCCTTGACAGTGGACATATGCGCGTGCCCGGCGACATAAAATAAAATCAACGAGGCATTGACCAATCACTGCAAGGTATTGCGGTTGGTATCGGAACATAGCTTTGTGGCGTGTATTGTATTCCTAACATTCCGTTAAGGCACTTCTTAGACCAACACTGATATGTATCAATTGTATTGGTGCTCTTGATTGACCGTGCCCCTACAAGTTGGGAAGGGTCTCGGTCTCCAAGCGACGACATACGAGCTTCTCCGCTGTATTGTACCACCTAAAGGAGTAATCTTACAAACTGCTCAGGAGACGACTTACATATAAGCTTTAAGCTTTCTTTCAAATTCCTCTTTTACACAGTAACAAATTTCCCTGTCTTAAGTTGTTTCATTATAACACTGTATTTTTGTTGTTCATATTTTTTTGTAACTCAGCTATTGTTGTGAAATGTATGCATTTATCAATTATTGAATAAATATTGTTTAAACTAAGTTCGAAATACTTCCTACGTCACCAGTGGGCAATACCATAAAACCTTTACAGCTGTATTTTCCAGAACTGTATTTTCTAGTTTTGACTTTAAATGGGTTAAAATGAACCATTAGCATTTTCAAAGATGTGGCAATTTGTCAGTTGGCAAATTGCCATATCTTTTGAAATGCTAATGATTCATTTTAGTCAGCTATATTAATAGGTAGAAAATACAATCCTAGAAAATACAATTGTATAAAGTTTTATAGTATTGGCTCCCGGATCATTCCATTGGGGTGTCTTAAGCTGTGATTTGGAAGCAAATAATGAAAACTGTCAGTATTGTTTTTTTTTCAAATGGTAATCATAGAGGAAAAGATTTAATAACATGTGTTGTTTATGTTTGGGGTTTTTCTGTGGGGATAGTGTGGGTGAGTACATAATGTTCATCGATAACAAATACACGTCTTGTTTATGTCTCATTCATCTACACATTTATGCAGTTCGGAAATCTTGTCACAGTCATCTGAATTAAAGAGGACCCAAAGGAGTAGGAGCAGGCAACTTCCGCGTTGCATCATCTCCACTACCACCAGTAAAAGGTGTCCGCCATTGCCAGTATATCGATATCGCCACCTTCTACACATGTTGTGGTTCGAAATTAGTGTGGACAAGCGTATAGTCATGCAAACATTCGTTTTGAGTGTAAACCAACATAAAAAACTTATCAACTCGGCCATGTGAGTCATCTCTGTTGGCACCATTAAATTCGTTTCAGATTTAGGTACAAATCATCATAGCGTGTTATTGCACCATTGATTGAATAATTCCCAGAAAGAGGTGAAGGCAGGCCACATTTATATGGGTACCACCAAGCCGAACGGTAAGCAGCCGTGCATCGGTCGCTGTTATAATCCATTGTTCGGAACTGGGTTTTGTCATAGAGCGTGTTTGACCCTGACGAAGGAACAGAAGATTCAGTGAAATGTATAGTGTAGTTAGTCGATTCATCACCCAGAAAGAAATGCGCGTATTTGCTTGTAATCCAGATAGGAATAGACCCTTTCATAACGTACATGACTAGTGTGTAGTTATAATTTAATTTCGTGGTGATCTTATGCACAACGTCATTCCCGATCCAGTATTGGTATGATCCATATTTATTAAACCCCGATTTGAAATCATACCAACTGGCATTCATGTAATTAGTGAAAGCACCATAACTTTCATTGAACTGAAGAATATACATCATTCCACCAGAACAGACAACATCCAACTTTTCATCCGTCTCTGGCAGATAAATGTCTTTGTAACCATTGGAACTGAAGTCGGAGCAATCTGAAAGAGAAAAATAACTGTGTATATACAAGCCTGGAAATAGCCAGAGAATATTATTAGTTACCCCGTGTCTGATCACGTGGTACGGGTTTTTACCTACTCGAAGCCAGCCGTATCAAATGAGGCCACGTGGTACGGGTTTTTACCTACCCGAAGCCAGCCGTATCCCATGAGGCCGAAGGCCTCATGGGATACGGCTGGCTTCGGGTAGGTAAAAACCCGTACCACGTGATCAGACACGGGGTAACGAATTTATCTATTGACTTTCCGTTTTAGAAGTACAATCTATTTCATGTGTGAACACCCACAGCATGAGATCTTTTATCTTCCATTGTTGAGCCATACAGGTTTCTGTGGAATTTTTGTGCAAAAGAGTTTTTGTGAAAATATGCCGATATGACTAGTATAAAAAAATTATTATGTATGGACAATTTCTAGATTTCGGAACGAGGCTTCCACTGGGTATGGGAAATTTGTCAGTGGCTGGGCGGACGTATCGTGGCTTTCAATGAATATTGTCTCATACCACGCATCTTTCAACCAATCAAATCAAAAAATTCATTTTAGTCAACAGATAAAAGTTATTGCGATGAATTGATGGTAACATGGTCTGAGGTTTGCGGCTCGGAGCTTATGTTCAACCGAGACGCGAAGCGTCGAGGTTGAACATACGCTCCGAGCCGCAAACCTCAGACCATGCTACCGTTAATTCATCACAATAACGTATATGTTCCAATAGACACTACCCATAGCCCAAAACCTACATCGTAAAACACGAGAGGCTTATTTACTAAACTTGTGATCGTTAAAAGTTGCCTTGTTCAAGGCAACTTTTAACGATCACAGGTTTAGTAAATAAACCTCTCGTGTATCCACGACGGCACTGGATAAATAATCAATAAACCAGATAAACTCATTCCATCTTAGTTCAAATCGTAAATCAGTTTGTAATTTAAACAACACTTCATCCGGAACACCGTCTGCTGCATACGTGAAACATCCAGAAAAATTAAGCGGCGTGCTAGTCACTCCGTTGATGAAGCAGTTACGAAACGGACGACGTCATTGCAAATATTTCGCGTTGTAACGTCAGACGGTAACATTAGCTACTTGAGCCATAAACATAGAATATACAAAGCGAGCTCTCGTCCAATCAGAGGAGGAGGATTTTAGTCTCATTGGAACATCGATCGTTTAGGTTATGAGTGAGTTAGTATATTTGTAAAATATTCGAACGAACTCTACAGGTTAGGATAAAATAAAACAACAAAAATTAAATTCCTAATTAGAGATGGGCGGTTTTCAAATTTCATGTCAGTTCTGGTTTCGGTTCCATTCAAAGAGTAGGTTTTTTGTTTCGATTTTCATTGTACAAACATAACAATACTTTGAATTTGTATAAAGAAGATGTATTTGGCGCCAGTCAGGGACAGTGACTCCCTTTCCAGAGCTAAGCACCTGTGTAATAGCCTATACCGATACTCTGATTTCCTGAGCACAATGTATTTGCATAAACTATCTCAAGAGTTTCAAGTTTGAGAAAAATGATTTTCGCTCCGTGTCTGTTGCAAAATTTTATCGGGGGATCCCCCCCCCCCCCCCCCCGAACTCTATCCCCTCCCATATCCACTCTAGTGTCACCCAGATTTACTGTCTGGATCCGCCACTGAGATAAAAACTCTCTCAAACAAGGTTCTAACTTGACATAAGTGGTGTTGAATCAGAATAAAAAAAAATCGTTGCAAAAATCCAAAGCGGTGAAATATGCTTCTGAAAAAATTGGAGTGATCCTCACATACCCCAACCCCCTGTCAACGTTGCCTGATAGCAACATACCCTTTACAAACTCCCAAGAACTCAAGAATTACTTTTAAAGTTCTGCAAAGGCCGAAAGATCTGTAAGTACTTAGCTGTTCGACACAGAATGTTTCGCGAGACGCACTCAGCTTTTGTCCAGTCCTATTTGCAGTCAGCGATTAACCCTTTACCTAACATGAAAAGCAGACGACACTTGCAAATATAATTCTTGAATAACTAATATTTTTCATTTTTTGTCTCAAAAACATAGGTTATGACCCCTCATTGAAACGAGCTCGACGAGCTCGTTCCAAAGAGGGGTCATAACCTATGTTTTTGAGACAAAAAATGAAAATATAGTGATAATTAATTGGCGATTTTTGAGAATAGCGCTGGCCGGTTTTGGCCGTTACGTTGGGTAAAGGGTTAAGGCCTGCAACGAAGTAAAATGGTGACCGGTCGACATACAGTAACGTGTAATAGCACAGTCACGTTCCTTCTTGTTGAAGGGCCGGTTTGTGAAACGGGGTACTGGTTCGCAAACATACTGGTGAAGATATAGACAATAGTTCACTAATCGGAGTCGAGTACGATTTTTATCCTCGAGTGGGGCACGCGGTGGATTATTTCAAGAGGCATTTGCAGAGTGAAATTATCCACGCAGCCCACGAGAAGATTGTACTGAATTCTAGCAGTGAACTTTTATATTTTTTTTTATTTTCGCCTCATTTGTTTTTCCGAAACAACCCCTTATAATTTATTGCGTGGTTACTTTCAAAACATGTCAACAATAGTCTGTCATCCATGAGAGTGGAATACGATGCTGGGAGTGGAATACCATTTTCGGCGAGAGTGAGTGGGAATACGATTTGTTTTGGGGGAAGAAAAACGAATGAAAATAAAATAAATGATTTTTCTCTTGCTGTTATTTCAACAATTTCTGTAGTATTTCATGGGTGAAACTGGGTAAAATATAAAAAAAAGTTTATATCTATCATATTAATACTATTGAAACTTCGCTTTTCTGACCAACTAAAAAAATCCACACGATAGAATCTAAAACATAAGCGGCAATGGAAAAAGCTAGAATGACGCCAGGCTGTCATGCACACTATCGAATTCCTTATAGAATTTGACTGGTGGCTGAGAGCTTGATTCTAAGAAAATCTAGTAACTAGCGTATCTGGAATTCCGGGTTTAGGAGCGCAGTATTTCTATCATGGGGCATGATGAGAGGCATCATTCGACGCGCGTAGCAGCGCGCAGCAGCGCGTTAAGGGACAGCGGAGTCCGGGACCTCTACGGAAGAAATGTTGGAAACTGAGTCAGTGATGTGCTCCACTGGGATCCTTGCACTTGTTCTCAATGTTTTCCTGCCACTTAACCCTTTACCCAATGTAATGGCCAAAGCCGGCCAGCGCCATTCACAAAAATCACCATTCAATTTTCGTTGTTTTTCTTCATTTTTTGTCTCAAAACCATAGCTTATGACCCCTCATTGGAACGAGCTCGTTGAGTTATAAGCTATGGTTTTGACGCAAAAAGTAAAAAAAAATAGTTATTCAAGAATTTTATTTGCAAGTGTCGTCTGCTTTTCGTGTTAGGTAAATGGTTAAAAGGCACATTCAAGTTTTGAAAAAGGGAAGCAAATTTATAAAGACTCACTGGGGACACGTATGAGAGCTTTCCCTGTATGTTTGGGGTACGGTATTATCGGCGATAACACATGGATATCAACTGCCTCTGGTAGTGGCTGTTCATTGTTGAGTTACAAAAATAGAAGGGGCGTTTGCCAGGTGCGCCAGCTGGTGGTTGTGAAACAAATTGAGTTACAAAAATAGGAGGGGTGCGAGCCAGGTGTGTCCTCACTGGACCCGCCCATGCTGGTATTCTCAGTTTCGAGCGCATGGCCTTTGAGGCGATATTTCGCTGACAGTATAGGCTGTTTTCGTAACTAAATACTGGTTACGTTACCTCTTGGTGGGTTCTCACAATACTCTCCAGTGAAACCGTCTCCACACGAACACAGACATGCAGTGTCATTGAATGGTTGGTTAAACTGACATATATTACCTATGGAATGAGATATACATGGCATGGTGGCCTCTGCTGGAGATATCTGAAAATATAGCAACTCCATAGATGAGTTCACGAATAAAACTAAAAATGAGGAAGGTGTTAATAGGCGGATTACTCAATACAGAGTCATTCGAGTGATGGCAGTTCTTTCCATCGCAGATAAATTAGTGTACGGCACTTTTTATATTTATAGTTCGACCCCATTTATTAGCAACGATACCATAATTTCACCGGCAGATCCAGAAGCGGATGCACCTAGCGAGTGCCCCCTTTCTTTATCCCCCATTAAATTCAAGAGTACATTTTAATTTAACAAATGATAAAAAACTTGCGTTTATTTTCTCCAGTGCAGCGAACAGCAAAGCAAATGAATGGTACCTGAGTGAGACGTATTTTGTTGCTGATAATATTAGTTATCCTTGTGTTTTCCAGGGTGTGTGGGAATTTACACCGGTTTGGAAACTCATACACCCTGAGGCGAAGGATTTATTTCCAAGAATTTTGGTGTACTTAATACTTTAACCTACATTGTGGGCAAAAACTGACAGAAAATTTGTACTCTGCAAGTTTCTTAAATAAAACCAGACAAATATGGATGCCATTGGAACTGGCTCAATGAGCCAGTTCCAATGACATACATATCTGTAATATTTTATTGCACATAAATATTAAATTTCCTGTATTTTTATTTCTGTTCTAACATAACCGAGCAGAAGGTATGAATTATTAATTAAAAATGGGTACTTTTTTAGCCATATAGCCTGCTCTTGTATATTCTTGTTTTTACACCGTGGTTAAACATGGTGTAAAAAAGCCACTGTGGATTGCAAATTACACCGTACCTCTCAGCCAATCAAAATGCAGTATTTTGTTTCATTTGGAAATAAATTTGTTTACTATGTATACATTGGATAGTATTATTAGGCACAACCCAGTACACTGCAGTACATCGCCACTTGAAGTCATGAAGATGACAACCGCAATGATTATAAGCTTTGCAGTTAACAATGTTATGCTTTCAAGGGACGAACGAAATAAGAAGGTAATGTCCAATCTAGAAGAGAAATAAAATTAAGGACGGCGACATATTGTGACTGCAAGCATAACGTATGTACAGACGATATACAGGTATTCTTCCTGTCCTAGTCATATATATATCCCAATCAATAAGTATTTAATTCCCCTTTAAAATATCAAGTTACTAACATAATTTGTTGAACTATACGTGACGTAATCATAAACGTCGGCTGTGATTATTCTTCATTTTTGATTGCAATGTAATGTGGGTGGCAGAAGGGAGCAAATTTTTCACACCAAGCTGCGTTTAAATTGTAGTAATTTAAATGGACATAAATTCGATAAATTTTTAAATGATAATGCATCTTGTAGCTGTGTTTTTTTATATGAAGACACTGAACACTATTTACCATTGTGTCCTCTATTTTCAGAACAAAGAAATTTGCTTCTAAAAAAATTGGGCCACACCACTAATATCACTCTAATGTTATATGGTGGTGATCCAGAGAAAACTACTTTGAGAAATGCCAGTATATTCAGTGCGGTACAAGAATATATTAGGAAAACAATGAGATTCGAGTGAATAATTATTAGCCAGTGGAAATGAATCCTTGTGTTTTTCCCTTGGAGACTGATTTTTGATAGTACACCCCAATCCGGACACGCGTACTGTAGGCATATTATACCTTCATCTGTATATCAGAATGCCTCCATACCCGATAGATAATGGATATATAAGAAATGACGAGATATTGTGTGGTACTTTCTTTCTAATTCATTCGATCAGTTTCTATTTCTGTATAGTTGCACTTGCACCATTGTAAATGTGTGTTTCTGTTGGGTATGGTGTTAATATGGGCATTGCCTGATCGCCAAGCTCCATTTCAATGATGAAATAAAAATATTGTTTAAAAAAAAATCAAAAATGTTGATCGAGCAACGTTTCTAGCTCTGATTCACAGAAAATAAATCTTTATAGAAGTTTTCCGATTCAATCGTTCGGAATATATCAGTTGGTCGGAAAGGCGAACCGTAGGTTCTCTTTTCCAACCAACTGAAATATTCCAGAGGAATGAATCTAAACATAGACCTATTTGAGGGCCAGACTAGTTTCAGCCCATAACAGCGTCGAATGTCTTACAGAATAAGACTGGTGGCTTGAGAGATTGACACACGGGTTCAAAATGTTGGTAACCCCACATTGTCCATATCTTGGATTCGACTCTTAATTATTTTTTTTATTTCTTCGCTATTCTAATTCGATGAGCAATTTCTTGCTGTGTGACAGACTAAATACCTTTTTCAAAACTGTAGCAGTTGCCTTTGACCCAATATCAGCGCATCCTTCGTTTGCGTAGCTATCTGTGAAGAAATTGCATGTTTGGTTATCCTTAGCAAAACTACTGGTTTCACAAGAAGTGTCAGCCAGACAAGCAGCAGCACATTGAATTTTAGATCTGGCTTTGATCACTTTTATAACCGGCGAATGGATTTCTCTGTTCTTGCAAACCTTAAATCTCCCCTCAAAAACATGTTGGCCACTGCACAATGCAATCATCGCCATCACAATCCAAATTATGTTGTACCTTATCTGTTTTGGGATCATGTTCAAAGAAGTTAATTTAACGTTCTAGTCCGTGACTGAGTCTGTCGAAAAAAGTGTTCATTTGTTTCTGTATTTCCAGCTCGAAGATTCTATATCGACGTCTTTTCATCACCTCATCCACTTCATTAACACCGTAATTTTGAATGACTTGATCTTTTATTAGAGCCTCCACAGTATATCGATCGATGAAGAAAATATTCGTTTTTAACCCCCTTCTATAACCAAACGACCAATATCCGACCAGCGCTATTCACAAAATCTGCATTCAAAGATATTATTTTTTCAGGTTTTGCCCCCAAACATGACTTTATGACACCCCATTGGGAGGAACTTGTTGATCCATTTCCAATTGGGCGGGGGCATAAAAAATAAAAAAATAATGAAAGTTGAATGGCGACTTTTGTGAATAGCGCTAACAGGAATTTTACATTGCGTTTATAAAGGGTTAATAAATCTAACGGCAGATACAAGTATTGACAAGAAAAAATAAAAACACTTGAATTTTCACAAGAGTTCAGGGCATTTAACTGTGAACCACAATGAATCCTTAACCCTTTGAACCCTGGTGGTATCTTCCATGTCAATTCAATGGCAGCAATTGGGAGAGTCCACATTCATTATTTGGGGGTAGACCAATTAATATTTTCAACGTGCAGCCATGCAGCCAGCCGACATAATGAAATTATGACGTATCATGCTTCTGGTCGCTCCGGTTCAAAGGGTTAAAAAATACGAAAAGTTGCGAGTAGATTCAAATGAATTTCGATTTTGGACTGTTGGGTAACATACAAAATTCTCTGAAGTTCTGTGTCGAATAAGTCCAGAACCACGTGGAATCATTAGTGTTGGCTCTGTACTCTGTGAGCTTTGTTTTGTACTTTGTTCCAGAAATCTTTCTTATTTCATTTATCCGCTTGATCAAACTTGACCTGGACAGTAGCTTTGTGGATACTTTGAAATGAAAAGAATACTTTATGTTTTCTTTCACACACCAATGAGTAAGAATGTGTATTGGCTTGGTTACAAGTTTCGATTATTTCAATTGGAAATTAATTTCCATATATTAACGTTTTTTTCTTTCAACAATTATTGACTAATGGCATGATTTTCATGACCGTCAACATTAAGAAGCATATCATTAACTAGAATTTATTGTATGCAACAAACAAAATCCGATTCTTGCTTCCGATTCTTGCTTCCGGTTTCCACACTCCCTGATGTCATGTATATTGATTGATCATCAAACTCGAGATTTTTTTGTTTCCAAAGTTCGTCGTAAAAAGGTTCACAAACCTTTTCACATGTAGATGACGTTACTTTGTTGTTTCTCGTCAACGCATCTCCCGTTTAACACTTTTTATACCATGCTCACCTATGTTACTACCTGTGAAAAACCTGTTTGTTAACCCTTTACCTAACATGAAAAGCAGACGACACTTGCAAAAAAAAATCTTGAATAACTATTCTTTATCATTTTTGTCTCAAAAACATAGGTTATGACCCCTCGTTGGAACGAGCTCGACGAGCTCGTTCCAACGAGGGGTCATAACCTATGTTTTTGAGACAAAAAAATGAAAATATATTGAAAATTAAATGGCGATTTTTGAGAATAGCGCTGGCCGGTTTTGGCCGTTACGTTGGGTAAAGGGTTAAATTAGAGCTTTTAACCCCCACTACTGGTGTAAAGCTTCTACCAGAGTATTTTTTAACATTATCACTGGGCGACAAAATGTCGCCCAGTGATGAATATTTGTCTCCCAGTAACAGTAGTTTTCAAGGTACTGGGCGACAAGGTATTTTTGTACATAATAAAGTTACAGTACACGACTACACTCACATTCCCCATGTTTGAGTTCGAATTAAAAAAATCAACAACCAGTGCAATACACTGGTTGTTGAATTTTTAAATTCAAACTCAAACATTAACAGGGTGATGTTTTTGTTACTGTAAGAGTGTGTGATTTCATTTTGTTATTTGTCATGACATTTATGCAACTATCAGTATTATTTCTTTTTAAAAATATTGGTAATATTAAATTTTGTATTTAGAATTTTAGACTGAAATGCATGACCAATTATGAATCAGTTGAGAACTTACCATTTTTGAGAAACCATAATGTAATGGGTGGGTGCCTATTAGAGATCTATGTCGCCCAGTAGAAATTGCTTAAAAAATACTCTGGCTTCTACTGCTGTTAAAACGTTTTCAATAGGAATTCCATTACTCTTCACGATGTTGCATTCAAACATACGTCGTTTTGCGGTACTATCTACTACATGCAATGACTTATTAAGTTTAAAACACATACAAGTAAATATTTAAAATAAAGTTTAAGAATTGTTTATAATAATTTCACTGAAAAAGCAAGGTAAATTCAATCAACTTTGACGATGTGTCTAGCTGTCAATCAAGCATTCGCGTGCAACCGGAAGTACTGCACGCCGGTGCGGATGTAAACAAAACAAACCCATGTGTTTGCGATAGAAAGTATCGTTTTTTTCTGCATTTTAAGTGACAAAGTCGATTATTTATTAAGGGCATGGTATAATATAGAATAAATAAGAACTAGGGCCGGTAATCAAATTTCAACCACTCGTAGAATAAGAGCCTCGTAGTGTAGCGGTCGATGTATAAAGGCCATTTACCAACCAGCCTGCTTGGTCCGGATCTCTTAGTCTCGTGGTAAATCGGTCGCTTTGTGTGCTAGAGGTCGACGGTTCGAACCCCGGCTCCCGCACTTATCTCTCCTCCTGTTACATTTGGGGGCTCGTCCGATCCTCAGCAGAAGGTGGCACTGCGGGTGTTTCGACCGCTCTGAGGAGGAACTTGGGTGAGATTCAGATGTGGTGAATCTCAAAAGAAGGGGAGGGTAGTGTAGCGGTCGAGGTATAAAGGCCATTTACCAACCAGTCTGGTTGGTCCGGATCTCTTAGTCTCGTGGTAAATCGGTCGCTTTGTGTGCTAGAGGTCGACGGTTCGAACCCCGGCTCCCGCACTTATCTCTCCTCCTGTTACAGTGGTTAAGGCCCTTATTTAACTCGTGGTTTAAATCTGATTACCGACCCTAGTACCTATTTATTCTATATATATTCTAACGCTAATTTAAAACGAGGCTTGTAAAAATAATTTTTTTGAAAACTGAAATATTTGATTTTTTGCCGCAGAAACATGGGCTATGAAGCCTCACTGAAACGAGCTCAACGACCTCATTTCAGTGAGCGGTTATAAGCTATGCTTTGATGCAAAAATTAAAAACAATTAAAAAAACAGTTGATGACAATTATTGTGAACAGGCTTAACGCTTGCGCATTTAACCGTTAAGTTTGGTAAAGGATTAACTAACCTGTAATGGTGTGAAAAGTATTTTGTAGGCATGCTTATCTTCAACTGAATTCTGTAGAATTTCAAAATACTTTTCTGCTGCTTACAGTTTTGGTTCTTTTTTATCTCTCGTTTTCTCAGACACTATCTGACCCTGGCTGTTGCAAGTGCCGTTAAACCCCTAATAAATAAATAAATAAATAAATAAATAAATAAATAAATAAATAAATAAATAAATAAATAAGTATTTTTTTTCATAAGTTGTTAGTCTGGAGCCGGGTTCAACGTCTTAGGCATTCGGCACACCGCGGATGCCATAACATAAACAGACTTCTGGTTTTGGAATGGGTTTTTTTTGGCATTTGTGGATATCACTTACACCGCTATATGCCTTCGGTTGAGGTTTTTATCTCCAACTATCTAAATTCGTGTGTCAGAAACTCCTTTTCTCCAGCTTCCAAACATTTTTGTCACCTATTTTCAAGGAAACGGAAGTTTTCTAAATTGAAAAACATTATTTCAGTGGTCAACATTCGAGGTCATGACACAATATTCATGACTTGTACGTCGCGTGCATAGATGTAATCCACATGTATTTTATTACACTCCTGTTCTATGAATTCCCCATCAACAGCAACACTGAACCATGCGGAAAATGAAAATCCATTCCGCACACGTGTGTGGAACGGAAATCGTTGTAGGACTATTTTTATAAAGAAGCGAAATTTCACTGGAGTTTTCTAATTTCTACAAATCATGCACCGCAATTACAATTTCAATCGCTAGCGATATCTAAAACTCCTCCACTGAGTTCAAATGTGTTCTATGTGCTTGTGGAACACAATGGAACTCAGGGGACGAAATAGTAACTAGGGTTCCCCTCGCAAATTTGGTTGGCGATAAAATGTGTTCTTTTTTGTTGCTGAGTGCCCTTCTAATAATTGTTTTATAGACGTAAAGGCATGTAATAAACACAGAACGACACGCGTGTGTGAATGGGTTAATCGATATGGCACTTGGACCAACGACACGCGTGTATGAATGGGTTAATCGATATGGCACTTGGGCCATCGCGCAAGTTTAAAAGCCTGCAGCCTCTCGTTCTATCCTTCCTCGCTGGCACTCGTGCCATATCGATAAACCCCATTCACACACGCGCGTTGTTCTGTGCATGTGCCCAGTTTGTGGATAAGGACATCACTAATGTTTAGGCTAATGTTCTCCTACAGTGAGAAGTGTAAGTAAAATTTTGCCCCACCCATTTACCGAACGCATCGACGAAATCAACTCGGCACAAAGTCGCCTTCAAAAACACGATTTTAATACGTGAAAATGGCATCACGTCTTTGACCCTACGAAATACTTTCGAAATTTGTCATTTTTGTCCTCACTCTTATCAATGACCTCCGATGGAATTCATCTCTGTGATGCAGCGTTATGAATTTGGCTACAAAACGTGAAAAGGAAGAATAAAAAATACAAAAAGTTTAAAACTCTCTTAGGAAAGTTTGTTCAGAAAACTTAGGGCGTCACACATTTGAACATTGTCGAGACTGAATTCTTCCTCTTCAGTTCAGAAGGTTCCTTTATCGAATAAAAATGAGAAGTAAGTACTCATTTCGTCTTATTTGTAATGGCTTTTCATTGAATTAATGGTTTATATCTGAGGATTTCTTTTAGATGCGTACTAAAAAAAGTATATATATATAGGCTGTTATTTCGACTCCTTGCATGCTGCTGGCGAATATTCCTGCCCAGGACAAGGAATAGTTGCCAATGAAATAAGTTATAATTTGAGCACCTTTTATCCAAATTCTCCCTTCCATACAGGATTATCTGTTTGATTAACGATTTCTTGAGTTAAATTTATAAGAATTGTTCTTCAAATCTAGTCATGGCTGCTTAAAAGCAGCCATCACAAGATGTGATGAAAAATGTTTAACCCTTTACCCAACGAACTGCCCGCATCCGCCCGCGTAATATGCAAATTCAGCAGCTGAAAAAATAGTATTTTTCGAAACATTTCAACAAAACCATATCATGTGACCCCTCTTTGGAACGAGCTCGTCGAGCTCGTTCCAAAGAGGGGTCACATGATATGGTTTTGTTGAAATTTTTTGAAAAAATTTAAAAAATGACATTTAAAATAATAAATTTTGATATCGTCTGCGTTGGGTAAAGGGTTAAAAAATACTCAGCGGGTTAAGAGTTGTTAAATCATCCGTCGTCCCAATCTCGTTTTATATGTGTCCTGTTGTTTACTTATTCACGGTGGTTTAGTGGTTACGGCATTGAACTTTAAACCGAGAGGTCCACGGTTCGATCCCCGCCAGAAGTAACTTCGTTGTGTCCTTGGGCAAGGCACTTAATCCCGATTGCCTACGGTTGCGCTGTGTTCTGAGGCGTACTGCACGCCGATGATGCACCTGTCTTCAACCAATGGTAACCCTGCTTGTGTTGAGTTAGTACGTTGAGGATTCTGATAGTTGCTCGCCGTTGCTCGGTGGTTCTCTCCGGGCATCCTCCACCCATAAAACTGTCCGACATGAGGTGACCCTGGCTGTCGAAAGTGTCGTTAAACTCCAATAAATAAATAAATAATTTACTTTTCACATGCTCTAACCATTTGCCAACCATTGAATCCATACAGGTGGTTTAGTGCGATCATCTATTATATAAATGGGGAGTGTATAATTCCAAGATTCCGTGGCTCAGTCCAGTAAAAATTCAAAGTTCGATTATCCCCCTTATGCAACCATATTCCGTTCCGCGGGTGGAGCTTTTCGTCTTGGATCTGGTGGGTGCGCTAGTTCAATAACATTCCTTTAGTATCCCGAAATGTTTGTAACTTGAACTCTTACGACTGATTGTCTGTTTCCATCTCGTACGCTATTTATCGAAAAATATACTTCTTAACCAGTGGTTCAATAAAATTTTAACGAATGCTTGAAAATGTCTACGTAACTGGGGACTACTTGTTAATCTGCCAAATTACTCATTCCAAAAAAAACGTAAATTGATGTCACATACGATGCGCTGTTTCTAAATCCACTTCGGTATCCTTTATCGGGTTTTGGATCAAGATATGAACAGCTCAACTCCTCCCAAGTTTATAGAGAAATTTATTTACCCGGTAAATTGGGTATGTACTTTGACAAAGGTTTGGTTCAGGCTTAAATACTTATTAAACTCGTTTCATAATATTTTCCATAAACATGGTACTCGCTGAAGAACAGCAGCCACATGCATTCTGGCGACTTCAAATCATTCTATGGCAATATTCAGTCTATCTGAGTCCAAATACTTTATCCAATTTTATCTATTTTTTTTTTCTTATTTGACAGAGCTCATTGAGTACTGTCAAACAAGATTAACTGATTAAATTCTAGATTTGTTTATTTATTGGGGTTTAACGACACTTTCACCGACCAGGTGATATCGTGCCAGTCTGTTTTACGGGTGGGTAATCCTGGTATCCAGAGAACCACCGAGCAGTGGTGAGCAACTGACAAGACTCTCCTACCTACTAAACCAGCACAAGCGGAGTTAGCAGCTATTGAAAGCAAGTGCACCATTGACGTGCAGTACCCCTTAATACACGGCGCCATCGTGTCCCCATGTTCTGGAATGTTGCGGCTCAAAATTAGGGCCCTGCGAAGCGTCGAGATTCAATTCGATTTCGAATACTAAGTTGCTATTCGGTTCGATTCGAATTTGGCTACCCGATTCGTTTCCATTCGAATCATTTTACTGGAAAAGCGTACAGTTCTGATGAAAATGTACATAAATAATATTCATAATAAAGACTCTATATATCAGCATGAACAGCATCGGTGTCCCATGGCAAAAGCCTGGAGTCCTGCGAACCGTTTGAGATCTGACTCGATTCGAAACCACCGCCAAGGTTCGGCTCGACTCGAAACCTTTGAAGTAGGTTCGAGATTTCCGAACCCGCCGGGGATGCTTAAAATGAAAATCAGTATGTTATTTCCACACAACAAATTGCAAACGCGGAGTAGCAAAAGATTATATGGTCATATCCGAAGTAGGAATAAACTAATTTGAATTAGATGGTGGCATTTGTAAGCAAAACACACTATAGTAGATCTCTGCATTTGCATTCTTGATTATTGGTTAATGCTTGCTTGATTCAGACAGAAATGAAAAGGTATTATATAAAATCTGAAAATCTTTATGCACATAGACCCAACCTGAACATATGAACACACTTTCAATGTTTTGAATTAAACCCCCTAGGAGCCTTTCACGGGAAGCTGATTCTCTAGTGGCAAATGTGCCGCTACGGGTGCCAATTGGTGCCACATCAAAAATCTGAAACCTTTATGCACATCCAAAGACCCTACCGGAACATATAACCACATTTTCAACACTTCGAATTAAACCCCCGAGGAGCCTTTTGCCGCAAACCGATTGTCTAACGACAAAAGTTGCATGACGGGAGCCACATGAGGACGGATCAAAAATTCAAAACCTTTATGCACATCTAGAGACCCTACCTGAACATATGAATACACTTTAAGCATCTCAGTTTAAAACCCCAAGGAGCCTTTTGCCAGAAACCGATTCTCTAATGACAAAGTGGTGCTACGGGTGCCACATATAGTCGAATCCAAAATCTGCAACCTTTATCCACATCTTGAAAACCCTACAAGAATATATGAACAACATTTCAAATTAAAACCCCTATGAGCTTTCACCGGAAGCGGATTCTCTAACGACAAAAGTGGCGCTACGGGTACCATATGGGGCCGAATTAAAAATCCCAAACCTTTATGCACATCTAGACATCCTATTGGAACATATGAACACACTTTCAACGTTTCGAATTAAAACCCCGAGAAGACTTTCGCCGGAAATGATTCTCTAATGACAAAAGTGGCGCTACGGGTGCGACACGGGGCCGAATAAAAAATCTGAAACCGGAAACTGATTTTCCAACAATAAAAACCACTTGGGCCAAATCAAAATTCCGAAACCTTTATGCAAATCTACAGATGCTACCGGAAACCTTAGCATAGTTTAAAGGTTTCGAATTACAGACCCTAGGAGCCTTTCAATGGAAACCGATTTTCTAACAATAACAATAAAAGCGGTTCCACTGGAATCACTTGGGGCCAAATCAAAATTCCGAAAGCTTTATGCACATCTAAGGACGCTACCTGAACACCTCAGTATAATTTAAATGTTTTGAATGACATACTCTTGATGATATGAAGTTTGCATGTTTGGATGTGTGGACGGGACGGCACGGACGGGATGGACGGGACGGGACGGACGGGACGGACAGGACGGACGGATATCACCACAATATCCCCGCTATTTCAAAAATGCGGGGATAATAGCGTAACAACTTGGCTTCAGTAACACCGGAATGGGAACTTCTTACTTTTTACCTCAAACTAAGTTCACGGGTCATTCACCCTATTACCTTTCTCTTGCCACGTATTGCGTCTCTTCAATCTCATCTGCTCGGGTAAAGCTACCTGTGACTACCTGACCTCGAGTGACTTGTTGATGAATTTCGAAAGCAGAAAGAACAAAATTGTCTATTACGGTTGTTAATCTGGTTACTAGCTTTGAATGTTGTAAGGTGTATGCTGTATTGATGAGCGAGATTCTCAACATAAAATTGCGCGATTGGTGTAACACATTACTCACAACAAGCGTTTCTTTGTGAACGAAGCTGACTCGGTAAGCTTGGGTGATTCGTTTATTAATAACACTAAAAGTTCAGAACGCGCTTGTTTTACCGGTATCAAAGTTCGAGATTCGGCTCGATTCGATACCACGAAGGTGATTCGGCTCGAGATTCGATTCGGGGTGAAAACACACCAGCCATGTTAATTCAAGTCGCACTAGTCACTACGACAGTTGAAAGCAAATTCAAAGTTCCCAGGCAAAGTCAACGATCGGCTGTGGTTAGCCCTGTGCAGTGCCTTGTACTTATAATTCTGGCACCCATGTCTTTTTTTTAATTATTTATTTATTTATTATTTATTTATTGGTGTTTAAGGTCAAATACTTATGCACAATGGCTAATCGTGACCGTGACAGTTTTGCGGGTGGAGGAAGCCGGAGTACCCGGAGAGAACCACCGAGCAATGACGAGCAACTGTCAGCTCCTCATCATTCTAACTCTGTTCAAGCTCCTTCCAGCAGGGTTACAGCGGTTGAAGACATGTGCATCATCGACGTGCAGCACGCCTTAGTACACGGCGTTATCGTGCCCCATGTAGGCAACCGAGATAAAATGCCTTGCCCAAGGACACAATGCGGGTCGTCCCGGACGGGGATCGAACTCGGGACCTCTAGCATTGAAGTCCAACAGTCTATCACTGAGCCACCGAGCTCCCTTCTTTAACTATAATCCTTACTGGATAATATTCCAACTACATCACCAAGCCATGCCTTCGACGAAGGCATGTCTTGATGATGCAGTTGGAATATTTTATCTGTTGGAAGCTTGACCTACCACAGTCGGAACAAATCAGGTTTACAGCACCTTCTTCCCCAGTCGGTTATCTTAAAGACGCCCCTCATTCGATTCGAGATTCGATTCGATTTCGAATAAAAGAACCGATTGGATTCGAGATGCTTAGATTCGAATCGAAAATGTGTGATTCCAGGGCTCTAATCAAAATTATGTATTTCTTTTACATTAGAACGCTGGGAGTTAAAATTAAACATCGGTGCGAAACGTTAAGTGAAAAATTGATTTTACTTGCACATGGATATTCTTCTGAAAGTATTTTATCCGTTTTACTCAGTAGAATGTTCAAGGGCAGAGTGTTTGAGTGCTTGGAAGCAAACTACGTTTTTCATATCTCTCCTGCTTGAGTGGCCTACTTGTGACAGAGAAAATACCAGAGCTGTCGATTGGTGAAAAAGAAGAATGTCTAATATTGAAGATATATTCCCCAGAAGGCTCCCAATCAATACAACCACAATTATCCGGCAGTGAATGTGAGAACGAGGTTACGCGCATTGTTGCCATGCTTCCGATCTGTTCTTATGGTCGGTATGATGCATTTTCCATGGTTCACTTTTGTCCTTATATTAAACTGGGAGATTCGATCAGTGAGAGAACTCTAATCTTTGAAGTGGCCGCTTTAAAATCGTTGTATTACCAGGTGAAATAGTTCCCACCAATCTCGCGGAAAAGCTCGTTGGTCTGAAACCCAACAGAGATATGATTCTAAGGTTCCGATTTTATCCACCTTGATTGTGGGAATAGTGTTCGAAATAACCACTCTTCCCGAGAGTAACTTGGCTGATCCTACGCAAGCTGAACATACGTCATTATTATCCATAATTGGAGTTATTTATTTATTTATTTGGGTGTAACGCCACTATCGACTGCCAGGGCCACCTATTGTCGGATTAATTGGCGCTGCGATGCAGCCCTGCAGTCTCTGTTTCGATTAACATGTACAGTGCGATCAAGTTCCATTTTTCGCTTCTGGTTATCAGATGAGGCAAACATTCTTGATCGCTACTGGCTGATGACTTTATGTTGTCAGTTGGTGATCGGACTTCCCCTCATGAATTTGTCTATACGTCTACTTACATATTAAGCTAAGTGACATCATATTGTTCATCTTCCCATTAAACTGTTGGAAATGTATTTTAAAAGGATTACGCCAGAGTTAACCACGCCATACCTAGGGTTAATGGAAAACGTACACCTGTACGTTTGCTGTTGGTTATGTATGCCAGAGTACGCCCTGTCTGTTGCGTCAACCCACAGAACGTCAAAAAACAATGTTTCAGTAAAATTATCTCACCATTTCTGTCCAATGACAATACTAAATTAGCAGCTTCCAAGAAAAGCCTTCCAATCAGGACCGAAGTTTTCCCATCACAATCGTTATTTTACTACCCAGTTACGTGCTAACCCATATCCTCTACAGCATTTATTAGCATTTATTAGTGTTATGCCACTGAAGTGTGATCTACTACTAAAACCCTTGGCCACGTACGATAACTGTTGTTTGTGGTAAAGGGGCCTTTTGTTGGTCTGGTCCCTTTTCGCTTATGACATCGTTTTGGTATTGAGATGTGTCTGGCAGATTTCAGGCGCAAAGAAACCATTTCAGCAACTAGAACCCTCTATGCACTGAAGTCAAAATATCAATGTTTCAATCACCAGGTTTTTCCCATAATGCAACTGGGAATTGAACCATTTCAGTCTTGGTTGACAGGGCCTCATTAAGCTCTGTCAACCAAGACTGATTCGGTTAAATTTCTAGTTGCATTATGGGAAAAATAAAATTTGCTACTTTAAATTTCTTTATTTTGACAGAGTGTTAATAATGTACTTATTGTGTCTCTACCAAATATATGGTGTTACAGATACACAAATAATCAATATATTAAAAGTTCACTCACAAATATGGTGCATGTATTTACATGTAATGCCACGAAAAGACCAGAGCTCCGCTATTGTTCATCAGTATCATTATCTCATGCGCTCAAGTTAACGTTTGTTTTCATACTTGTAACGTTATCTTTAGCAATTGTTTTCGTTCCTAATATATTCACGTGTATTTTTTAAATGTCCAATTAAGAATTTTTGCAAGTATTTGTGTTTTGTAGAAGAATATTGTTATTTTGTTTTAAGCGAAACAGTGCTTCTTTGCTGTAGTAAACAAGCTGTTTTATTGGTAAAATGGTACCCGTCACCAATACCTGGGGTGTGAGTCCTCTAAAATTGGCAACATGGGTATAAACGATTGGCTGCATTTGACTTTGTGTCCACGTTGCGGTCACGATTAGCCTTTGGGCAGAAAAATGTGACCTTAAGCACCAATAAATAAATAAATCGTTTTAACTCCCAGCATCAAAACTTAAATTGAAAGTCATCTATATATTTTCATTTGTGTATGTGAGTTTATTACTTTATTAAATAATTTTCCGAAATTACTTCTCAGAACAATCAGTCTATAACCCAATCGTGTACGATTTTATTGACAAAAATGCAATCGGCCTTAGAACTACAATGGTTGATAACGAAGTCACAAGCTGCTGCCTTGTCATTAAACTAATACAGATATGGTTGTTAATGGAACAGGCTCCTTCAATAATAGAAAATGGCTCAGATAATTCATCCACAAAAGACCTAACCTAAATGAACAAGTCTACCAACATAAATTCAATTAATGTTAAAGAAGGTTAAATACTAAAATAAAACGAAAATTCTAAAAAATTAAAATCACATAAAAAAAAAAATGTTAAAAAACGTCCATTTTGCTCAATAAAAATATCATAAATTCAAATGTGGGTCAAAACATCTGTTTTGTTAAAAAAAAGAAAGAAACAAGTGGTTCGAAACGTTTGGGTCCAAAACGTTTGGGCCATGGCGTCCGTGGGTCGAATGGCCGAGGACCGGATAGCCGAGAGCACGAACATTCCAGTGAAGCTTTTACATGCTAAATTTCATATCTTTATTGTGATAATTCTTTATCGCGCCCCACTCACTCCCCAAAGACTCTCTTCGCTGATGATTGACACCCTGTCCACATATTCTTACATGGAATCAGAAGGCAGATTCTTTAGGTTCCTATTATCATTTCGAACAGTGTGTATCTGTTGTCATCTAACTGCTTGGAAACCTGTGCAGTTGTCTGTAACCGAATTTGGAAATTTCAATACGGAGAATGCACGTCACGTGTTTTCTCACGCTCGTTTTGCAGCCTCAGCCTGCCTCAGCTGGCGATCGTTTCATCTATCTCAGACAGTTAACAATGATAATGTCCTACCAATCACACGGATCTGCAGCCGTGCAGCATGTAATTGAATAATCTAAACAATATTGTTTAGCGATCCCTTTACACGGATGATGCGTGGATGCGACCACACCTCTCTCTCTCTCTCTCTCTCTCTCTCTCTCTCTCTCTCCCCTTCTCTCTCTCCTTGTTTTTTCAACTCATTTTTTTCACAAGCAACGAGACAAGGGGACACGGTATTAACCCCGATAACACAACCACATCCACTACTTGTGTATATGCCCACTTTTGTAATAACTGACAAGTTCTGTCACAGCTCCAATTTTTATGATAAAAATCGACAGGCTTCGCCATAGCTCACCACTTTTCTAATAAAATTGCCAGATTTTGTCATAAACCGAGGTCACGAGTTTTAAGATAAATACCGACAAGTTTCGTCCAAAAACAATCTTACCATTATTGTCACAGACATCAACAGGTTGTGTAAGGCATTGTTTAACCCTTTGCCCGACGTAACGGCCAAAACCGGCCAGCGCTATTCACAAAAATCGCCAATTAATTTTCATTATTTTTTTCATTTTTTTGTCTCAAAATCATAGGTTATGACCCCTCATTGGATCGAGCTCGTTCCAATGAGGGGTCATAACCTATGTTTTTGAGACAAAAAATGAAAAAAATTAGTTATTCAGGAATTTTTTTTTGCAAGTGTCGTCTGCTTTTCATTTTAGGTAAAGGGTTAAACTCACATAAAAAACTGTTAGCTCTTAGTACAACTAACCTACCTAATGCCTTACACCATTGTGTTGTCCTATGGACAGTACGCAGTTCCATGTCACGTGTTATGGGTGTATGTGTTTGCCCGGTGTGGTAGTATAGTCTGGATGGCATGTGTTATAGTAAGCGGGTAAACCCGTACTGCGGTCGTTGATGTCCATGTGTTATCACGGATAAACCCGTTTCTCACGCATAACGCTATAGCGCATTTGCTGATCTCATACAAACTGTTAAAAAATTAGCTTCTCGTTTTGAATGATTGAATGAGTCTATATGAAAGAATATGTTAACTGGAAAACATTGTGGTCATGTGCACAGAAGCCTTCGGAGGGCCACCTAACCTACCATTTTCCAAACATCTCCCCTCAAGCCCCCAGGGCAATAGCGACAAGTCTTTGTCCTCTTGTGCTCGCACCAAACTCGTTGGCACAGTACGGCCGTCGAGGACTGGACACTTTTCACAGGAGAGCAATATTTCCACGGACGCAATAATATTAGATTACAAACATAATTATAGAAATAATCACCAAATAATTAATTATGAAGCACCGGTTACAACCCGGCGCTTCATTAACCCTTTGAGACTTTAATTATCGTGACGTTCAAACGTCACTGGGAATTCAGTTTCTTCAACGTTTTTCAAAATGCGACGCCAAACGTCGGAAAGTACCAATAAAAAGATATTTTTCACATCTGTGATTATCTACGGCAGCGTATTAGCGCCATTTCGTTTTTTTTTGCGTAACTTATGTTAAATTGTAATTACAATTTAGCTAAATTGTAATTACAACTTAATAAATTCTAATTACAACTTAATAAATTGTAATTACAACTTAGCTTAACTTGTAATTACAATATAGCTTAAATTGTAATTAAGCTAAGTTGTAATTACAATTTATTAAGTTGTAATTACAATTTATTAAGTTGTAATTACAATTTAGCTAAATTGTAATTACAATTTAACATAAGTTACGCAAAAAAACGAAATGGCGCTAATACGCTGCCGTAATTATCTGAGTGAGGGCTAGATTATTTTTGGTGTTCTGAACTTTTCATCCAAACTAGTTTTATTACAAATTATTGGAGAGTGCCCAAAGGTACTCTCCAATAATTTGTAATAAAACAAAGTTATATAGACAAAATGTTATTTGTGTTTGACTGAATATGAAATATAAGCAAGGAGAGTGTTTGCGTTTGCTCTGGCATCCTCATTTTTGAAAGCCCTGTTAGTGGCTTCTAGCACTCAACCAGTTAAGAAGTCTTGACAGCAGAATTATATTAGTATTTTAAGCTGCGATAACATTTGGCTCAACGGTTGTCACTGAGCACTATTCGGGAGAAAATAGGAATTTGAGGTTAAAACTTTAAAAAATCGAAAAATAATAACAAAACAAATTACCACAAAATATCAACGTGCTGTTTGATTTCGTCCTTATTACACGTACAAAAGTATCAAAGAGCTAAATTAAACTTTTGCTGCTGATGCTTTTTATTACTTGGTAAACGCATGTGTGGACATCACTGCCCACGTGTGGATTACGGCCAGTTCATGACGACTGTCCTGTACGCGCGCCGGATGCTGATTTGTATTATGGCACGTACTTGAGATATGTCGCTCCCATAAATCCTGATTTCTGCACCCGGCACGGAAATCAAATTGTCTAAATTAGTCAACTAACCCTTTGCCTAACGTAATGGAAATATACACGGCGGGCTCCATTCACTAAATCTCTACTCAAGTATTAGGCCTATTCTCTTTTCAAGTGGTGCCCACATAACTCAGCTTATGGCCCTGTGTTACAAGGAGCTCTTTCCAAGTGAGGGGCCACGAACTATGTTTTTAATGCAATTTTGTCACAAGTGTTGACGTCTAGTCATGTTGGAGAAAAGGTTAATATACGACATATCGCAACTTGTCATTTTTGATGAGAAGACCTCTTGTGTACATACACTTAAAAACTTTCCATCCCTGAAAAGTTGACCAGGCTACGGACCTGCTGCTGAAGGGCTCAGGTAGTTTTTTCCGAAGCGCGACAGGTTTCAGCAAATGTCCCAAGATTCTATTACGACAGAAATTAGTGGATTTATAAATATTTACCATCTGTATGCAGAGGCGGCGGAGCCAGGGGGCACAGGGGGCACGTGCCCCTCCACTTTTTTCCACAGATATGTTTCGCACTTACACAGTTAGTTAAAATGGGCGCATGCAAACGTGTCAATATATATGCATTCCTGTAACATTACTAAGTTTACAAATCCAAACAATTTTTAGCCAAATAATCCCACTTTCGGTCGCTCCGGTCTATTTTTTCTACTTCAAATATCTTCCAACCCGAAGGCTGGCCTTCGGGTTGGAAGATGGTTGAAGTAGAAGAAACGGACAGGACAATGACCACGCAGCGGCATATTCATCTAGACGGGAAAGTATAGCGAGTCATGGTACATTTACCGATATACGACTGAAACCTTTTTCACACTGGGTCGAACAATAGTAACATTGTGAATTTGTGCCCCTCCACTTTTATCGAGCTTCCGCCGCCCCTATCTGTATGACATCCGATTTGTCGTCTTGTTTCAAATTACTGCAGTTGACCGCTTCGGAATTGACACAAACTGTCAATATCGTTCAGTCCCCCTCTCCGTGAAGCTTCCAGACAAGCAATTTTTGTCGTTTTTTGCAAGCACGGGCACAGTCAGTGATACCCGTTACATTGTTTTTTTCCCTGGTAAAAAAAGAGTCTTGTTTATTGTGCGGTGACTGCAATATTTAAAAAACACCACTTCTGGTACTAAGGGCTCGTTGGCAGCCAATGCTGACAAGAACAAAACAGAATGTCGGTTGAACCGCATCGATTTTGTGACTTTTGATGTAGAGACTGAATGGCGAATTTAGCAACCAACACCTTGAGAAATATGAACACATGAGAAACGGAAGACTTTACGTTGGTTTATGCGTTCCTAGTGACCTACAGCATCGACCTATCGTCCCTTCAGTTCCAATGTATTCTATACACCTGGAACTTAATTAAGCACCCCCTGTTTTTTTCGCAGTGGTTTTAATAGAAACTTTCATGCTATCTTTAAGGTGGGCAAAAGTGATCGTGTGCGGAAAGAATGGTCTATTGACATGCATCACAATGATAAAAATATGCAGTATTTTAATTGCGCTAAATACACTTATCTGTTACCAATGTTTTTGGTGGAAAAATGTTCTCTCTACAAGTATGGTGCGAGAACGGTCCATAATGAAACAATGGCGGTAATTACTGACAAACAATGTAACTTGTGATTTCCTGAACACAATAGCAGTGTCTGGCGTCAGCTGCGAGTTTATCCACGACGTGCCCGGATGACAGCCTGAATTCTCCTCCTAATGCTACCAGTGAGCCTTCTGATACGCCCCAGAGGCAACTGCTGCCATTCCGCATCTTCCAAATCGGCCAGGCGGATGCCTTGCTTACACAAGAAAGTCCCAGATGTGTTCCAAGGGATTCAAATTGGGGCCCATTGTAGACCAAGGTAGTGTTGTAATAACGTTGTTCTGAAGGGATGCTCTCACAGCATGGAAACGATGTGGCCTTGCATTGTCGTTCAGGAATACGGGGCGAGTAGCGAACGGGTGGCTGTCAAAATGTGGCACGACAACCGGATTGATAATGTCTCAGATGTCCTGATGACCAATGAGATTCCCCGTACAGTCGCCATATGAAGTTTACAACCACGAGAGAGGCATCCCCAGATCATTACTGATCCTCCACAATAAGGAACAGTCGGTCTGATGTTCCTGGACACGTAAGCTGTATTTCTGTGTCTCCTCACTCTCATGCGACCATCTGTGACGCGAAGCAGGAACCTACTCTCGTCTGACTAATGGACTCTCCTCCATGTCCTGAGATTTCAATGTTGTCGTGCCATACACCACTCCAAACGTCATATTTGATGCTGATCGGGCAGAGCTGGACGTTTGATGACCCTTCTGGACCTCATACTCAGTGTTTTGAGACGGTTTCCGACAGTTCTGTTGCACAAACGCCTGTTGGGGAGCCAACGGCGTTTCCAAACCTCGCTTGAAGCAAAGGATTCGCGCATAACCAAGCGTGCCAGACTCCAATCTTCCCGAGGAAAGGTCTTTCAGGATTGTCCAGGTCTTGGTCGGTCCTTGGTTTGTTGATTTTTTCGGACAAGTCTACTGATGACAGAATGACTATAGCCAAGTTGCCTTCCAAAAGCTTTGAATGACATACCTGTTGCATGCATGCCAAAGATTTGCCATCTTAGTGCCCATGACAGTCTCCTCCTTGCCATGTCAACATTTACTGATAAAAGAAGTGATAATTTTTCTTGTTTTATACCCAGATATTGCAAGTGGATGACAACGTTTGTTTGTGACATTCGCAGGTAGCATGCTTCACGTTGCTGAGGAGTTGTGTTTGGGGTACGCTATCAACCAGAAATATCATGTTTCACGAGACGAAATGTATTGCAAGACATTGCAATCATTAAAACGTAATAATCAGTAATAGCAACTTCACTGTTATAAAACATTTCAGGGGTGCTTAATTAAGTTCCATGTGTATATGTGCCAGTAGGCACATAGAACACATTGGAACTCAGTGGACGCCGTGTTTGAATAAGAAGTTGTTTGACACCACTATTGTGGAACAGATACTTGGACACCTGACGTTTCTGTCTTCAAACCTTTACCCAACGTGACGGTCAAAACCGGCCAGCGCTATTCACAAAAATCGCCAAATAATTTTCATTATTTTTTTCATTTTTTGTCTCAAAAACATAGGTTATGATCCCTCTTTGGAACGAGCTCGTCGAGCTCGTTCCAAAGAGGGGTCATAACCTATGTTTTTGAGACATAATATGAAAACAATTAGTTATTCAAGAATTTTGTTTGCAAGTGTCGTCTGCTTTTCATGTTAGGTAAAGGGCTAAATTGGAAAGAAAATATTAGACAGAACAGCTTATTCTATCTTCGCGGATATGAAATAATGTTGTTCATCTTTACAGTTGATATTATTCGATTTAACACATCCAACTGCACCCTGATGTCGAAATATCAAAGTTTCAAGCAGCAAATTATTCCCATAATGCAAATATTAACGAACTATACAAATTATAACAAGCATAAAACATTTACTGGACACTCGAGAAGTCAGGTAATTTGGCAATTATTAAGTGAAAACCAGGTAAATTTCAGAGCACCGCCACGTCTGTCCACTATGCATTACGACGGCCCTAAGCCAATCCGATAAAACGTTTACAGTTGTATTTTTCAGAATTGTATTTTCTTGATGTGACCAGTGGCGGAGCAATGGGGGCCTAGATGGAGCCCCACCACAAATCTGAATCCCCCCCCCCCCCCAATTCACTATTTTCACCCAGATTGAAACAAAACATTGAGGCAGTGTTTGTTGTTGGGGAATATAACAATAACATGACTTTGGAGGGCATTGTGGTTTATTAACGACCCAACAGGTGTGAATAACAGCGCGACAGCTTATAAAAGGTCCGAGACGAAGTCGAGCACCGTTAATAAGCCGAAGGGCTGTTATTCACACCTGTTGGGCCATTTATAAACCACACAAGGCCGGACCAAATCATGTTATTACCATTATTACCACTGCGATTCTGAGAAAGTTTTGACTCTGTACCTCACATGGCAGCTACAAACAGTCAATTGGTCTTCATTCAATTTGATTGAGACGTTTTTAAAGTTTTCAATTTTGGCAAATGATATTATCGTCTGTTCTCAAACAAACTTGTGTCACATGATCACGTGATCGGCACCGGTAATCTTTCAATTGCAACGAAGTTAGAAAACTTAAAAACAGATCCGATATTCAGTTTACCGCTTTTAAGTCAGGAAAAAATACTTGAAATGTCTGCAGACTTACTTACTATATAAAGCTGCTTGTTCTTACTGGGACTAACTTTGTTGCACATTTTGCATATTTAATAATTTAAATAAAAATCACATTGTTTACTAGTTGAAACCATTTCCTGGAAACTGTTTTCATTTTTGAGTGTTCGACGGCGAGGAACAAAGTCACTTGACGTGTCGGGCTGTTAACTGGTAAAGTGCTGAGTTTTTTTCTGACAACAAATCAAAGCTCATCATATACTGCGCCCTTACATTTAATTGGATAGTGCCTTATAGGCACTATCCAATTAAATGTCAGAGAGCAAGGTATTGTGTAAAAAATCTGATTCATATCAGGGACAATAAAGGCTTCCTCGGGCAGAATGTAGCTACAGACAGTTATTGCCTGTAACTTTTAGTAAAGCCCAAAATAGGGCTTCCAGCACTCTACCAGTTAATGGGATGTTCAACTCATTAACGGCCCGACACATCACGCGACTTTGTAAGTTGGGCGTTACGTTATTGTAATGCCCTGTTAAACTTTGTTAATTTTCTAGGGAACGCCCTATAAATTGGTAAAAATATTCATTAATGTCCGTCGGAAATAAAGCACAAATACGACTCCGACGTCAGTATGGACTATTGTCATGATTTGAAAAATCTGTCATGTGTAAATGGTTTGTCCGTCTGTCCTTGTGTCAATCCATACTTATTTTGGTTTCCGTACGATAACTTGCGTAATGAACTGGTCTTCTTCACATTTGATATGTAAGTCATTTATGAGGAAGACAGAGAATATTGACATGCAGATGTTTGATGACACAGTCACTGGCACCATGCATATCTGATATTTGGAGTCTGTGTCACTTGTGGCTGGAATTCTAAAGCTTTGAATATTTATAAAATCTCAAACAATCACTAGTCACTTTGCCTATATAAGATCTGTTTGAGAATCTATTCCTCGTGAGAACGATACAGGCATAAGTATGTCTGTCCACACCACAATTTCCTTGTCTTCGTGGCACAGATAATTACCTCCAGCCGAAAGCAATTTCTACCCCACATTCATTTCAAGAGCACTAGATTTTTAAAAATTTTCCCGGGGGAGGACAACCGGACACCCATTCTAGGGAGGGGACCCCCCCCCCCTCCGCCGAGAGGAAAAGTGGAAACGTTTTATAGTTTTATAGGATTAGCCCTAGTATTAAAAAGTTACTCATGCAGGTCTTTTCTGTTATTTTGAACTTGAAGGCGCAAAAAAACTTTAATATTTCACAAACATGTTTTCCGGAAAAGTATGGCGAATTCAATATATTTTTCTTGCAGTCTGACAAAACAATGTCAACTTTCTTTCAGCTGTGATATTGGGAACGAAGGTACAACGTACTGAAGTGGATTTTAACTGAATATCAAAAAACTGATTTTCTACTCGGTGAAGATATACATTTAAAAAACAGGAAGGACTAGCAAACATCTAGTTAATAGACCACTGGGTCCATTAGCAGACTTTTTGCCGTTTCTTTGTGCTTTTTTTCACAAGTTGTAACAAATTCTTTAGTGGAATATCCACTTCACGATGTTTCAGTGGTGATCCCCTCGCCTCTATTTTCTCAGTTCAATAAGTCATGCACAAACATTAACATTCTTAGCAAACTTCAAGAAACAAAGAGCAAATAAATCTCCTGATACACGAGATAGTAGTTGTTATCGGACATGACAAAGACATTATTCATAAGACAACACACGAACATTTTTCAAGGTAATATCCAAGAAATGCTAACATATTTTTATGCCAAACTTCTTGATTCGGAAAATCAACCATTATCTATTGACTAAAGTGAATTTTTTGATTTGATTGGTTGATAGATACGTGGTATGAGACCATATTCATTGAAACCCACGATACGTCCGCCCACCCACTGAAAAATTTCCCATACCCAGTGGAAGCCTCGTTCCGAAATCTACAAATTGTCCATACCCCGTAGAAGACGCGTCATTCCAGTTTTACAGTGTACATGTATTATATTTTAATTTTTTATCTCCAAAATATAGCTCATGACCCCGTATTGGAATGAGCTTGTCGAGTACCCTCCAATGAAGGGTTCATAAGCTATGTTTTTGAGACAAAAAAGAAAAAAAGAAATTCAATAATTTTTTTATACTTGTCATATCGGCATATTTTCACAGAAACTCTTTTGCACAACGTTCCACAGAAACCTATATGGCTCAACAATGGAAGATAAAAGATCTCATGCTGTGTGTGTTCACACATGAAATATATTGTATCTCTAAAACGGAAAGTCAATAATAGATAAATTCGTTACCCCGTGTCTGATCATGTGGTACGGGTTTTTACCTACCTGAAGCCAGCCGTATCCCATTCGGTCTTCGGCCTCATGGGATACGGCTGGCTTCGGGTAGGTAAAAACCTGTACCACGTGATCAGACACGGGGTAACTAATAATCTCTGAATAACATATTATGTATCAAAATGAAGGTTGTGTTGCATTGAACCTGAACGAATGCATTTCTACATTTAAGGGGACGTCCAACCTAACTTTGGTCAAATTTCATGTAATTTTCTTTCAAGTCTAAAAAAGGCCCAAAATGAATAACCCCAATAAATTATATACCAAAATGCTTGGAATGAAACATAGAACAGGTGGAAACTGAAATTTGCCATGGAACTGCTGCCATGTGTAAATAGCACCACCTGAAAGTCTGCTATGGCATAAGTAAGAGAACAAAATTTTTACAATAAAATACCTCAAAATAAAATAACAGCTGTATTCTATAAACATTTAAGTACATACTCGAAGAAATCTTTTCCTAATTCATGAAAGTAATGAAGATTGAGACCAAATGTTATAAGTGGAGTGCTCACTGATTGAAGGCAGACATTTTCTTTTGTTTATGTTTTGATTTGGGGAGTTCAACAAAGGTCAACTTGAAGGAGTCCAGCAGAAGAAGTATGGAAGGACAAAAGAGTGTCTCCCAATATCAAGATGTATGTGTTACTGTAATGGTTTGGAAAGAAAATATGATATTCTCCTATGTAGAATGCACTACAAAGTCATACATTGTAGTTGAATAAATATATTTACAAACCCCTTGCACTGTAACCCCTTTTATCCCATGCATCAATTTGATAGTGATTAAATTGTTAAATTTGTCTGGTTTATCAATAAGTACATTAGCTTTGTTTAACCCTTGGACACCAATACACTCATGATATCTGTTGGAGAAGAAATAAGGGTAACTGTAACCTGTCACTGCAATAAACCATCTAATGTACTTAAAAGTACATTGTTATTCAAAACACATCAAATCAACCTTACATAACCATTATTGCATGTACTTTCCCCAAGGAGGCTTACTGACATATTGAGATCAGAAGGGCACATCCAGAGGGTCTCACATATTTTTTTCAAGAACGCAGTACACAAAGCAATCCCCAAAAGATGACAAGTGAGCTCCATTTGACACAGAAAATTTTGGGGGGTGGGGCTCTCTTCCTTGTATGACTCTACCTCCGTCACTCAAGGCATATGCCTTTTTTCTCAAAGTTTAACTCTTTTTTCTTTTTGAAGATCCTGGCCACACATGTTCCAAACACTATCAGACAGGTAAACCTCCAAAAAAGTGTATCTGCAAAAATCATGTTACATTGCAAAACATTCTTTTTAGACTTTTAGTTCTGGACCTTTCATGCTTCTTACTTCCAACTATAACACTTAATTTATCGATTCATGGGTGAATAGAAAACTCCTGCCATAATCAACATTTTGAGTTCCATAAGCCTTCAAAACAGCTCCAATAAAAGTGTCAAACATCAGATTGGTGGCTTTATACACAATATTCATTAGGTTGTTGCTTGACAAGTAATAGGAACAAAATCTTCACAAGAAAATTCTGCAGCAATACAATTGAGGGTATTAGCAGGCACTCTGCAACAAATTGTAACAAATCAACTAGTTATAAACAAAATTTTCTAACTCAAAAGAGTGAAAAAGTACCACAACTCTGAAAAAATGTGGGAAGAAACACATGCTACAGCAGCTACACAGGCATTGTTTCTCCATGATGCTCGATCACAAAACCAAATATCCTTCAAATTGGAGTAGCAATGGTTGAGATACAAGGGGGAATGTTGGTACATGCAATGATGAATGGGCAAGACTAATATAGTAATAAGAGGAAAGGGGGTCACCACCGCACGGCCCTAGATGCACCTTTCATTTTCCAACTTCCACTAAGTTCCAGGTCTGGGGCATAATAATCGCAACACATCCAACTTATCAGTTCATAATTTCAGTTAAATAAAAGAAATTATCAATTTGAATTAAATAATAGATGATGTAAAAATATTTGGCTTCCTTCGCCTTCTCGTACTATTTAATTACCACAAACAATATCAGTTTGATGCCGACAAACGAAACTGAACGCATGTGGTTTGATTAAAAAGTAACTCGGCATGAATAATGAAGAAATTGCGAATATTTCGTGTATTTCATTTATTTAAAAGCCAATTGCAGCTAATATTGACCGTGCATTCGATAATTCGTTTCGGTTTTGACCACACGGCCACGCTGACACTCCGTGACAGCGGTTATGTTTATTGTGATATGCAAATTGGGGGATGGTTTCCGGTGAAGGAGATTTGTCACATTTGTCAGTGTAAAACGATAAAAAAAAACACTGATCGACGCTTGTATTACTATGGTTGGTTGGAAGAAAAAACTAAATTCTCAGCATCGTCCAAGCGCACCTTATTTAAAAGCACGAATGCATCATTTTCAACCCATCTTCAATCGGTCCTTTGCAGACATCAAACATACCCGTCTTCGAATTCCATGGTTACTAGGACGTAAATAACTTCGCAGCGACAGGGGGAAATTAACACACTCAATATAGTTCCAGGTCACTTGGAATATACTTCGTGAAAAAGTGATTTCTGAAGCATTCTGCTTACTTTGTTATGAATATTGCCTTATTTTATGTGTATCGTCCCGATTTTATACACTCGGTTATTTTTTTTACAAGTGGTTCATGTTGTCTTTCTAGTGCGCAATAATTCAGATTTTTTGTCAACAAAAAAGTTCAGACGGCCTGTAAACACGAGAGGGAATTTCGAACCATATTTTGCAGTTATGACATTAACAGCTCAAGTACTTGCTGTCACCTGTTTGCAAATACGCTCATACATTGTCTCGAACAAATAAAGGGCGTGATCACGTCCTTGCATTCTTACGATTGCCCAAATTGAGTATTTCTGCAAGAACCACATCGTAATCACATGACCGGAAAAACATCGTTGAAACATGGCCACATCCGGAACATCAAAAATTTGTGTTGATGTTATTACATTCAAACGTCAAAACCCACCAGAGTGTGTGTCAAAAAAATGCTTTCTCCGAGTCTGTAGTATGTTATCATTATATTGAGGACAAGGCTTTCGAATTACCGATTATTTTGTGGTTTTACCGGTTCGTTACTTATGCCATTTGCAAATTAATCTTCTTCAAAATCATAAAATTCACTTTTTTTCCTGAAAAAAAATATATGTACCTTTTCTATGCACTTTACTCATTATTTTGATATATAATTTGCCTTTCCTTACTTCTCTTATCTGTTTCTGAGGCATTGGGAAAAATGTCAAAAAATTGACCAAAGTTAGGTTGGACGACCCCTTAAAGCGGTTTTCAGTGACTACTTAGTCTGCTACCACTTTCTGTGAGAACTATGATATCAAAACTATCTTTGACTGAAGTTGCCTCAGATATCAAAGAGCATGGCTAGGACACCAGACAAGATGAGCTGGCAACATCTTTTATGTTTGTGCTAAGTATTCAAAATGTTTGGATTGTGTACAAGGGAAACGCCATGTTTGTTTTTGTTTTAATATTGTTACCGGTCGGTTCTTTTCGTATTTTACGTTAGTACCTGGGGAACAGCCGTAACTTAACCCTTTAGCTGAATTTGCACCTTACTGCTGACTTGGGGAACTCGCTGACTGGAACACCTATCCATGGGCTTACGGGAATCTGAAGAAAGGAACACACAAATTAATATTTATTCTCACATAACTGAAGTCAACATTTTTAAAATTAGAATAATAAGTGTCTTAATATTAACAGTTAGGATATTTAGTACAAATATAATTATTTAATAAATAATAGTAAATTCTTCTTTTCTTTTTGAAAGTATAAATTGAATGCTACAACACTTCATTGAGTCCGTTTCGCATTTACCTACGCCATGGGACACAATCCTCTCGATTATATAACTTGCACATGTCAGCTGTCGCGATCAACCGACTAACAACCGATAGCACGACTGGTTAAGGTAATGCGTCGCGGTTGCGTGAAGATATAAACCTCGAACAGAATATGCCCTGTTAACCCTAACATAGCCCGTATCAAGTTCAATAGAGACTGAACTAACTGACGAGTGCACCCAGGGACGTTTGGTTACTTCGAGCGCCATATTATTTTACTAACAATGGAATCATCTTGGTAAGCTGATTCCAACAACTCGTAAAATAATATGACACACAAAATATTCCTAAACTAAAATGTAACAACATAATCCGCTGTCAGCTAAACCACCCTGATTCCGTACTCTAAAATTAATGTCTTATTTATTATTTGAATCGCCCTCAGCTTTGAGCTCATTCCATCGATTCCCACAAAAGCAAGTACATAAAATAAAATTACTCTCCTACGCCATATTGCGCGCTACTCAACATTCGATGGAATGCACACCAGCCACGTGCCAAGCCAGGCACCGCATCCATGCACACAGTGAGGGCTGCCTATAGGCCACGTGCCAAGCCAGGCACCGCATCCATGCACACAGTGAGGGCTGCCTATAGGCCCTAAGAATGTAGACCTGGAACAAATACCCTAGAGATCATTCAGATTTGATTTGTCAACATCGTAGTCGACACAAGGCGGTAACCGCGAGTGCCAGGGACAAAACCAATGAGAAGGTTTTTGGGTGGGTGGGTGGGTGGATGGATGGACGGATGATAGAAGGACAAGACCGACAGATGGACGAATTGGTGGACCGGTAGGTAGAACTCTTTGCTATAACCTTTCCCACAAGGGAACAGCATACTAAAAATTATCAAAAGACCACTGGATACTGTTCAGTATGTAGAGGAAACCACATCATCTGAAATGCATTATACAAAGGGCAATAAATCTCCATTCTTCAGCGAACCATTTGCATCAAACTTGCAAACAGCATTTCGAACATGGCGCACTACACTCGAGTTTACTGCAATCCGATAGTTACTGTTGAAGCTATCACATGAAATATACTACTCACATTTTGCTAAGGATCACCCCATATTCATCGGCATAATTTGTACATGAAAGAAAAATATGTACATTAGTTTGTTTGTGTATTTATAGGGGTGCAATGATAATGTTAGCAGTCTGGTCATACCAAGTTGTACAAATTTACAGGTAGAGGAAGCCTGAGTTCACATAGAGAAACCCTATGCAATGGTGAGTAACTGTCGCACACTCTAATTTATCATCCTTGCACAAGTAGGGTTAGCATTGGTTGAAGGCACGTTAACCATGGGTATACAACACAACGACCATAGATGTACACCATGCCAATGTTACACTTACCTTCAACATGTGCTAAATGCTTGTGTCAGGATGGTAAAACATAGAGCCCAAAAGTTGCTCAGCATTTTCAGTAGTTCTCTCTGGGTACTCCGACTCACTCCACCCAAACAATTGCCTGACATGATATGAGCTAAGCTGCTATAAGTGCCGTCAAACCCAATGAACAAACAAACAAACTTAAAACTACACACCTTTGACTTTTTATGTATCGATATGTAGCTGTGTAGGAGTGATCCTTAGCAAAATGTGAGTAGTATATTAAAATTTCAACTAAAACAGAATAAACACACACTGCAAAAAATATAGGTTCTCTTTAGAACCAAAACTGGTTCTAATCTTGTCGCTGAGATGGAACCAGTTCTGTTTAAACAGCATTTTATTTCAAATCAAATAAATTTACCAAGATTAGCATTCAATTTTAACAGAATATTACATGAACTGAAGTAGATTCAGCAGTAAACTTGGAGCTTATGCAACGCAGTCGCCAAACATTTTGAAACAAAGGAGATATGAACAGTTGACATATCGAACCAGTTTTGGTTCTGTTTAGAACCAAAACTGGTTCGATATGCCAACTGTTCATATCTCCTTTGCTTAATAATGATTTGAGACAACCTCGTATAAGCTCTAAACTTACTTAAATTTATGTTTAATTCTGTTAATATTTAATGTTAATCTTTATAAATTTATTTTATTTGAAATAAATACTGTTTAAACAGAACTGGTTCCATCTCAGGGACAAGATAAGAACCAGTTTTTGGTTGTAAAGAGAACCTATATTTTTGTAGTGCATGGTAATAATTCTCTTAATTTTGAACAAATTGTGGCGGTTTTCGAAATTGTTTAAGAAAGAAATATCATAAAGCGACATTTCAAAAATGTTGTAACATGATTGTCAATATTCAGTTTAACACAAATATACTGAAATTTGAAAATTTGAAGTAAAACGAAAAACAGAAATCACCGTGTTTTAACTTGTTTAACTCTTTGCACACTAAAGTCAAAATACCAAAATTACAAGGAACAATTTTTTCCCTTGATGCAACGGGAATTTAACCAACTCAATATTGTGGGACAGAGCTCAAGCTCTGTCAAACAAGATTGGATGGGTTAAACTCATAGTTGCATGATGTAAAAAAGCTGCAGGGTGAAGATTTAGTATTTAGAAATCATCGTGCAGAGGGTTAAGAGATTGTTAACCCTTTACCTAACCTGGAAAAGAGAAAAATCTTGAACAACTAATTTTTTTCATTTTTTGTGCCAAAAACATAGGTTATGACTCCTCGCTGGAACGAGCTCGACGAGCTCGTTCCAACGAAGAGTCATAACCTATGTTTTTGAGACAAAAAAATGAAAAAATAATAAAAATTAATTGGCGATTTTTGAGAATAGCACTGGCCGGTTTTGGCCGTTACGTTGGGTAAAGGGTTAACATTGAAATTTCAATAATGGTGTCTTATACTGCATAAAAGAAGGTTTTTTTTTGGTTTCGTATGGTTTCCCTTTTTGTGGAGGGGAGGGGGTGTTGACAGCTCTAATTGAGCTTTCTCCTTTGTATACTGGCTGGCATTATTATGCTTTTCTTAATTTTTCTCCAGAGTCAGTTAATTATACTTAAAGGGATTCCTGTTTAGATCAGTTGTGTTTTTAAGAATTCTGTTCAGCTCGGCTGTGTTTGACAAAGTAGAGATTTGACTTGAATTTTTCCCAGTTTTACTCTCTGGCTTTCATTTCACTGAGCTCTGCCAAACAAGACTTAATTGGTTAAATTCGGAATTGCCTTGTGGGAAAAAAATTGCTATTTGAAATTTCGGTGTTTTGATATCAGTCTGCAGAAGATTAACCATTCAGCTATGTAGATAAACTGTATTTTTGATATTTTTTCAACAAAAATCAATCAACTTCTGTAAGAATTTTTATTTAGTTCAACTCCCTTGCACATTATGGCCCGGAGCGTGGCCATGTGAGGGGTGTAGGGGGTGTGACACCTTCTCTTCTCCAATATTTTTCCAGTCGGGACATTTCCATTTGTATTGGAGTCTTAGATATCGATTGGCTCCTGTTGTTACTTTTTTACGGGACTACATTTGCTTCTTGGGACTTACGTCACACAATCTGTCGGACTTATGCAAATGCTGGTTTGTGGCTGATTGGGGGTTTTGGGGTCCAAGTATGACCAATTTTGAGCCAGGAACGTGAGTAGTATGTCAGGTACATTTGAGGATAGTTTGGGGACCTCGGTGGGGAACCTCGGAAGTGACGTCATGTCACGTGACCCAGTGGCGCCATGTTGTGTTGTCATGGTAACCCGCGTGGTAATATGGTAATATGTGGTGTTAGTGCGCATGCGCAGCGCGTGTTGTTAGGGTGATACGTGTTTCCGTCGTCCATTTTTGTATACTGGAGGCCGCCATCTTGGTTTCTATGGTAGCTATGTTACCTAAACCCTTTTTACGGGACAGGGGTATGTTCGGAAGGTGTGTTCGATTGAATCGGAGTAATTTCCCGATTCTAAGAATTACCACAAACAACCCGCCAACTTGTATTATTTCGAATTCTTTCAGAATTATCTGCTTCTATCTATATTCGTAATAGTTTTTGTCTACCTAACCATGTTCCTTTATTATAGAGTATACTCCAGTAGCGTAGAAGAGCCTATCAGTTGGAAGAGTTTACCTTATTATTACTATATTTAGCTTTTCAGGCCTATTCTTTTCAGTTCTGACCCTATTCCGAGTACTCTTGTAGTTTCCTTTTTCTAGATCCTTTATATAGATTATAACTAACCAATCAGATTGCTTGATTTCCCATAATCTGTATGCAGAGTTATCTCCCCTTATTACAATGATTCTCGACACCTCTGTATCCAATGGCCATATCCCCTCTCACCCCAATCTCGGCACCCATTTTTGGGTAACGCCCGTGGCTATGGAATCCCTTTTTTGTCGTATGAGGCCATGAGGGCTATGTAAAAGCCCTCATTGAAGCCTCATTTATTATCCCTCATAACCTCATTGAATTTTGAGGTCATGAGGGCCATGAAAAATTCCTCAATGAGGTATAATTTACTACGACTCTTAGCCTCATTTCGGTATTTAAAAGGTATATCCTATGGAATCCCGTTTTGGGAAACGCCTGTGACTGTGGAATCCCTTTTTTGTCGTATGAGGCCATGAGGGCTATGTAAAAGCCCTCAATGAGGCCTCATTTACTATCCCTCATAGCCTCATTGAATTTTGAGGTTATGAGGACCATGAAAAATCCCTCAATGAGGTATAATTTACTACGACTCTTAGCCTCATTTCAGTATTTGATGATACCTATGGCCTGGTATTGTATTATTCGAGGATACCTATCGAGGATACCTTTTGGGGAATCCCTTTTTTGTCGTATGAGGCCATGAGGACCATGAGTAATCCCTCAATGGGGTCCAATGTAGTCTTACCAACGGCTTCCATCTTGTCGACAAAGCTCCAAGGCCACTACAGGTCTATGACCTATCTGTCCTATCCTTAGCTTCTACAGCAGGCTTGTTCCATTGCGGCCTTGTACCAGTACTATTGGCTAAACTATCATCCATTAATATTGGCTTGTACCACTACATCATAGATTTACGCTTTCAAAATGTTCAATCAGATTTCCCCTGTATACATATAAGGCATTCCGTAATTGAGATTCCTAGCCGTCCGTAAAATTTGGATTCCGTGATTTGACGTCAACACTCGAGGGTATTCCCCTTCCCTATTGGAAGAATTTAGTTTAATGGGTTGTAGTTCATTCAGTTAAAATACAGATCACCTTCGTTATATTTTCATCAAGTTTAAAACTTTATTCAGTTAAACGTTGCTCAGTTCAAAGGGTGTTAATACCTGCATTTAGGTTATAGTTCAAAAATAGAGTTCATTCGGTTAAACTTTGTTCAGTTCAAAGATGTTAATATTATATACCTTCATTAGGGTTATAGTTCATTCAAAGAGTTCAAAGGGTTAACACTGGGTTATATTTGGGTTCATTCGGTTGAAAACTTTGTTATGGTCAGTTCGCTTCGATAACTTCAGTCTGTTTGATCAGTCTGACTAGTTTGATCTTCTTTCATTTTGTTCTGTTCCCTTCCATCTTGGTTGTAGTTGATCAGATCTGTTCAGTCTGTCCAACTAGTTCGATCAATCTGACTAGTTTGACCTTCTTTCACATTGTTATGTTCACTTCGTTGTTTTGTAATGGCTGGTTGTATCTGTTCAGGTTCTCGTAATAATAATTGGGTGTTATCAATCCCTTTCCATACCCTCGAGTGTTGATGTCAAATCACGGAATCCCATTTTACAGAGCCGGATAGGAATCTCAATTACGGAATGCCTTATATGTATACAGGGAAAATATGATTCAACCTTGATCAATGTTATAGTAGAGACTGAGATAGGTATAGCTAGGAAGTAGTTATATAAGTCAATATTAATGGATGGTAGTTTAGTCAATAGTACTGGTATAAGGCCGCAATGGAACAAGACTGTTGTAGAAGCTAATGATAGGACAGATAGACCAATAATAAGGGATTCCATGGGATATGGCCATTGGATATAGAGGTGATGAGAGTCAGATAGAACTTAACTGTAATAATGGGAGATAACCCGGCATAGAGATTATGGAAAGTCAAGCAATCTGATTGGTTAGTTAGAACCTATATAAATGATCTAGATATATGAAACAACAAGAGTGCTCGGAATAGGGTCAGAACTAACAAGAATAGACCAGAATATATGCCGATAAAATGGGAAATCCGTATCAAATAAAGTCAATTTCGGTGATTTGGGGCGGATTTTGGTGATTTGGAGGGATTTTCGGGTTGTTTGTGTTAATTTGATTTACTCCGATTCAATCGAACATACCATCCGAACATACCCCCGTCTTATTGTAGATCTTTGAGTAACATAGCAATCATGTGCTACAATAGAAACCAAGATGGCGGCCTCCAGTATACAAAATGGATGACGCAGGTTACCATGACAACACAACATGGCACCTCTGGGCTACGTGATATGACGTCACTTCCTAGGTCCGGAAAACTATACCTGAAGGGGAACATACACTACTACTAACGTGTTAAAAACGTCAGAAGATGGGAAAACCACGCATCACGGCTACTAAATGTACATACCCACAACAAATTTCCCAAGTCTTTTTAATATAATGCCCAGTGACAAATAATCCAACTACATCATCATGATGAAGTTGGAATATTTCTTTGTCAGGACAAATTGGGATCCCACCCCCACTCTCAATCGGTTGTGTTCGCAACGCCCTGGTTTTTGTGATTTATATTGTCCATAACTATTGTTTTGGACCACGACAGACTTCATTAGGCGAACCATTCTACTTGTTATGTGGCTGTAATTTTCTTTGCTACATTAACTCAAAACAACTACCACGTACTGTGCGAATAGCCAGTCTGTTGCTAGCAGGTTTATTTGCAATCTTTACAAACATGTCGTCGTTACAAAACTGAACAAAATCCCCAGTAACATTGACACAGCCGGCCAGTAAAAAAAATAGATAAAAAACTTTTGATTTATGGACAAAAATAACTATGAAAACCTGTGTCCCACACCCAAGCTGCATCGTTCATGGACATAATTTGACCAATGACAGCAGCCAAATACCTCGCTTTTACAAATCTGTTTTTCTCTGACCTTTCAATTAAACCTCCAATTACCTTAACCATCCTTCCCAGACGATGCTCTGAAAGAGAAACCCTACCAGCTTTAAAACCCCGAATCGAGACCCAACCACTGAGATTTCTGAGATGGTAACCAATGGCATTTGTCGTTCGCGATCTCAAAACCAAACTTTATCAAATCATTTTGAACGGTTTTACACAGCATCATATAGCCTTAACTAAACTCTCGGCACCCGCCATGCCGCCGTCTGAATATATAACTACCTTCGTACCTTTATCTCTCCAGTACTTAACCATAACTCTAGTTACTTTTGTGAAAATATGTGCTGCTGTGGAAATTCCAAAAGGTAATACGTTAAATACGTAAAAAGAATCAGGTACAACTGTTGGCCACTGAAAACCTAGATACTTCCTGCAGCCCTCAACAATTTCAATGTGGTGATAAACTGACTTGAGGTCAAAATTAACAAAATCTCCCGTATCAAATAAAAGTCTCGCAATAGAAGCGTCTTCCAATCTAAACTTAAATTTTGACAAAGAAGTGTTAATGTGTCTACAATCCAAAACTAATCTCTTTTTTTCTTGTTTACCAATTGCAATCGTCAAAGGGTTAAGGTCTATAGGAACCGGTGAATTTCCCCAAATGGTCAAAAACAAAAGAGTTCTAAAACAAGTAAATTAAAATATTTTCGTACAAATGGTGACAGGCAATGTTACTGCTTTGATCTAAAGAATATTTTGTTTGCTGAAGTTTTAAACTAAAAAGTAATTTTATTGTTGAAAATCAACTTTTAAAATGTAGATCGCACTAACAACAGAACGGAAAATTCAGGAACGGCACTCTTAAATTAATGAAACCAAAATTAATCCAAAACATATATCTATAGCGTTTTACCGAGAAATGAACTCTGGGGTAATTTTAAAATTAATTAAAACATGTTTTTAATGTCCATTCCAAAATATTTTTCCAGTAATGACACCAAGACGCGACACCTTAAGAGACAAATGGCACATGCAAGATGTACATAACACCTTGGCTCGTGTATTTGGTACATACATGCATGAATGTTTGTTGACACTGATTGCTAAATCCAGACATCTAACACTGACAGAGTTGCACAATTTTGAACCTCCTTATGAAATGGCAATACCCGATACAGCTGACTGGTGGTCAGGGATAAATACACTGATTATTTTGTCTCTAACACAAGAAGGACAATCATTGTTCAGTTGATGGTAAACAGAACTAATGAAAAGTGTAAAGCTCTTGTGAATCCTTAGCACGAATTCTTAAGGTTACACATCTTAATATTGATACCAAAAAAATCTTTCAGAGTGGAGATTAAAAATGTGTTTTAAGTAATTCAAAAAGCACCTCAAAGTTCATTTGTCGGTAAAGTGCTGTAGATACATGGTTCTGATTAATTTTGGTTTCAGTAATTGAAGTGTTCCAAATGTGAATTTTTAGTTCTGTTGTTAGTGCAATTTGCAATTTAAAAGATGATTTTCAACAATAAAATCACTTTTTAGTTTGAAACTTCAGCACTCCAAATATTCTTTAGATCAAAACAGTACCATTGCCTGCGATTGCTTGTTTGAAAATTGTTTAATTTTCGTGTTTTGGAACCATTTGTTTTTGTCTATTTGGGAAAATTCGCCAGTTCCTATTGACCTTAACTACGTCGGGAATGTAACGGACTTTGGAAATGCAACCCCGTGTAAGCAATTTATCAATTTCAGCTGACACAAAACTTTCCTTTTGAATTGCGCACAAATTATTCTTTAAAATAATTTTAGAAGGCAATTTAAAAAAAAACAGCCTATATCCATCTTTTATAACCTGCAAAACATACATAGAAGCACCGGCTTCTTCCCAATTTTTTATCATATCTTTGAGATGACCTACAGGTGACCGTATTTCCCCGTGCTCATAAACTGCATCACTGACCAACGTGTGAGTTGATCGATAATCTAACAGTTTCTCATTAGATTCAATCCCATTCATTCGTTCACAGCTCGTGTTGCTTTCTGATTCACAGATTTTCAACTCCGCTGTTCTAGTGCCCATTAACCCTAACACTATTAGATGCAATACTTATCTTTGACTTCTCTTGTCCACTGGGTGTGGACTTCAATGGACATTCCATTTTCCAATGACCTGGCTTTCCACACATGAAACATAGGCCTGGCTTTCTCCCGGTACTCAGGTTTTTGTATGAAGAGCCTGCTGTTCCCGTCGTTGCTGCAGTCGAGGATTGATATGGGTGAAAACGTCTCTGTCGTTTAACTTGTTGCTGTTTGAATTTTTTCGATGCCCGGTTCTCTGCTTTGAAAATGCGCTTTTCGTCGTCTGAATCATCAGCCAACTGGTGTGTCTCGTATTCCTCTACCGCTTTCCAACCCAAATCCGACGAATCGGTAAGTTTAATAAGTTTCTGTCTGTGTTGAATAATTTTCATACCCTCGCTTATTGTTTCCATGGCCTTTTCTCCCGAGTTACTGGCACCACTCTGCAAATGAAAATTGGCCTCTTGCAAGTGTTCAAGAACCTGACTATTGTGTTCAAACTGTTCAGCATGCACCTTCCTTTTGAACTGGTACTTTTCCGACGAAACATTTTTGATCTGAGCAAGTTGAATGTCTGAAATTTCCTTCTGGCTTAACTTAAACTCAGCTTCCCAAAGAATGTAATCGAGATGAAATTAAAGTATCTAAGCTTGAAAGTAAACCACTTTGCGATTCTTGAACAACATCTTTTATCTTTGTGTCAAAGTAATTAGCTGTATCACGATCCATAACTGACAAAAAATATTTACGCCAAAAAACACGAACAAAATAAAATCCAGTATGCACCTGCAGAAAGAATTGGCTAAAGTGATCACAAAAAAGCATTCAATTGTGTTCAGTAAACACCTTAAAGCTCATTGGTCAGCTTAATTATTCACTGACCAATGACTGTTCCAAATAAGTCCACGCCAAAACATAATGATGTTTATTAATGCCGCCTAGACAAAAGTTTCGCGCTATTCTGCGAAACGCGCGCAACTATAATTCTCATATACAAACAAATTAAGCCACTGTGTTTTTTATAACTTTCGTTTTTCCATCTCATTGCATAACGTCAGTCTAGTTGTAAGAACTTCTGTTCAGCTCACCTCTGTTGAGAAAAGATTGAGCAAAAGTACCATGGCATTATATCTGAGTATGCAATTTTCTTCTTTTGATATAATTTTGTAATAACAGATATATTCTCAAATGCAAAACAATTATTTAACTCTTTAACTAAAACGACTGGATGCTGACGCATACAAAAAAAAACGTTCTTCTTGATTAACTAAAAGTTTTCTTTTTTCTAAAAAAAATAGCCAATGACTCGTCCTTGGAGGTGGAGTATCGGAGCTTCAGCTATCAGTTGAAGGTAAAAGTTGAAAAAGCCGATTTTTGTGAATAGAGCTAGCCGGGTATCTGACAGTTGCTTCACCCCTACAGTACAGTCGCTGGTGAACTGGTCGTAATCCACGTGTGGGCAGTAATGTCCACGCATGCATTTACCAGGTAATAAAAATCATCAGCAGCAAAATTTTAATTAATGAAGCACCGGGTTGTACCCGGTGCTTCAATAATTAAATTTTGATGATTATTCCTATCATTAGTATTTGGAATCATTATCTAATATTAATGTGTCCGTGGAAATATTGCCCACCCGTGGAAAGTGACCAGTCCACGGCGGCTCTATTGTACCTAACATTGCTCGTAGTTGACACTAGCGTTTTCAGAAGAATTTTCTTTATTTATGTTAGCTTATTTTTTTTATAAACCATGAAATGTTTGAGTCCCGTTCTACTAAGGCGTCGCAATGCGTAATATTTTCGAAGGAAAGATAATAAAAGTATGAAAATTTGTAAAGTAGACTTATCATTACGAATAGAGCTGCAACAAATTCAACTAACATTTTTAGGTAATGAATCACTTGTACACATGCAGTGTATTACGAATCACGGGCCCCATCTTTTCATAAGTAAATAAAGATGTGTTGTCTGGAAAAAAAATGATCGTTACTTTAATTGTAAACAAAACTAGTGATATTTAATGTGAACAGCAGAAACAAAAATATCTATCAGCTAAAATAATAATGATATTTTCATACAACATGTAAACTCAACTATTGCGGCGTTGAGGTTATAGTTTTCTCACTACTAAGTTACTCATCATAAAATATGTATTGCACGGTGAATGTCGTCTTCTGTCTTTTCTCGCGCAGGTTCCTTTTCTGAAGTCGAAGAAACGGTAGAGACAAGGCTACCTCGTTCATGATGTTTTTACGTAGAGGAGCTATTTCAATATTATGTTATTCTCTGTGCACGTCTTTGGAGATTAGGTCTATTTGTTATGTTACTTTCTGTTGAATAAACTACAATTACACAATCATTTGTCATTTTGCATCAATCCAAACATTGAATCCGCATGTTGATGCCCTTGTCACATTTTCGTCTTTCAAGTCAGTGTTGATGTTTCTTGCTTCTGATTGAACTTATTGACATTGACCTTTCGTATATTGACAACAGTACTTTTCGCGGACCTGAAACCCTCAATAATGTCAAGCTGTGTATCCAAAAAGGGACTGAAGTAATTTGTCATCAAACAATGTTACCTTTAAAGGACCAACGCGTAATCCTTGGAAACGTTGATATCCGACTGTGATAAACTACACAACACGAAAGTGATGTATTAATTCAGACGTGACGGAATTGCGGCGTTTGGGGTGATATTTCGACTACAATATATTCTCCCAAACCACTTCTTCTAATTCTTCCATGTCTGACGTGTAATATTTCAAGCGGACGATTTCCACGTGTGTTCAAAACAAGTTCTAGAGGTCCTATTTAGTAGTGCCATGCCCATCAAACCCTGAACTATACGGCTGATTAAAATTAATACACGTATGCTCGAGGGCGCATTTATTATCTGAGCCTTCAGATTGAAATTTCAATTCGGCAAGTTTTTCTCGAAAGCTTTACGCCAACGGTCGCGATTTTCCCCAGTTTTCATGTATTGCACTGCATTTTGGTCTTCACCCGTTCACTCAATAATTACGGATAAAATACAAAGCGAACTTACCAGCAAAAATGAAATGAAGTTCTCACCATTCATCTTTGTATTGATATGTTTGCATTTCTTTAGATTTAGTCCAGTAAATTTTATATTTTCAGAAAAATTTATCGTCTCTCAACCGCTCATCTGTGTTTACAAAACAAAAACTTTTCTGGGGGCACTTAACATATTTAGTACCCGGATGTAAAGATGCTGGAAAGCTGTTAACACCTATTTGCGACAATATGGAAAGGTGAAAACATTAACATCTTTTTCTCCAAAATCACTACCCAAAAAAGATTCCAAGGGTGATATGAAACACGTGTGTTAGGATGATTTACACGTTTAATCAAAACGAACATCTTCGGTCATATTCATAGGTGTCATTTTAACACAGGATAACGACAAAAGCTTTTTTAAAATCCGTTTTTTACAAGCCGTCGCTTTAACACTTTACCTAACGAATCGGGAGCACCCGTGTGGTATTATACAAATTGAGCAGCCTAAAAAAAGAAGATTTTTCGAAAAAGTTAAAGAAAACCATATCATGTGACCTCTCATTGGAACGAGCTCATCGAGCTAGTTTCAATGAGGGGGTCACATGATATAGTTTTACTGAACTTTACTGAAACAGGTTGTTGTTTTTTTTAAATAATTAAATTCAAATTTTTAAATCGTGTGTATTCAGGAAGGGTTAAATGTTTTCTTGTTTGCCATATAAGAGAGTCGTCATGATATCGTACATGTTTCGTCAAATCAGTTCCATTGCGACATATTAACCCTTTGAACCCAGGCGGTCGATTTTACGTCCAGGAACCTGGTACGTCATAACTCCATTAAATAAGATGGATGCTAAGTTCATGTGTGTGGTAGACCAATCAATATTTTTAACGTGCAGCCGCAAGGCTGCACGTTGAAAATATTAATTGGTCTATCCTGAAATAAAGAACATGGACTCTTCCTGTTGCTATCTTTGAACTGATATGGAAGATACCACGAGGGTTGAAAGGGTTAAGGGTGTTGCAGTAGAGACTTCTTAACACTATTGATAATGAGGAACTCGTTAAAAAAAAATCGTCACACATATCCCACGTGTCAATAATTATAAACAAATTTGTTGAGACGCAGGTTCTGGAGACATTTTGAAGGTGGTTAGCCCAGCCCCCATTCTAACAGTAACACCCATGTTAAAAGGGAAACCTGTAGAAAAAATATCTCAAACCACAGCAATTTGTCATCTATATATATACTACTCAAAGTTTGTTAAGCACCACTGAAGTATATCCAACTACCTGTTTTACGTTTTAGTTGAAATATTGTAATGAAAAGTGTATATATTTGTTATTTAATTGTATCTTTAATGATTTAAGTACAGAAATTAAGATTTTACTTGTGTTTTGAATACGATAACCATGGAAAATAGATATAATTGGTAAAAGAGAAAATTTTTCAATTTGCCAAAAAGTTGACGGAGCGAACTGGTATGGGCTCAATATCGAGCTTGAGACCCATTACTGTTAATTACAGCTTGACAACGCCTTCTCGTGCTCCCAATCAGGTTCTTGATGGCCCTTTGTGGGATGTTGTTCCATTCTTGGACCAGCTTGGCACCAAGCCCCTGGACACTTCTTGGCTGGACTGGACGGGCTGAAATTGCAAGCTGCAACTCATTCCAGACATGTTCGATTGGACTGAGGTCGAGGTATCTTGCTGGCCAATTCATACGCTCAATCCCCTCACTCTGTCGGTACTCCTCGGCAGCATGGGCAACATGAGGATGGGCATTACCGTCCATCAGAATGAATCTATCATCCACTGCACCTGCATACAGTCTGACGTGGACATCCCGGATCTCATCAATATACCGTTGTGCAGTCAATGTACCACGTTCAAGGACACAGTGCTATGTACGTGCATCCCTGCTGATGCCGGACCATGATTGACCCTCCACCACAGTGGTCATGCTCAGCAATGCTGGTTGCATGGAATCGCTCTCCTGGTCTTCTCCATACCCTAGAACGCCTATCTGTGTGGTCTCGACAGTACCTTGGCTCACCTGTAAAAAGAACAGGTCGCCAATCGTGCCTGGCGGTGGTTCTGGGACAGCGGAATGAGAATACATGTCTTCTCGATCGGAGACCACCTTCGTGCAACCTTGCCCGGATAGTCTGCGTGGAAACATTTACCCCGAATGCATTCTGAAGGTCACTGCAAAGATGGTTGCTGTGACAAAGCGGTTCCTATGGGCCTGAATGATCAAAAACCGGCCTTCAGCTGCAGATGTTGCCCCGTCTCTGCCACAACCATGCTGTCTTACTGGTGTCCCATACTGACGATGGATAGTCACTTGCTCCACCATCCCTACAGCCCGCCACATTTCTGCTTCAGACAAATGTTTTCTTACAGTTGCATTTGCCATATTCAATCATTAAATCAGAAGGGTTTGTGTTGAAGATTGAATACCCTACACATGCCATGTACATGTAGACAGTACACGAAAACATCATAAAAAATGAAGGGGTACATGCTTTGCATGACTGTCACGAAAAGTCTGCCTGTCAAGAGAGCTAATGTGAACAATTGGGACCATTTCAATACAATCCTCAATCATATCCACCAAAAATATCGTAAATATGTCACTAGCAAATTTCACAATGATGTGTCAAATATTTGTTGCTTAGCAAACTTTGAGTAGTATGTATGGTAAATAATGAGAGACTCATTTTTTTTAAATCTTAAAATTATTTTGTTAAGAATATTATTCAATCAGCTGGGGGGGGGGGGGGGTTTGTCAGGTGAACCTTTCAGACCCTTTGAAGTTTGTTGTTTGACCTAACAGTATAAATTGCAGTATTTATCTCGTTGACAATGAATACGAGTGAATTTCGCAGGCGGTCTGATGCCAGGATTGGGCAGTTAATTTTCCCGTCCAAACCTATGTGTTTGTTAATGTTTGTGAGAAGTAGGTATTGGAAAAATGTCAGTTCGTTGCTTTCTATGAACAACTGCAACTTATCTTTAAAACACAGCTATGGGACGACACTTGCAAATAAAAAATTCTTGAACAATTATTTTTCATTTATTTGTATTCCAGAAATGAGATTGTTTAAATGAGAGTAGGGTGTCATAAAAGATACGTTTTAACGGGAAAAAATGAAAAAATAATGCAATTTTAATGCCAATTTTTGTGAATAATACTGACCGCTAATGGACGTTAACTAGGTGAAGAGTTAAATGGCTCCAAAATGATGTTCGGACTTCACATTTTTAAAAAAAAAAAAAAATCGGAGAAGATATTTCGCACCCAGCAACTCACTATACTAGCCTTTACGAGTATTTTTCGATCGTTTGTCACATCTCTCACTTTCCTTTGGGTTTTTTTTTTTTTCTTTTTTTTTTGGGGGGGGGGGGGACTATCCCTTACGTGCCTGTCGACTTAGCCGAGAAAGTGAGAAAGTTAATTGAAAACTATACAATAGAGGTCTGTAATACAGATGTGGGTCAGTCCAAGGCAAAAAAGACTCTTCGGGGGAGAATCTTCAAAGATTGACACCGAAATTGGCGAGAAGGGGTCTCTGGGCGGACTTCGTGATAAATATAAGCCAGAAATTGAGAAGAACCTGGGTAGAATATTTAGGGAGTCATTGGTGTTCAAATTGAGGTCGGGGTCGTTGGAACTTTGGGGAAATTGGAAAAGGCGGCTACAATTAAGGAGTGCCAAAATTTAATGTGTAGTACGGGAGTAATTTTTTCTTAGAATGTTCAAAATGTTAATATGGCACAATATGATTTACTTGGGGTATATTGAGGAAATGGGATGGGGAATTAAAGGACATGTAGTTATTGGATGATACAAAGGAGTGAATTGGTGTGCTGATATGTGAAATTGGGATGAAAGTACGTGATAGCATTAAACAGTTCGTTTCTAGGTGTTGGGGAAGAGAAGAGTGGGGACAAGATTGGGGGAGCCCAAGGATAATAAGGCCTATCTCATGAGAACCGCGACAAACCAGTGGATGTTCAAAGAGTTATTATTAGGTCCCACAAAGTAGATTTTCTGTTTCTCATGCCATTTTTTTTTAAATTGCATGTGGGCGGGTGGTTTTTCATTTTATTTTTTTATGTTTGTACTTATTTCTTTGCGATAAAAAGTTCATGTTCCTGGTTTGTTTTATGTTTTAGGCCTCATAATCTACAGAATAATATGAATGGTGGTGTATTTCGTACCTTGAGTGCAAGACGGCTTTGCAGTGCTAAAGCATTGCAAAGCCTTGCTGCACTCAAGAGAAAAAATTATCAATTTTATTAAATTGGGTAAAATATTAGAGATAAACCATTTAATTTTTATTTGTTCAAGTTTGCTTTGTTTATAAAAAGAGAGCGTGAGGCAGCCAAATGGACCATGTGGGTGGGGGAGGGGGTGAGGGGCTGAACTGAGAAACAGATTTTTAATATTTAGGCCTTATTGTACTGTTTATTCCAACATCGGCTATCACCAGACAACTAAGATCTTTCCAAACATAGATACAATGTGTCGAAGTCTGTTACTGACCCATCGATTTCATAAGTACCAGTGAGAGGTGATGGTAGAGGACATGTTTCTGAGTACCACCATGCCGATCGGTACGTTGCCGTACAATGGTTGCTGTTGAAATCTGTTGTGCGGAATTGAGTGTTGTCATAAAGCGTGTTCGACCCTCCGGCATGAATATTTGATGAAGTGAAATGGATAGTGTAGTTGCTGGCTTCATCATCCATGATAAAATTAAAATACAAATTTGTTTTCCAGACTGGACCAGGATATTTTATTACGTACATAACAAGTGTGTAGTTATAGCCCAGTTTTGTGGTAATGCTGTGCATAACATCGCTCCCAATCCAGTACTTGTGTGATCCGTATTTGTTGAATCCCGATTTGAAATCATTCCAACTGGAATTCTTATAATTTTCGAAAGCTAAATAACTTTGATTAAACTGAAGGTTATACATCTTTCCTCCCGAGCAAACTATGCGCAACTTTTCATCTGTCTCTGGTAGATATGCGTATTTGTAGCCGTTAGAGCTGAAGTCAGAGCAGTCTGAAAAAGAAATCAAGGAACAGTAGAGTTCAGGCGAACTTTAGTGGAAAACTAGACAATTTTGTTACATTACTTCCTTATATTATCTAACCAGTTTTTTGAATGAATTTTGTTGGTTAGAAGACAAACATGCAGTTAACTGCAAAGCAAAATTAAGTCAACATTTTCTTTACTAATACAGTTTTACACCATAATAACTCCACCAGAGAAATAGGATGGAGAGGAAGTGTCCCTCGTGACTCAAATGCAGTCACATGAAACTTGTGGTTTCTCTTTTGGGTTGCGCCATTACAATTGTATTGGCAATTAGCAGCCAAGAGGTGCATAAACCCTTTCTTCGCAAGATGTGAAAGATTTCCACTTATGACTAGTTTCTTTTACTGCCTCTAAACCTTTGAACCTCGGTTGTATCTTTCATGTCAGTTCAATGGAAGCACTTGAAAGAGTCCACGTTTATTATTTGTGGTTCAAGTCTCAGAAGTCCCTGAAGGGTTTCACCCCGATTGTCCCACTTTCGGATTTTAGTTGATGTCCCGACTCTCCCACTCTTCGGTTTGAAAATAGTTATAGTCGTTATCAAAATTTGAACACAACTCACCGCTGCTTATCGATCACTATTAAAACAGCTTTCAGTATTTTTATGAGTGTTTACTTTTCGTGATTAGCAATTCGTCCCCTGAGTTCCAATGTTTTCTATGTGCCTACTGGCACATAGAACACATTGGAACTTAGGGAACGAATTATGATAGTGTATTTGGAAGGCTGGCACAACAAAATAAAAAAAAATACGAACCACACATCCAAACATTTTCCATTTAATTGACCATCTCAAAGAAATCCAGGCCCACAATGAAGTCACGCAAATTCAGCTTAGTGCAGGTGGACCCCCTCCAGCAAAGACGATGAGGTAAAGAAACATTCATGGTAGACTACAGGTCTAAACAAAGCTTCCCCTGAGTTCCATTGTGTTCCATGTGCCTACTGGCTCATAGAACACATTGGAACTCAGGGGACGAGAGGTTGTTGAATGGCGAAACAAACCTTACAGAATAAGCGTCTGCTTTCAACATGTATTTAAATTTAATAAATCACTATTTTGATGTACAAAAATATCTTGTAAATTGATCAGTGTTTTGATGAACAAAAATATCTTGCATAGTTTATCGATGCTGTATAACAAATACTAACTTTTTGTTCTGTTTAACAATGAAACAGCAAAATATGTGAAACAAGCTACAAGAGAAAATGTTTGATCCAGTCGCAAGAAAACTAATCAACAAAATCCCGACTGTCATACTCTCTTTACCTCCTAAAATTAGAAAGTGGGACAATCGGGGTGACACCCCCTGAAGAGACAGTAATGACACCAAACCCGTTAAAGAGTATTGCTTGCCCTAAAATGACTCCCGAAGCACAGGAATGTTTGACATGATATAATAATGAAAACTGTTACTTTTGTGATCTGAAAAAAGCCCGGCAACTGTTCAATATACTGTAATTAGTACACATTGGTCCGCGGCGCAAGGATGACACTGTGTATTTGTAGGGGGAGGGGGGGGGGGGGGCATCAATTATAGTTGGATGCAACTCAGTTGCAATCTTGATGGGAGTGGAATGTGTCAAGTCGCCGTCAGCAGGGATGAAGGTTCACTGGCTTAAACCGTGTTGCAACAATAAATCAATTAAAGCCAAAGAAAATTGTATAATTGTATAATTGATTCTCAGGCATTTTTTTTTAAAAACGAATGAGGCGGTTTTTATTTCTGATGGAATGGTCGCCGATGCCTAAAATCCAGTTGTGAGAGCCTGCAGGTAAATACTTGGGCTTCCATGCTGATTTCACTAATAGTTTGGGGGTTTTTTTGTAACAGTGATAACCTAAAATAGATATAGAACAACTAAACTGGAGATAAAGAATAATAAGGAGTTGCTGGACTGGTTGGGTGCTAGAAGCCACGATTAGGCCTTCCGAAAAATGAGAGTACCAGTGGAAAAGCCAACATTTCCCTTTCCCATGTTTCGTATTCAGTCAAACGTAAATAAATAGTTTGTTTATACAATTTTGTTCTATTACAAATTATAGGAGAGTGTCAACTGGCACTTTCCGATAATTTGTAATAAAGCAATTTTTGATGAACAAATTCAGACCACCAAAACTAATCTAGCTTTAAACCAGTTGAACAAATATTTATTTTGCACATACGTATTGGAAACGTGTCGCATTTCGCGAAGAGAATAACAATACTGCATCAATGTATACGACATATGTTATTATTTTATCAGACAAAAACAACCCCCAATGCCTTTAAATGATAGGAGATGCCAGGTTTGCGATACCCGTGAAATAGAGAGCGAAAACCATTTTGTTATGGATTGTGAGGCATATGTTGAAATTAGGGAAACAGGGTTCGATGAAATTATAAAATAAAACAAACAATTTAAACAATTAAATGATCCCGACAAATATTATTATATATTGAAAACCTTGATAGTAAATTGATTAATATTATTTCTAACATGATCTGGTCATACTTCTGCAAGCGAGATCACCTTGTTAACCCTTTACCCAACGAATCGGCCGCATCCGCTCGCGTAATATGCAAATTCAGCAGTTGAAAAAATATTATTTTTCCAAAAATTTCAACAAAACCATATCATGTGACCCGTAGTTGGAACGAGCTCGTCGAGCTCGTTCCAACGAGAGGTCACATGATATGGTTTTGTTGAAATCTTTTGAAAAATTTAAAAACAAATGATATTTAAAACAATAAATTTTTATATCGTCTGCGTTGATTAAAGGGTTAAAGAAAAAAGTCATTAGTACTTTATATTATACATTATGTTTATTTTATCTTCTTATTTGTTGTTTGTATTGTGCAACTGCCATTATGGTGTATTGCATTAAACTATTAAATTAAATTAAATTATTAAATTACATTATTACATTGCAAATCGCGATGTAATACAGCTAAAATCACAAACTGGTGATAGTTTTATACATTTTGAATTTTTTCTCCGAAATAAATATGAGGAACGCGGGCCGAAAAAACGAATGCGCCGCTGCCTGAGAATCAAAAGATTAATTTTCTTTAGCCTAACTGGTAAGAAATGCGATCTTTCTTACATTAATGATAACATATTTAGCTTACTCGGGGTGGGGGTGGGACTTTTCACTTAACATATTCCAACATTTAGTGTCACAAAGTATTTAAACACAAATCCACGACATAAAAATAATAGTGTTTTATCGGATGTTGCTGCCATATTTTGAACTGATGGACCATTTGTCAATAATCTGCATCACTTAAAACTTTACCTTACGCGACCATGTGTTTCAATGATGGGCAGTTAGCTATGATTTGATATGCAGATTTGGGGTCACGTCTAGATGAGAACATCCCCTTTTCACTTGCAAACACTGTCGGATCGGTCAACCGTGATGGCTGTCCGAGCCCAAACCCCCAAAACCTTTAGCACAGTCTACATGTCGTATTTATGAAGGGATTTCATTGTAACTTGGTAGGATGACTCAGTATAATGTCTGGATGAGAACATCTAATTTTGGTTGTAATCGGTCAACCGTGATTGCCGCGCAGGCCTGTGACCTAGGTTTGTTCAACACAGTCTACATTTCATATTTATGAAGTGATGTCATTGTAATTTGGAAGGATAACTCGATATGATGTCCAGATGAGACTTTCCTGTTTTGGTCATGATCAGTCAGCCGTTACCGCCACCTGGTCACGCGTCCTGGATTAATTTAGTACTGTCTACATGTTCTTTTTATAAAGGGATTAATTAGTCTACGAGTTATATTTATGAAGGGATTCATTGCCTTGATAGGATGACTCGTTTTGGAATAATTTCACTGCAACTTGGTAACTTTTGTTGACATACATTAACTGCGAGGGCCACATTAACCCACCCTCAATTCTTTAGTACAGTCTACATCTCAAATTATTTTTATTGAAAACATAGCACACAGGGAACAGAAATTAACATATTCTCAATTATCACAATTCTTGTCGTATTTCATAATCCCTTTATGAACATTGAACATTATCCTTTTCATCAAATACAACGCACAGTCAACTTAAGCTACAGTGTCATTGACACTTTCATTGTGAGTAGCTGCAGGCAAGGTATACCACCACCGTAGTTTCACATTTCTTCGAACTACCTTTTGTACTACCGCTTAATGGGTTCTGTACGTATTCGTATGTGTTGAATGTTAAAAATTCGCACTGGCACAGACAATTCTCACTGAAACGTTTGTTTCTTGTAATGTGCCACCGAAATATTGCTTTCATGAAAATATACATTTATATACTTAACCTTGATGGGTTTCAAACATGATAAAAAAAATACACCAAATTGATTTAAACTAAGTGGTGAGCTTAGGAACTGGTTAAACTGACTGGCAATAATTGATGTTATTCATTGATGGGCTCTAAGTTAGTCCTTACAAGGATGTTACGCGAGCTTTTGTTTTTCTTATAGGCGATGGCACGTCGAAGATTCAAAGGTTCATTTAAATTAGAGTTGGTTAAACTGAATTCATCTTTTATTATTTTTGCCATTTCGATATTCATTCTGTCGTATCGTTCCCTCAGTACCAATGTGTTCTATGTGCCAGTAGGCACGTAGAACACATTGGAACTCAGTGGACGGTATGTTAAAGTGAAAGGAATGATGACCTCCTTTCGTATTCTCCCTCTGATATGTTTATTCCAAATGGCCAGAGGGTTTGAAGCGTATTGATCCAAAAAGCTTCACGTTTTGTTTTCTAAATTCATCCGTTTCTCCTCATGTGTGTTTAATTGGTGGTTGTTCAATAGGATGGATTTCGAAATGGTCTAAAGAATGGCCAGGAAAGTTAAAATGTTGTGCTACTGGGGTATCGAGCAGCATTATGTTTTATATCCTGTTTGTGTAGCACGCATTTGGAAAGGATTTTGATTTTGACCAACATACAGTTTCCGACAGTGTTTGCAAGTGATAAGGTAAACAATGTTCGGTGAATCACAGTCGAGGGAGCCCCGGATCTGATAATGATTTTTCGTTTGTTCCGTAGAAAATTCCTCTTTCTGATCAGGCATAAAAAGTATGCAATCTACAACGAGGCCCTTTACAATTCAATACCACGCCTCTACAATTCTACAACGGTCTGTTGTGTTCAATTTTCAGTGGTTCGAAATCAGTCATTTCTGCTGGACTTTCGAGCTTTTTCAGATTTGAGATATCAGGCTACGCAAAAAGTGCAGTGAATACCCCTTCGATCTGGGGGCGCCAAATAGAGTAGAACAAGCCTGTTTGAAATTTACCATATCACTTTAATTGCGATGGAAACGAATGAGCTGTGATTATGATGATACCTTTAAATGTATGTTGTGGATGAAATATGATTCTGTGTGCAACAATTGGTGTGAATCAGTTGGTTTAAGATATACTTTATAGTATAAATGACCGGATGCCTGGAATTGTTTGCCTTTATACACGGTTACATCGAGAAAATCAACAGAATTTTCACTGATAGTCGCTTGTAATTTAATTTTTGGATCGTGATTCTTTAAAATTTATACAAATTCATGAAAATCTTCTTTTGAATGTTCTCAAATAATAAAAATGTCATCTAAATATCTGAGACATACGAGAGGATGCTTTGCACATTTGCTCAGGGCATTTCTCTCCCATTCTGCTATACAAATACGTGCAAATGTGCTGTTTTTTGATAAATGGAGTCGGGGGTTTGTCGTCCAACAGGGGTTAATTCCATATTACTTATTTGCTCTCTCTGTGGTGGTTGTCTCCACCAGTGATTAGAGTGTCAGGTAGCACGAGATCTAGTAACGGTTGATTGAATTGTTGTCAAGTTTCACTGAGGGAAATGCACACACCAGCGATTTCCTGAATCGATACAAGATTTCAGAGGTTGCATGATTTTTTCGTGTTGTGTATGAATTGAAGTGGGTGATCTGGACCGTCGAAAAAGTCAGTTCGAGATAGGATTTCACTGGGGTAGGTTGTTTGGCTTTTCTCTGGAAGGTTTGGGAAGAGCCGGCTGGTCATGAGTTTAAATAGTAATTCCTTGGAGTTCCGGAATGAGAAACTAAACACCGAATTCTCTGTGCCATTGGTGAGACTGGGATAGTTATTTAGGAATTTATTTGGTATTCTTTTTTCTCCGTTTGTCGGATCAATGGAATCAGAGTTAAGTAAGTTTTAGAGTAGTTTTTTTTCTCTGGAACTCCGGGAATATTTTTTTTGAAGAATTTCGCCTTCGACAAACTTTTGTCGAGTGTGAGTTCTTCTTGTTGGGTAGTCACCGAGTGTGCGGGGTGTCAGAGATGGCAGCGCGGAGGTGACTCCTTAGTTATATGTGGAAGACTTCACACTCGACGAACTTTGGTTCTTCGAGGGTGAAAGCTTCTTACTTGATTGAGGCCTGATTATTAATATTTGGTATGACACCTATGGAGGAGCAGCGGTAACTCCTCTTTTATATTGGAAGACTTCACACTCGACGAACTCTGGTTCTTCGAGGGTGAAAGCGTCTTACTTGATTGAGGCCTGATTATTGATATTTGGTATGACACCTATGGAGGAGCAGCGGTGACTCCTCATTTATATTTGGAAGACTTCACACTCGACGAACTCTGGTTCTTCGAGGGTGAAAGCTTCTTACTTGATTGAGGCCTGATTATTAATATTTGGAATGACACCTATGGAGGAGCAGAGGTGACTCCTTATTTATATGTGGAAGACTTCACACTCGACGAACTTTGGCTCTTCGAGGGTGAAAGCTTCTTACCTGTGTAGTCCTGACCATTACTATTGGGAGATGACATCTATGGAGGAATGTAGGTGATTCCTCATTTATATTTGGAAGACTTCACACTCGACGAACTCTGGTTCTTCGAGGGTGAAAGCTTCTTACTTGATTGAGGCCTGATTATTGATATTTGGTATGACACCTATGGAGGAGCAGCGGTAACTCCTCATTTATATTGGAAGACTTCACACTCGACGAACTTTGGTTCTTCGAGGGTGAAAGCTTCTTACTTGATTGAGGCCTGATTATTGATATTTGGTATGACACCTATGGAGGAGCAGAGGTGACTCCTTATTTATATGTGGAAGACTTCACACTCGACGAACTTTGGCTCTTCGAGGGTGAAAGCTTCTTACCTGTGTAGTCCTGACCATTACTATTGGGAGATGACATCTATGGAGGAATGTAGGTGATTCCTCATTTATATTTGGAAGACTTCACACTCGACGAACTCTGGTTCTTCGAGGGTGGAAGCTTCTTATGACAGTTCCCTTTGGTCATTGGTACGTCCTCTATGGGAGAATAGTAGTCTCCTAATATTATATTAGAAAATCTGGGTGGCCTGGACATAATAAAAAGGGCCTTGTTTATCGGATTCTTGATATTTTTTTTTCTCTAGCCTCCGAATTTCAGCCCAATTTAAGATAGTGAAACAAACGCTTTTTGGATATGTAATAATGTTTAATTTCATTCAATAAATTATACCATAACATTTCTTAGTGTTGAATTATTGTTACCTTGCTACATCTTGATGGTTTGTAGTTTTTAATTTCAGTCTAAAGGTGGGTCATCTACCCGAGAACTTTATGTGGGGCTCCGACCTACCCATTATAACTGCGATCCCTTTTCCTTATTTTAAAGCCCGGTCGGAAACGCAAATGTTAAATATCTCTTATAAAATAGTTCGACCATCTGGGGTGATGTGGTTTTAGAAACCGCACCGCCTCGGCTGATCGAACTGTTTTTGGGAGGGAGAAATTGAATCTAGACTCGTGTTGGGTTGGGGATAGTGGATTCGTCACAGTTATTGGCGTCGCCGACAGGATATTTTATGATACCATAAGACTGATGTATAGAAATTTAATACAGGTAAATTGTTTAGTATTGGTTCAAATTTAATATGGCTACGGGAATTTCGGAAGGGCTGGATGAATACTTGGGGGCATCTAAAAAGTTAACTGATTTGGCTACAAATCCAGATATTAGCACACCAAGGAGATACCCCATGGCTGAGGCTCTAGATTTTTTTCAAGAAACACCAGAGGCCACTCCTACGTCTTTTAATGAAAATGTAGAAATTCAAGTGAGTGAAATTCCAAAACATAATGGTTTGGACAATGGAATTCATAAACAGGTAGGAAGTTCTGCGCGTGAATTTTGTAGAAGAAGAGCTTCGGGTGCCATTCCTAAGAAAGTTAAAACTCCTCTTGCGAGGGTCAGCTATCAAGATAAGGGTGATCGGGCGTTAGTGGCACCGGGTGCGGACCTTCCTGCTCTTAAGGAACGTCCATCCAAAAGTGGTGAACAATATAACGGGCCCAGAAAACCGGTGGTTACACCAGAAACATTTAATGGGTCCACCAATGTGGTTGATTGGGTGACGCATTTTGAAAAATGTGTAGAAATCAATGAATGGTCAGAGGTGGTGGCTTGTAGATTTTTGGTAGTTTCATTAAGAGGGGCCGCATTGCAATTTTACGAAGATCTAGATAGTAATGATAAGATTGGCCTAAAACAAATATTAAAAAGTTTGATAGATCGATTTGATCCCTTTAGAGGTACGGCAATTTATAGGTCACAATTGCGTTCAAGAAGGCGAACCGCTCGAGAAACACTCCCCGAGCTGACTAGTAGTATACGTAGATTGGTAAAGAAAGCTTACCCTTCAGCCCCATCCATTTTAAGGGACGATTTGGCAAAAGAAGCTTTTGTTGAAGCCATAACGGATAAAGACGTTCGGATGCAGGTGTTGCGTGGAAAACCCGAGACGTTGGATGCCGCGGTTCGTTTGGCATTAGAGGAAGAATCATATAGGAGAGTGGAAGTTGCTTCCACTGTCCAACCTTCTGACAACGAAGCTGTTAATTCCGAGCAATTGGAATTATTAACTCAGACGCTGACTGATCTGCGGTTTCAGATTGATGATTTGCGCAAAGAACAAAGGGAAATGAGACGCGAATTTTTAGAACAATTGGGGAAGGAGGATGGAATTGACAAAATAGCGGAAATACAAAATACTCGGGAAGATTTTTCTCGTGGACGTGGTCGAGGAAATGTTCGTCGGAATTATGGGGGTCGAAGAGGTGGAAGGTGGAATAATAGGCAAGGTTTAAAAGAATAAGAGCTGGGGTTGGGGTCAAACCTCAGCTCCAACAGAATGGGGCCCACCCTGAGAAAAAGATTGGTCATTTTTTTCTTCCCTTAACCATTTGTGACAAAGAGGTAAAATTTTTGCTGGACACTGGATCAGCCATTAGCATATTAAGTACTAAGGTATTGGAAGAGGTATTTGGAAAGGATTCTTCAGAATTACAAGCAGCTCCTAGAGAGGTTTGTGGAGCTAGCGGACAACCCTTGCAGGTGCCAGGAGTTATCAACCTTCCCATTAATATAGGTAATAATAGTTTTGATCAAGAGTTTTATGTTGCCGAGTTATCATTTGAGGGAATATTGGGGGTTGATCTGATGACTGCCCTAGACTTAGACATTTATCTGGGGAGGAATTGTGTTAAATTAGCAGGAAAAGAAATTCCCCTAAATTTTGGCAATAACAACGATAGTAATGAGGTCATGCTTATTGAAAATGTAACTATACCTCCATCTTCCGAGATTATAATTAATGGTAAGGTAAGTAATGTTTCTCTTTTAGAGGGAATTTGTGAGGTAGATCAAAAATTTTCAGAAAAACATAATGGGATTATGGTTGGGCGAAGTTTTGTGGGTACTTCAAATGGAGATGTTGTGCCAATGAGGTTAGTAAATACCACCGGGGTACCCCAGTCCTTGAAAAAAGGTGAAACAGTGGCAGTATTCCAGCAAGGGGAGGTTCTGGGAAATAGTGTAATTCAAGAAAATGTAAAACAAGAAAATGTTGATAAGTATTCTCTCCAGCAAACAATTGATGAAACTGTTTTGACTACGGATCAGGTATTTCAAGTTAAAATGCTTCTTGATAGAAATGAGTCGGTTTTTATCCGCCATGATAAAGATTTAGGTCGAACAAGTATTATAAAACATGATATTGACACGGGTAAACATCCACCCATAAAACAAAGAGCCTATAGACTTCCTGTACATAAGCGACAGGAAGTTGATAGGCAGTTACAAGAAATGTTAGAACAGGGGATAATACAACCCTCGGATAGTCCGTGGGCGGCCCCCATTGTCCTGGTTAAAAAAAAAGACGGTAGCCTACGCTTTTGTGTAGACTATCGTAAGTTAAATGCTGTAACTCGGAAGGATGCATATCCCTTGCCACGCATTGATGACAGCCTTGAAGGAATGCAGGGGGCCAGTTGGTTCTCTACATTAGATTTGGCTTCAGGGTATTGGCAGGTGGAGATGGCTTCCTCAGCTCAAGAAAAAACTGCCTTTAGTACAGGTAAAGGGCTTTATGAGTTCAAGGTACTCCCTTTCGGGCTTTCTGGGGCTCCCCATTCCTTTCAGAGGCTTATGGAGCTCGTTTTGAAGGGCCTTCATTGGAAGACCTGTCTGATATATCTGGATGACATAATTATTTATGCTAAAACTTTCCAAGAACATGTAGAAAGGTTGGAAGAGGTGTTCACAAAAATTAAGGAAGCTGGTTTGAAACTCAAGCCTTCTAAATGTGCTCTTTTTAGAAAACAGGTATCTTTTTTGGGCCATATCGTGTCCTCAGAGGGGATACGGGCTGACCCAGAAAAGATAGCTAGGATTAAGGATTGGCCGATTCCAAGATGTGTCAGAGATATACGCAGTTTTGTCGGTTTGTGTTCTTATTACAGAAAATTTATTTTGAACTTCTCAGATTTGGCTGGTCCCCTGTTGGAATTAACTAGAAAGAATGTAAAATTTGAGTGGAATAAGGCTAGAAAAGAATCTTTTGAAATTTTAAAGAATAAACTATGTGAGAGTCCAATCTTGGGATTTCCAAATTTTGAGCAAGAGTTTATTTTGGACACAGATGCGAGTGATCAGGCTAGTGGGGCTGTGTTGTCTCAGTTAGTTAACGGACAGGAGAAGGTAATTGCATATTTTAGTAAAGTGCATTCTCCTCCAGAACGTAATTATAGTGTCACTCGGAAAGAGCTATTGGCAGTTATTAAAAGCATTAAAAATTTTCGCCATTATTTGATAGGAAAACACTTTACTCTGCGCACCGATCATGGATCTTTGAGGTGGTTGTTTAATTTTAAAGAACCAACGGGGCAAGTGGCTCGTTGGCTGGAATATTTGAGTGGATTTGACTTTTCTATCATCCATCGTAGAGGAGAGCAACATAAGAATGCCGACGCCTTGAGTAGGATATCTTTGGAGACTAATGCTATTGATTTGTCTCCAGGAGGTGTAATTTCGGTTGATGATCAGATGAGTGATCCAATATTAAAGAAATTGTTTGAAAATAAAACAAATGATTCTAAGCCGTCGGCTGAGCAAATGAAGGGTGAAGAATTAATATTTAAAAATTATGTAGCCCAATGGGAACAAATTGTTGTTAGGCAAGGTATGCTTTATCGAGAATGGTTGGAATTTGGAAAGGAAAATAAATTTTTGTGGATTGTTCCTGGGAAACTAAAACCTGAAATTTTAAAACATTGCCATGATTCCGTGGTGGGAGGCCATTTAGGTATGATGAAAACCTATTTGAAAATTAGGCAAAGATTTTTTTGGATTGGTCTAAAGAAGGATGTAGAACAGTGGGTGCAGACTTGTGAGGAGTGTCAACGTCGGAAAAGTCCCAACAAAGCGTTAAAGGCCCCCCTGGTTACCGACTGTGTTTCGGAACCGATGGAGAGGGTTGCACTTGATGTATTGGGTCCCCTACCGGAATCTGTGAGTGGAAACATTTACATTCTGGTTGTTTCTGACTATTTCTCTAAATGGACTGAAGCCTATGCCATGCCTAATCAGCGTGCAAGTACAATTGGAGAAATATTGGTTAAAGAGTGGATATCCCGTTTTGGTATGCCTAAGTTTATCCATTCTGATCAAGGGGCCAACTTTGAGTCTGAATTGTTTTTGGGAATCTGTAAATATTTTGAGATTTCCAAGACAAGAACATCTCCATATCACCCTCAGTCTGATGGCCAGGTTGAGCGCTTCAACAGAACATTGATAGCTATGCTAGCATGTTTTGTTGAAGATAATCATAACGACTGGGAATACTATCTACCTTTTGTTATGATGGCTTATCGTAGTGCTGTTCATGAGACCACGGGCCTTACTCCAAATATGATCCTTTTTGGGAAAGAAATCCGATTACCTATTGAATTTATGGCTGGTAAAGTTCCTGATAAGGATCTTAGTCGAGTTCAATATGTGATGGATTTGGAAAATAGAATGGCAACCATTTTCCAGTTTGTGAGCAGTAAGTGTGAAACTGCTATTAAACATAGGAAAAGGTTGTACGACCGTAGAGTTCATGGAAGACCTTATGAGGTTGGTGATAAAGTGTGGCTATATATTTCAAAAATAAAGCAAGGTCAAACCCCCAAATTTGCTAAATATTGGTTTGGGCCATTTGTGGTTAAAAAGCGACTCTCTGATGCAAATTATGTTATTTGTAGAGAGCATGGTGGTCGGCTGCAGGTGGTCCACTTTAATAGATTAAAAAAATGTTTTGAACGACCTAATATGGGAACAAGTGTAGATAATTCAGGAGATTCTGGTAGGTTACCTTTTTCGGAACTCATTGATCGGGAGGAAGATTCTGACCAGTCGGCTCAGGGCAGTTCCAGCAACTTAAACAATCCTGCCCCTAGCGGAGATCCTGTCACCCACCGGGGGCGAAGGGTCCGTCGTCCCCGCTGGTTGAACTCAAATGAGTACGATCTGTCTTAAAAAAAAAAAAAAAAGATTTGTATTTATTATTCTGGAATGACCCCGGTCTAAATTCGGTGATTTTATGATTTAAGATTTGGCTTAATGAATTCATTTGGCGAGAACTCTAGCTCACGAGCAAAGATAAGATTTGCTAAATTTTTGATGTGGTGCCCAGTGATCATGGGAAAATTGTTAAATTACCCGGAGTGTGCCTTATATGTCGATGCAAGGGTTAAATTATGTCTTCCATTTGGAAGTTGTAATTAATAGGCAAGGAGGAATGGTGCTGGGGATCCAAGGAAGGGTTAATGGGCGGAGACAAAATAAACTGCAAATTCATTTGAATTTGCTGTTCGATTCATTTGGAAACTTTTGAATCAGAATTGTTTAATTTTGACTTTCAAACAGTCATATATAGGACAAGTTGTAGGGTCATTGGACCGGTGGTTATGTCCTATGGTAGTGGATTGGATAAAGTAAAGATTGATAAATGATATAGTATTCTCATGGGTCACATAATGTAGGGAAAGGATGGAAATCAATTGATTCCATGGTTTCCCTTACGGGGTGTCGTAATGGAGGTGTTCCATTAGGAAAAATTGTGTAAACGAACACCCTAACTCAGCGCAATTCTAAAAATGTAAAAAAATTACCTTAGTAATCTCAAAAATACTAGCGCTATTTGTGTTTTGTAAATGTGACCCCTGGGAATTACACTTGGAAATGCTCGTGAGCGGGAGCATTATACGCTAGTGAAATTGAGCCAGTAGAAGAGTGATTCCAAATACGTCGTTTATTTTGGTGTGACTTGCATGGCGCGCATGTGGGATGGGCATTTGGGGTGGGGGTTAGGTATGATTGTGTCTGATGGGTGGTGGTTGATGTTGCTAGGGTAAGAATGGGTTTCGTAAGTAATTTATGATGGCGTCGCCAGTATGTAACTTTTCGTAAGTGATGTGTCCGTGGTAAATATGCAAGACCACCAGAAATTTACGACTTAAAAATTTGGATTGCTTGGAAACCTATTGGTTGCAGTTTGACTGAGTCACAGAAAGATTGTTTTTTTTTTTTTGTTTTAATACTGGAGGTCATTCCTTTCATGTAATGTAACTAATAAATTACATAAATTAATTTCAGCTGTTGGAAACAGAAAATTGCGAAATTTTGTATACTGCTGTGGTGTTCCTTTTTTTTGTTTTAGGTTGAGGGAGGTATTTGATGGCGATGAATCCAGACGATACTGATGTTATCCATTGACATTGAAATTATGTATGTGTATCATGGTATTTGATGGCGATGAATCCAGATGATACTGATGTTTGTCCATTGACGGTGAAATTATGTATGTGTATCATGGTATTTGATGGCGATGAATCCAGACGATACTGGTAGTTGTCCAGTGACAGTGAAATTATGTATGTGTATCATGGTATTTGATGGCGATGAATCCAGACGATACTGATGTTATCTATTGACATTGAAATTATGTATGTGTATCATGGTATTTGATGGCGATGAATCCAGATGATACTGATGTTTGTCCATTGACGGTGAAATTATGTATGTGTATCATGGTATTTGATGGCGATGAATCCAGACGATACTGATGTTATCCATTGACATTGAAATTATGTATGTGTATCATGGTATTTGATGGCGATGAATCCAGATGATACTGATGTTTGTCCATTGACGGTGAAATTATGTATGTGTATCATGGTATTTGATGGCGATGAATCCAGACGATACTGGTAGTTGTCCAGTGACAGTGAAATTATGTATGTGTATCATGGTATTTGATGGCGATGAATCCAGACGATACTGATGTTGTCCATTGACATTGAAATTATGTATGTGTATCATGGTATTTGATGGCGATGAATCCAGACGATACTGATGTTGTCCATTGACATTGTATCATGGTATTTGATGGCGATGAATCCAGACGATACTGATGTTGTCCATTGACATTGAAATTATGTATGTGTATCATGGTATTTGATGGCGATGAATCCAGACGATACTGGTAGTTGTCCAGTGACAGTGAAATTATGTATGTGTATCATGGTATTTGATGGCGATGAATCCAGACGATACTGGTAGTTGTCCAGTGACAGTGAAATTATGTATGTGTATCATGGTATTTGATGGCGATGAATCCAGACGATACTGATGTTATCCATTGACATTGAAATTATGTATGTGTATCATGGTATTTGATGGCGATGAATCCAGATGATACTGATGTTTGTCCATTGACGGTGAAATTATGTATGTGTATCATGGTATTTGATGGCGATGAATCCAGACGATACTGGTAGTTGTCCAGTGACAGTGAAATTATGTATGTGTATCATGGTATTTGATGGCGATGAATCCAGACGATACTGATGTTATCCATTGACATTGAAATTATGTATGTGTATCATGGTATTTGATGGCGATGAATCCAGATGATACTGATGTTTGTCCATTGACGGTGAAATTATGTATGTGTATCATGGTATTTGATGGCGATGAATCCAGACGATACTGGTAGTTGTCCAGTGACAGTGAAATTATGTATGTGTATCATGGTATTTGATGGCGATGAATCCAGACGATACTGATGTTGTCCATTGACATTGAAATTATGTATGTGTATCATGGTATTTGATGGCGATGAATCCAGACGATACTGATGTTGTCCATTGACATTGAAATTATGTATGTGTATCATGGTATTTGATGGCGATGAATCCAGACGATACTGGTAGTTGTCCAGTGACAGTGAAATTATGTATGTGTATCATGGTATTTGATGGCGATGAATCCAGACGATACTGATGTTATCCATTGACATTGAAATTATGTATGTGTATCATGGTATTTGATGGCGGTGAATCCAGATGATACTGATGTTTGTCCATTGACGGTGAAATTATGTATGTGTATCATGGTATTTGATGGCGATGAATCCAGACGATACTGGTAGTTGTCCAGTGACAGTGAAATTATGTATGTGTATCATGGTATTTGATGGCGATGAATCCAGACGATACTGATGTTATCCATTGACATTGAAATTATGTATGTGTATCATGGTATTTGATGGCGATGAATCCAGATGATACTGATGTTTGTCCATTGACGGTGAAATTATGTATGTGTATCATGGTATTTGATGGCGATGAATCCAGACGATACTGGTAGTTGTCCAGTGACAGTGAAATTATGTATGTGTATCATGGTATTTGATGGCGATGAATCCAGACGATACTGATGTTGTCCATTGACATTGTATCATGGTATTTGATGGCGATGAATCCAGACGATACTGATGTTGTCCATTGACATTGAAATTATGTATGTGTATCATGGTATTTGATGGCGATGAATCCAGACGATACTGGTAGTTGTCCAGTGACAGTGAAATTATGTATGTGTATCATGGTATTTGATGGCGATGAATCCAGACGATACTGATGTTATCCATTGACATTGAAATTATGTATGTGTATCATGGTATTTGATGGCGATGAATCCAGATGATACTGATGTTTGTCCATTGACGGTGAAATTATGTATGTGTATCATGGTATTTGATGGCGATGAGTCCGGGCGGTACTGATGTTGTCCATTGACATTGAAATTATGTATGTGAGTCATGGTATTTAATGGCGATGAATCCAGATGATACTGATATTTGTCCATTGACATTGAAATTATGTGTGTGTATCATGGTATTTGATGGTGATGAAACCAGACGATATTGATGGTTGTCCAGTGACAGTGAAGTTGTGTAGGTGTATCATGGTATTTGATGGTTATGAGTTCAGACGATATTGACAGTTGTCCATTAACATTGACTCTTGAATGTGAATTGGTTCTTGTAAACCTTCCTAATTTAACTTTGCTTTTTAGGATTTAATTTTGACTCCTTAAAATGGAGGGTCTGGTGATTGGACACAGTTTTGTGGCGAGATTGTACCGATTTTTATTATTGTGCCCAGAAGTATGGCATTGTACCATACCGTTTGCCTCCGTGAAATTTGTTGGGATACCTGGGGGAAAGATTAGCCATTTGCAAAATATTAATGTCAGAGGGGCTAGATGGATAGTTCTTCAGATTGGGGGTAATGATATTGATTGCGTTACATTCTCTTTTGAATGTTTCCTGCGGGACCTCCGAGAATTGCTAAAGAAATGGAAGCTTGCTGGGGTGAAGAAAATAACATTAGGTAGTATATTTCCTAGAGTAAAGCCCCGAAATGTATCTTATGAGATTGATGAGTTTAGACGTATGGCTGTCAATGATGCTTTTAAGGCTGTAGGTGATGAAGATATTTTATATTTTCACCATCGACAGGTTTATCCTCATCATTTTCTGTCAGATGGTGTACATCTCCGGCCGAATGCACAAAAGAATTTTTGGGATAGAATAAAAAGGAAAATTCACCAGATGTTGTAATTTAAAACCCCCTAGTCAGGGTGATTGGGAATGTGTTGATGGTTTATTAAGTGGGAAAGAAGTGATTAATGTGAAAGTTGGAGATATTTCACATTGACCTTGATGGCAATTGTTGGCTCTGTTGATGGTTCGATTGGGCATGGTATGGTGATTCCTTGTTGGGCTCACTATGCTGCCCAAGCGAAGCATTAATTGCAACTGTTTTGAATTGGAAATATGGAGTTGGCGATTGAGAAATAGAGTTCCGGGATTCATAAAAATATTGGATAATTGTTTTCTAATCTAGAATGATTCAAGCGCGCCAACAATAAATGGATCTTGTGGCTGTTGTCTGGGTTGTCGTGATGAAAAGGATACAGTAGTGTGCAGGGTTTCCAAGATAGTTTTTGGCGCTGCGAGCAGCATCATCTGGACGATGATAAAATTCATATGTAGTAAATTATGGGTAGTGTTCCAATGAAGTATGGTCCGTTTAATTGTTTTATAAATATATAAGTTATAGTGGTGGCTTTCTTCGGATCAGGGATTTAACTAATCCAGGCGGTAACATCTCTTATCGCATGTCAGTGATCGTGGCGGTAAGCGGTTTCAATTTTTATTGAAATTGGTCGGTGGTTGGATTTCTGTATCCCAGGCCTGCCTACCGCTGTATAAAACATAAAATGTGATGGCGGATTATTCCGTCAGATGTAGCACTTCCCATGCCTAAAGATTTAATCTAGATAGTAGGTATGAACAGATCGTACTCAATTTTTTTTTTCGGACCCATTTTTTTTTGTGTAAATATAGTCATTATAAATCATTAATCATTTTTTTTTTATTTTTATCTTTATTAATAAGAAATCAAAAACACTATCTGAGCCATCCAAAAACGAGGACGTTTACCTTGGGGTGGGGGTAGTGTGCTGTTTTTTGATAAATGGAGTCGGGGGTTTGTCGTCCAACAGGGGTTAATTCCATATTACTTATTTGCTCTCTCTGTGGTGGTTGTCTCCACCAGTGATTAGAGTGTCAGGTAGCACGAGATCTAGTAACGGTTGATTGAATTGTTGTCAAGTTTCACTGAGGGAAATGCACACACCAGCGATTTCCTGAATCGATACAAGATTTCAGAGGTTGCATGATTTTTTCGTGTTGTGTATGAATTGAAGTGGGTGATCTGGACCGTCGAAAAAGTCAGTTCGAGATAGGATTTCACTGGGGTAGGTTGTTTGGCTTTTCTCTGGAAGGTTTGGGAAGAGCCGGCTGGTCATGAGTTTAAATAGTAATTCCTTGGAGTTCCGGAATGAGAAACTAAACACCGAATTCTCTGTGCCATTGGTGAGACTGGGATAGTTATTTAGGAATTTATTTGGTATTCTTTTTTCTCCGTTTGTCGGATCAATGGAATCAGAGTTAAGTAAGTTTTAGAGTAGTTTTTTTTCTCTGGAACTCCGGGAATATTTTTTTTGAAGAATTTCGCCTTCGACAAACTTTTGTCGAGTGTGAGTTCTTCTTGTTGGGTAGTCACCGAGTGTGCGGGGTGTCAGAGATGGCAGCGCGGAGGTGACTCCTTAGTTATATGTGGAAGACTTCACACTCGACGAACTTTGGTTCTTCGAGGGTGAAAGCTTCTTACTTGATTGAGGCCTGATTATTAATATTTGGTATGACACCTATGGAGGAGCAGCGGTAACTCCTCTTTTATATTGGAAGACTTCACACTCGACGAACTCTGGTTCTTCGAGGGTGAAAGCTTCTTACTTGATTGAGGCCTGATTATTGATATTTGGTATGACACCTATGGAGGAGCAGCGGTAACTCCTCATTTATATTGGAAGACTTCACACTCGACGAACTTTGGTTCTTCGAGGGTGAAAGCTTCTTACTTGATTGAGGCCTGATTATTGATATTTGGTATGACACCTATGGAGGAGCAGAGGTGACTCCTTATTTATATGTGGAAGACTTCACACTCGACGAACTTTGGCTCTTCGAGGGTGAAAGCTTCTTACCTGTGTAGTCCTGACCATTACTATTGGGAGATGACATCTATGGAGGAATGTAGGTGATTCCTCATTTATATTTGGAAGACTTCACACTCGACGAACTCTGGTTCTTCGAGGGTGGAAGCTTCTTATGACAGTTCCCTTTGGTCATTGGTACGTCCTCTATGGGAGAATAGTAGTCTCCTAATATTATATTAGAAAATCTGGGTGGCCTGGACATAATAAAAAGGGCCTTGTTTATCGGATTCTTGATATTTTTTTTTCTCTAGCCTCCGAATTTCAGCCCAATTTAAGATAGTGAAACAAACGCTTTTTGGATATGTAATAATGTTTAATTTCATTCAATAAATTATACCATAACATTTCTTAGTGTTGAATTATTGTTACCTTGCTACATCTTGATGGTTTGTAGTTTTTAATTTCAGTCTAAAGGTGGGTCATCTACCCGAGAACTTTATGTGGGGCTCCGACCTACCCATTATAACTGCGATCCCTTTTCCTTATTTTAAAGCCCGGTCGGAAACGCAAATGTTAAATATCTCTTATAAAATAGTTCGACCATCTGGGGTGATGTGGTTTTAGAAACCGCACCGCCTCGGCTGATCGAACTGTTTTTGGGAGGGAGAAATTGAATCTAGACTCGTGTTGGGTTGGGGATAGTGGATTCGTCACACAAACTTAGGACTGAATCTTTTGCCCATAGGACAACCCATTATTTGTAAAAAAATATTCTCCATTGAATTGAAAGTCACTACCTTTTAAACTCAGCTCTAAAAGATCCAAAATTTGTTCATCCCGACGTTTTACGTCCGGATATTTTTCAAATGCATTTTTAACCGATTTAACACCTTTATCAATATCAATGTTCGTATACAAACTGTCGATATCCAAAGTAGCCCGGATTGCATTTTTCGATATTTTCAATTTAGAAATTTTTGACAGGAAGTCCTATGTATTTTTGAGATAGCTCGGATGTCTATTTCTTATAGGTTTCAGATGCTAATCAATTAGTTCCGAGAAAGCATAAGATTAAGGGGAGCATTGACGAAGCGAGACAGGCTCTCGTTAGATCACCGAAGTTAAGCCCGGTTAATCCTTGAATGGGTGACCACTCTGCGTTGATTCGGGTGCTTCCCGTAGTGGCTGGTGTGCGATCAGCGAAATTTGAGTGTGTGATTCTGCGACGTTGAATCACGTGCCAGCTGTGGACAATGGGAATGTTCACCAGTACTATGCAATCCTCACCGTACCCAGATGTAAAGTATGGACCTGTTGAGACACTTGCCCGGAGCACCGGCAGTATGCTCCGTTGAGTTGAGCTGATAATGTCATGGAATGAACAAAGGCTGACTACGCCTATGATACGGGGGTCGAATAATGTAAGTCACAGAGCACTGCGGTGGGTTCTAGACGTTAACATTGCCTTATTATTATTATTATTATTATTATTATTATTATTATTATTATTATTATTATTATTATTATTATTATTATTCCGAGTTACAGTCTGATACAATTGGCCTCCCGGGTGGAGTTAAGTGATCCGTTCATGAAGAACGGTCCTAATGGATTTTTGGTAGGATGTAAAATTGTCTTGTTTGAGCACTGAGCTTAGATGTTAAATATTGCAATTGTTTTTTGGTTATGTGACCTTCGCCGAGGAGAAATTTTAAGATCTTATTGAATTTTTCGACATTACAAGACCAAAAAAGTGAATCTATTTTTTTATAATGTTTAGTATTGCTGAGTAGTAGTCTCATGGCTTCCTTTATATAATTATCCAGAGATAGATCGACTACTGACCCACCTTTTTTCTAAATTCATCCGTTTCTTCTAATGTGTCTTTAATTGGTGGTTGTTCAGTAGGATGGATTTCGAAATCGAACAAAGAAGGTTAAAATGTTGTGCTACTGGGGCATCAGCATTATGTTTTATATCCTGTTTGTGTCAAGTAGCACGCATTCGGAAAGGATGTTGACTTTGACCAACATACTGCTTCAGACAGCGTGCGTGCGCATTGCAGGGATTTGATGAAATACATTTAATATTATTTGAATTAAATGAATTATTAGTTACACATGCCTGTTCATGGAACTTTCACACAGGTGTGAAGCAGGTGAGCCCTCAGGGCCGGGGAGTGGGTGGGGAGCCCGCGTAGTAACCCCAGGGCCTGGAACTTTTTTTTGGTAGGGGGAGGCTCAGTAGTCCAGTAATTTTGGATAAGGCCTGGGTTCACCAAAATTCTGACTCCTGTGCCAAGCCTGGGCCATCGACCCCCAAGCTGAAGTCAGCAAGATAAGTTGCACATTGTATTGGAGTACTAGTTGCCATGCATGTAAAGAAGGAATAGGCGTGCCCCGTGGAGATGCTCAGTCTGTTAATAAACTATTATCTATATACACGTGCACCAGACTCGGTGCTATCAGTTCAAGAATTGTGCAGTAACAAGTTATAACTCTAGGCACGTATTGATGAACTTGCAAATTTAAAACATGCTTCTGAAAAACGACATTTTTGCGGCCAAAAATAACGTTATTTTTCATCCCAAAAGCCGCCAGAAGTCTCCATTTAATAACTGAGTGCCTTTGGCAGTCGCGGCAGACGCCTTCGGCATTTGCATCAATATCCCGACATTTTCGAAAGGGGGCCCGCCACAGAATTAACACTGGAGTAAGAATTTCCTCTCCCCGCTCCTTCGAGCCCCATTAGTACGTAAAAAGCCAAATCCTTCTATTAATGCCATACTCTCCATTGTTACGGAAATTGATTCCGGCTTCTGACCTTTCATCATTCACGAAATTTCATTCACGGGCCTGTGTGTGTATATTAAAGGACACAATCATGTTTTCGAAGAACTCGGAATATTGATTTCTGATCCCAGGCCGGGAATCAAACTGTCGGCAATCCCGTCTGGTACTCAGGAGTCCAACACCTAAACCACTGGACCATTGGACACCGTCAAAAAACGATGACTGGAATCTAGCTTATTAAATGATGTTCTCGCGATTACTTCGATCACTTCCCTTGCGGCAACTACATGAAACTGCCACAGACCTGTGGGTGTAAATTGAAGGACACAATCATGTTTTCGAAGAATTTGGAATGTTGATTTCTAATCCCCGGCCAGGTATCGAACCGTCGGCAATCCCGCCTGACAAAAGCACTGGACCATTGCACACTGTCAGAAAACGATGGCTGGAATCCAGCTTATTAGATTATGTTCCAATGAATACTTGCCTGCCTGTCTGCCTGCCTGCTCGCCCGCCCGCCAGCTCGTCTCCACCCACCCACTCGCCCACCCGCCATCCCGCCCGCCTACCTGCCTGCCTGCCTGCCTCCTGGTTTGCGATGCGAGACTGACATTGTCAGAAGATGTAGAGGATATGTCGACGTATTTTGTATGCAATATATGATTTCTTTAAAAGAAAGAATGCCGGTATGCTTATTGCGTTCTAATTTTCAGGCGGACTACAAGAGAAGATTCGCCATGATGAAGATGCGGGCTACTGGACAAACTCAAATCTTAGCGCGAAAAAAAAGAAACGGATTTTTCTGTATACGAAAAATAGTATCCTATTTCTCTAAGCGCACTGGGCTGGAAATTCAGCTTATAATGAACAAATGTCGGACAACGAATAGACAAATATTTATCCCCAAAGTATAATATTGAACTCAATAGACTTGAAAGTGAATGTATGGGTTGTCTCATGACTGACGACGAATGAACCCAGTCGCCATTGCAAAACAAATTGTACGTTATTTGCATCCTCTCAAGTTCAGTTTTGAACTGATCTCAACCAGACCCATTCAAAGCATAAGTACGCATCTCGGCTTGATCATACTGTAACCCATTAACCCTTTACCCAACGCAGACGATATCAAAATTTATTATTTTAAATATAATTTTTTAAAATTTTAAAAAAAAATTCAACAAAACCATATCATGTGACCCCTCGTTGGAACGAGCTCGACGAGCTCGTTCCAACGAGGGGTCACAAGATATGGTTTTGTTGAAATTGTTTGAAAAATATTTTTTCAACTGCTGAATTTGCATATTACGCGGGCGGATGCGGGAGATTCGTTGGGTAAAGGGTTAATGGCGTCAGTAGCAGGGACATCGTCATTTTAATGCACTGGGCAGCACATTTTCATTATCCCAAGCTAACATATTACCTCTTGGTGGATGTTCACAATACCTCCCTGAGAAACCATCTGCACATGAACACTGACACGTCGTCTCATTGAATGGATTGTTATAGTGGCATGGAATCTTCATTGCGTCATATGTGCATGTTGGAGTTGACTTCATAAATGAAATCTGAAAAGAACAAAAATCTTATAATTAGCAGATGGGAACTGTGGCAGAAAACGTTTTGAGATACGCCGTTGAAGATAAATCTGCTGGGATGTAAATAACTTGGTAGGAGGTTGATTTTTTTAATTACTACATGCGAAGGTATACTTCCGTGTGAGTGGAAATCAGAATTAAAAAAAAAAACGAAATATGAAATTCAAAATAATGCGGCGATGAAAAAACCGGAAGCACCGTCCATACGAGGCTGGTTACAATTGTTTTCATTCCGAATATTAAACCTGGTCGGTCACCCGTGACTTTCTTTTTCCATTTTATCCCTTGTCATTCTTATTCTGTAGCGAAAACGGCTAGTACGATTTCGCTCGAATTTGGCACATTCGTGGAGCTTGGTAAGCTAAGGTGATATCTGTAGTTTTCGTATTCGGCCAAAGTCTTGCAAAATATAGCAAAATCAGCCATTTTGACAATTTTCTCGAAAATGTGTTGAACGTTTTTGCTGAAACTTTCCCCAAATTTGGAGTACATTGTGGTGCTCTTGACTGCATATGTGCTATTACCCGATTTAAACCCTTTTGACTAGAAAATTTTAAACAAAATGCATTTTGTGGCAAAACTAGTCAATTTTGCCATGTGATTTCTCTTCAAGAGAAAGATATATTCTAATTCTGACTAAAAAAATATGATAGAAACACATGTCACTCTAATAACACGCGCTGCGCATGCGCATTGACACCACATATCACTATGGGGGTGGCGTCACAAGATGGCCTCTCACGGGGGCTACCATGGCAACTAAACATCAAATGAGAGCCCCCCCCCCCCATAAGATACTCAATGAGGCCCGATCCATCTACCTCCTACTACTGATGGGTGCGGGGGCGCGGTGGCGTTGCGGTAATCCTTTCCCGTCAGATCACCAAAGTTAAGCAACGTCGAACCCGGTTAATCAATGGATGGGCGCCCGTCTGAGCGATCAATTCGGACTCCCGCGTTGTGTCCTTGGGCAAGGAACTTAACCCCGATTGTCCACATGGGGGCACGATGACGCCGTGTACTAAGGCGTACTGCACATCAATGGTTCGCATGTCTTCAAACAATCTTACCCCACCCGTGTTGCAGGTGCGGAGTTACGATGTTGTGTTGGGGAGCTGGCAGCTGCACGTCGTTGCTCGGTGGTTCTCTCCAGGTACTCCGGCTTCCTCCACCCGTAAAACTGTCGAGGTCTTGATTAGCCATTGTGCATAAGTATATGACCTTAAACACCAATAAATAAATAAATACTGATGGGAGCTGTCAGAAAAATACTCATTTTTAAGAATTTGAAATGTTTAAGAACACATTTTCTCCACCGAGGAGTGTGAAAGGACCAATTGTTGTGTACAGCTTTATGAAGCAGTGTAAATTAAACAACTTTGCTGTTATATGTTATTAATGAAAAATTTAATCCTGGTGCCATCTTGGTATATTGAATAGTAGTAATGTCATGTAATGGTTATTTTTCGCTAAATTTGCCAATTCTCATTAGTGGTTCCCATCAGTTGAGAAGAGAAAATCGGAAAACAAAATTCATATCTATTTGCCTCATCACCTGTTGAGAATATTTGCTTTTGTAAGTCATCTTATAAAGTTTAACCCAATGCCTGTGATGGGTACGATCAGAAAAAAGCTTGGCTTTCTGTAGAATTTTGTAAGTTTAATAAGTTTAAGTAATTATTTTCTCCAGTGAGAAACGGGATAGGTCTAAGTGCTGTATACAGCCGCGTTCCGCAATTGAAGTGAAACATCCTTGCTGTTATATTTTATTACGAAAAGTCTTAACCCCGGGACTTTATGGTAGCTTGAATAGTATGTTAAACAATGGATATTTTTGTCACAATGTTTTCCAATTTTTGTTAGTACAGTGGGAGCCTGTTAACTGAATAGCCACTTTGCCAATGAACATTATTTAATTAACAGTAGTATTCAATTAGCAGAGATTGTGTCACTTTTCAGTATTCTAGAGATAAACCTAGCATTTATTCTATTATAGCTTGTTTGACAGAGCTCCATGTGCTCTGACAAACAAGATATAATAGATTAAATGTCTGTATTGGATGTACTAAAGCCACATAGGTCTACAAACAAAGGAAAACTGGGGAGAGTTAGGATAACTTCTCGACAGATTACAAGATTTTTATTCAATTAACAGGAGTTTACTCTATAACCTATATTCAATTAACAAGTCAAATTTATACTGGAGATATGGTAAATGGTTTTGTGTTGGGAAATTATGCTCAATTAACAGGATTATTCAGTTAAGAAATATCCAATTAAGTGGGCTCCACTGTATTTGCCATCAGTTCAGAATAGAAAATCCGAAAACACATTTCTTATCTATTTGACTTACCCTCTATGGAGAATATGTGTAACCAGATATCTTCAGATAAGTATCCTTAAAATGTATCCTTAACAGGTCTCCTCAACTAATACGTAGCGATGTTATTGGTATCCCCAAATACCAAAATGTGGCTAAGAGCAGTATGTGCGAGTCACTCGATCGAGCAATTGCTCTAAAGCTCATTTGCTCGATGGGCTTCGAGTTGTTCGAGCAATGACTTATCAGTAACTGTTCAATTAGCTTATTGGGAGAATTTGGGATAGGTATGTCCTGGGGTGGCCCAGAAGGCTGGGCCAAACAAGTAATAGTATCCTTAGATAAGTATCCAGTAAAAGGTATCCTCAAATAATACAATACCAGGCCATAGGTATCCTCAAATACCGAAATGAGTCGACGAGCAGTAGGTGCGAGTCACTCGAATGAGCAATTGCTCTAAAGCTCATTTGCTCGATGGGCGTCGAGTCATTCGAGCAATATGTCGAGTTACTCGATCGAGCAATTACTCTAAAGCTCATTTGTTCGATGGGCTTCGAGTCATTCGAACTAACTGCTGGATAGCTTATGGGAGAATTTGGGATAAGTATGTCTTGGGGTGGCCCAGAAGGCTGGTAATAGTTGTTCGAGTTGTTCGAGTTGTTCGAGCAATGACTTATCAGTAACTGTTCAATTAGCTTATTGGGAGAATTTGGGATAGGTATGTCCTGGGGTGGCCCAGAAGGCTGGGCCAAACAAGTAATAGTATCCTTAGATAAATATCCTATAAAAGGTATCCTCAAATAATACAATACCAGGCCATAGGTATCCCCAAGTACCGAAATGAGTCGACGAGCAGTATGTGCGAGTCACTCGAACGAGCAATTACTCTAAAGCTCATTTGCTCGATGGGCTTCGAGTCATTCGAGCAGTATGTCGAGTTACTCGATCGAGCAATTACTCTAAAGCTCATTTGCTCGATGAGCTTCGAGTCGTTCGAACAATGACTTCAGTAACAACTCGATAGCTTATTGGCTTTGGGAATGATATAGGCTTTTGATATACATAAGGGAGATAACTCTGCATACAGATTATGGGAAATCACACAATCTGATTGGTTAGTTAGTGCCAGTAAAGTGAACTGCTTGGATAATCTAGACAAATGAAACAACAAGAGTACTCGGAATGGGGTCAGAACTAAGAAGAACAGACCAGAAAAGCTAAATATAGTAACAATAAGCAAAGCTGTTCCAGTAGATAGTCTCTTCTACTCTACTGGAATATACTCCAGGACAAAGGAACTTGGTTAGGTAGACGAAAACTATTGCATATATAGATAGAAGCAGAGAATTCTGAAAGAATTCGAAATAGTACAACTTGTCGGGTTGTTTGTGGTAATTCTACGAATCGGGGGAATTACTCTTATTCAATCGAACATACCTTCCGAACATACCCCTGTTCTATAAGGTTTTAGGTCACATAGCAACCTCGTGCTACCATAGAAACCAAGATGTATACAAAATGGACGACGGAAACACGTATCACCCTAACAACACGCGCCGCACATGCGCACTAACACCATGTATCACTATGGAATGACGTCACAAGATGGCCGCTCACGTGGGTTACGACTACAACACAACATGGCGCCACTGGGTCACGTGACTATGACGTCACTTCCCCTTCCGACTCTCCCTCCGGCCAATGAGACACGATCTTCATATCTCCAACTACTCATATCGAACAATTTTGTTATCCATTTCTGAAAAAAAAACTGATATGCTCATCGGAAAGAGCCCACAAAAGTTCTGTATATAGGAATATACCACGAAATTAAATCTCAACGCCGACAAGACAGGGGTTAAAGATTTGTAGCGAAATGAACATTGACACATTACTATTATAAATTCTGCAATGTATTCGCATAATGTTTCGACGGAAAATTTGTGCAACTCTCTCCACTCATTATGGCGTTCACACAAAAATTCATATAAAAGAGCCAAGTGTCTTTTAGTTTTGCAGTCTGTGCTTCTATTTCTATTTTCTTCGACAAACGTTCATCTGCTAATGATTCCAAAACGTGACACCATGTTGTTTGTTTATAGAAGAACGTGTGATGATTGAATAGTCTTGCGCTCATAAAATATGCTAATAAGCCGGTCACGTGGGTTATGTGAGATAGATATCTATCTCACATGGCCTTCTCACATGAGACACGTATATCTTGCATAGGAAGTGGTGAGAGAAAAACAACTTACCATTTGCATGACTTCTGACGTGTCATCGGACAATAGATTACTGCAGTCGTTTGCATCGAAACCGACAGATAAAAGCTCACACTGGTGTTCCTTTTTGCCGCGGATAAAATTTGTTGAGCTGCATTTTTCGTTGTTCTTGCACATACGTGCACATTCGATTTCATTAGCAACGTGCTTTTTGTGTTGAACAGCTGTATCATTCACTTTACGATGAATACAAGACCTGAAAACACCGACACTGGTCTGAAGGACACACTGGCAAAAGGAAAATTGTGATATGGCTAAGAAGCATAACAGCATGTGAACCGTATACATCGTGCTGGATCGGCTATCCACTCAAGAAGTCGAATGCATGCGAAACAATCCAATTCTTATTCGTTAGCTTCTTGTGTCGTAAATGATGTGTGGGGCTTTAAAGAGTTTCCCACTCCACTGATTACAAACTTTATTGATCAAAGGAATTCTGAGCACTTAGGTTACTATGGCCACCGGATGGGAAAAAGCCAACAGTTTTAACATTTAAAACACCAATATTTTTGTCACAGAATTTGGAAGTCCTTAACGTCAGAAAATATGTAACAAATTATCGGTATAACATTTTAATAGAATATTCTAAATTCGTGATGAATACATATACAATTTTACAAGACAGTTCATGTTGTGTGAAAAAATATCATATTTGAAAATACTCCATGTGGAATGTGTTAACGTCAAATTGTGTTAAGTTAACAAACTTCCGATTGGAGCAGCGGATGACGTCGATGAAAGTACTCGAGGGAGGAACAGTTTCTTTATCCTGTTGTCTTCAGAAAATGAAAAAATTCCAAATATGGAACAGAACAGGGAAAATCTATTGTCGCTTGAGTGGCGTGGGGTTTTGTTGCAATAGTATTTGTTTTCCTCCCGATTGCCTACATGGGGGCACGATGACGCTGTGTACTAAGGCGTACTGCACGTCGATGGTGCGCATGTCTTCAACCAATCTAACCCTGCCTGTGCCGCGGTGCAGAGTTCAGAGTTACGATGTTGGAGAGCTGACAGCTACTCGTCGTTGCTCGGTGGTTCCCTCCGGGTACTCCGGCTTCCTCCACCCGTAAAACTGTCACCGACATGATATGACCCTGGCTGTTAATGTGTCGTTAAACCCTAATAAAAAAACATATGTTTTCCTGTATGCTCCTAATAACGTTTATGTTATAGATAATATCACAGCATTTAACCTCTTGAAATTTGACGCACCAAATGAGACGTCTCATGCAATACTTCTCACAGAAAACGATATGATCTATTCCGATTAGGGTTAAATTTTTACTCGTTTTTTAGAAAATGGAACCGGGAACCACAAATAAAACGAGTGTCATGATTGTGTATACTGGATCAAATTTGGACCCCCCCCCCCCCCCCCCCCCCCCCGACAATAAACAATTAAATTTTGAGTGGTCGCTGGCGTCATGGTACTGTTAATAAATTAATGAGATATGTTTTAGGAATGCATCGCAACAATCGAAAAAAAAAGATTTCTCAAGTAATTTTGATCTTTTGGGGGTATAAATTGAATGTTTCAGATTTCCCGGTTCCCGATTTTGCTTTCCCTAATTTTGAGACTTGTCAATAGGGAATCGGGAACCGGGTACACGGGGTGCCTACCGTGCCAGGGTCAGGCTGTCAGCTGTAGTGGGGTGAAAGATTGAAGTGCCGGAAGGGCCCTGAAGTACCTAAAAGCTAGGGGTCCAGATATGGGTTAATGCGGCATACGGCACTGCATGCATAAAGAGAGAAGCATGCAACTTCTGGAGATCTTCACATTTAATCTTTTGCACACTAATGTAGAAATGCCAAAATTGAAGCTGCAAAAAAATCCCGTAATGCAACTAGGAATTTAACAAATCATTTTTTTTAACAAAGCTCAGTGAGATAAAGTAATAAATAAAGATTTTTCTTATCCTTTTGCAATTTCGACAAAATGTTTGGCTCTGATTTGTTGTCGAATTACCAGAATAAGCACTTAGTTGAATGTCTGATATGGAATAAATAATCAACGCCTTGGGCGCTAATCCTCTAAAGTGGGAAGCCAAAGTACGATTGTGCAAATCCGACTTGTATTGTGGTCAAGATATAGCCATTGATGCTGGCAGTGTTACTAAATACCAATAACTTGCAAGTAATTGAAGGAGACCTCGATTTGCATCGGTCGTGTCATCACCTGTACCTGTATCATCAACGTGTCATGTGAGCTGTCACATCGCAGTACAGAGTGCCCATACATGCAGGTTCGCCTGAGTGTCTTGTTCAAAGAACAAAATACATTAATCCTTTGAACTTTAGTGGTAACTTCCATGCCAGTTCAATGGCAGCAATTAGAAGAGTCAATATTCAGTATTTGGGGCAGACCAATCAATATTTTCAATGTGCAGCCTCGGGGCTGCACGTTGAAAATATTGATTGGTCTCCCACACATTTATTGAACAGCCATCATATTTAATGACGTTAACATAACATAACATAACATAACATAACATAACATAACATTTATTAGCATAAAACACCCTATACAGGACAGTATGTGATAATCTACAAGTAACATGAACAAAAGTAGAACTCAAAATATTACAATTTCATCCACCAATTTTCCAGGATCAAAGTACTATATATGTTTTTTATTAATTTGATCGTGGAGACGCGAACTAGAATTTCCAATACACATCACTAAACATATCATAATCGTCTGGCGAAAAAATCCCGGATCACGCTGCAGATTTTATGGCATAAACTGGGGGTTCTATTTTCAAATATTAATTTGAATTTCTCAAATATACTCAGATCAATAAAACCGTCAATCTCACTGTTGATCAGAACAAATAGTTCTGATCGAAGCTCTGAATAATGTGTACATTCCACAAGAAAATGGTATTCGTTTTCTATTTTCCCAGAGTTTGCTTCACAGGGAGTACATATCCTGTCGATAACAGGCTTCGTCGGTTGATAATGTCGCCCTTTTTCAATAGATAACTTATGATTGCTGATACGAAGCTTAAGACGTATCGTGTTCCTGGCGGGAAAAGCGACCGCTGGGGTTCAAAGGGTTAAATATCGCAAGATTCGAACTCGTTATCACTCGATAGAAGATTCAACGCTCTTAACAATTCCATTTCAGAATAATAATAATAATAGTAGTACCATCGATAGTAATAGCAGCAACAGGAGCAGAAATGTCTGTATAATCCTTTGAACCGCGATGGTATCTTTTATGTCAGTTCAGTGGCAGCAATGGGAGAGCGGTGGCTCAGTAGGTAGAGATGCAGGCTGCAAACCGAGAGGTCCTCGGTTCGAATCCCACCTGCGGCACCCGCGCTGTGTCCTTGGGCAAGACACTTCACACCCATTGCCCATGTGGAGGCACAGTGGCATTGTGTACTAAGGCGTACTGCACGCCGATGGTGCACTTGTCTTCAACCCATGCTAACCCTGCGTGTGTGGAGTTAGTATGTTGGGGAGCTGACAGTTGCTCGCCGTTGCTCGGTGGTTCTCTCCGGGTACTCCGGCTTCCTCCACCCGTAAAACTGTCACGGTCATGATTTGCCATTGTGCATAAATATGTGACCTTAAACACCAATAAATAAATAAATAAATAAATAATGGCAGCAATAGGAAGAGTCCATGTTCATTATTTGGGGTAAACCAATTCATACTTTCATCGTGCTGCCTTAAGGCTGCGCGTTGAAGTATTGAATGCCCCCCCCCCCCCGCTCCCCCCCCCCCCACACACACACACACATTCACTTAGCAGCCGTTCTACTTGATGAAATTGTGATGTGTCGTGTTCCAGAGCCTGAAAAGCGTGCTCACTGGCTCAAAAGGTTAAAATTTTATTACCGAAACGGCAAGATTTCAATGGCATGCCAAAACCTGCGGGTGAACTATTTTCTAACAAACTGGTCAAATCCACCCAGACTTAGACACAAGCATTACCCTACTCTGCGAGTAATCATTCCACTCGTATAACTGCTGAGGCACAAACAGTTGTTCAGATATTACCAAATCCAGCCCTACTGACACCAGGATGTGATTCGACTCAAACACTACAGCTGTTCACGCAACACCGTTTGTAAATGATGAAATTGACTGTCTTTATTTCCATAGGATTAGTCTGTTTACTGAAGCACTTTTTATAGAAAAAACTAATGAAATAAAGGAGTACACAGCAGCAGCAGCACCCCCTCCCAGGTGATGTGGCCTAATTATTGATGCCTTTTACGACTTATAAATTATGGACCCAAACGGACTCAAAGTCAAGGAAACTGCGGAGTTTTTTTCTTGAATTTCATTTCTTTTCCACGGAGAAATCCCCCTCCCCTCCAGCGAGAGAGGGTGTCTACCTCTTACCCTCATTCCTATTCTGTATGCCCCCCCCCCCACAAGTTCAGCGATCTGAACGCAGCGCCCCCCCCCCCCCCCCCAACGTAGGGGGTAGCCGCTACGTTCAGATCGCTGAACTATCCCCTAGATATTACTATTGCCCACCACCACCAATTTTGATATCCTGGCTACGCGCCTGGAGTAGAGGTAGTAACAGAGGTAGCAGTGGTAGTACTAACTTATTAGTGTCATATTTTAATACCCATACGCACAATAGTCTCTCCAACGCACGCATGTATTTTTTTCAATGAAAATTTAATTTGCGATCACAAAAATGTAAAATATAATCAAGCTGTTCCGCAACCGCATACTCGAAAAAAATCAATCTGACTTTTTCCTGGATCTGGATATAGTCCGGGCGAATTCTCCAGATAGAGCCCAGGAAAACATTGCTAGAAGCATTTTATGTTAACGCCAATCTGAGACTGGTTCTACCCTATTTCCGGTATGCTAAAAACATTGAGGGGGGGGGGGGGGGGTTACCAGGCTCGATTTCACCTTTTTGACCTTTAAAAATTTGATTCAAAAAGGCCGTCAGAATTCTTATCAAAAATGGGAATAACTGTTCCCTTCGACTTTACTTCACAGAATTTTCTCAAAACAATTAGATGAAATGAATTTTAGCATAGAGGTTTAGTGATCATGAGTCAATAAAAGTACCCAATTGTTCAAACTTAACTGATTTTTTTTTCTTTTTTCTTCTCGAAATTCGAGCAAAAACTGTGACCGAAAATTGCCAAAGTAAGCAATTTTTGATAATTCCCCAGCTATCCTGGAACACATTGAAGCCCACAGGTTGAGCGAAATTCACGAACCTGAGACAAACGATGACCACCTGGCTGCCCTGGCAGCCAAAGTTTCAGTTATGGTGGCTGAAACTCTATTGAAACAATCCAACCCGGAGACAAGCAAGAACTAAGCCTCGAACCACTCTGCCTTACCAACGGCCCTTTTCAGAGCTACTCAAATTTCCAAAAGAGTTTCTTTTACAAACACACTGCTTGATTTGCTGTTTTGACCAACCACCCAAATTGTTATTATCTTTCGTGTATGCACACCCCCGTCAATTTGTTTGTGAACAACCCCGCCCGGGGGTACACCGAATTTCCTTTCCTCCTAGTACCTCCCTTATGAGTGACTCCCCAAATTTCATGTGAATTCTGCTCCATACCCTGATATAGAAGAGATGCCCCCAAAGCACGAGAGCAGCGCCTGCCCGATCAGGGAATAAAACTGACCCATTCCCTGATATGCTACATTTACCCCCACCCCCCCCACCCCACCCCCGGGGGGGGGCCTCCCCACAAAACCCATGTAGCTCCCTTATATCGAACCCCTGATTTACCGGCAATCTGGTGCCTCCTGACCCTTATAAGCCCCGCTTCCCTTGAGATTTATGCCTAACTTGGGGTGGATTGTTACCTCCATTTATAAAATTGGCACACACATTATTCAAAAAGTTGCATTCAATTTTTATGTGACTGTCTTCTACTCTCAAAATGTATCGAAGAAATGCGACACGGAATGGGGCATGAATTATTGCGAATCAATGCAACATTGACAAATCGTCCCCTGAGTTCCAATGTGTTCTCTGTGCCAGTTGGAACTCAGGAGACGAAAATCAAGGGGTGCAAAAATTGCCCTCCTCAATTTTTTCTATAGGTGGGCAGTAGGCGTGCAGCACTCCTGCACTCCTACAGAATGCCAGGCCTGGGGAAGTGTTCATCCTAGAACCAAGTTTACTCTCATTACTCTCAATGAATAAATGTCAACCCAAGATTGAAAATTGATAAAGGTATACGGTTAATATTTGAATCTGCCCTCCATAGACAATGGGACCTCGAATTATTTGTAATAAATCGGATAATTGTCGCTCGTAACCCACTTTCCACTATGCACAATCTTGTCCGACTAAATGTTTTTCGGCCTTTTCAGTTATCATGAACAACCAAAGAACACCCAATGGTCGTGTAATACACCACTGTAAAGCTTATTCATTCCCCTTTCCACTGATATCGGGTACTGTTGGATACGTTGTGTGAATCAAATTTGAGGGGGGAAGAACGAAGATGTGTGCTACGGTATCGTTTTCGAAAAGCGAGTTGTGTACCTTGTTAATATGTATATACCATTACAGGGGCACGTCAGCATCGATTCAAAAATGGTATGAAATATCATTTTTTCTTTCGATTTCCCAGTTTGTGCCGAGTACTTGTGTTTTGGAGTATAATTTAGCCTTTCGGCCGCCATTTTGAATTGATTTTTCAAGTACAAAAATGTCAAATCCGGTCTGGTAACCTCCTTCTTTATTTTCAACATACCCGTAACACGGTAGATCCATTCTAGGCTTTGCATTAAAACGAAATGCCTCTAGGAGTGATTTTTTTTAGAAACCCTCCTAGACCAATAGCGAATATATTGGTTGCGATCCGTAAAAAATCATGAATTCGAGACCTTATTCGGAAAAAGTTAGTCCCTCCATTTTGTCATCATTTTGAAGTGAAAGAAAAAAATAAAGTTATTTTTCTAGCATGAAACATTGCTCAGAAGTACTTGTTTTCCAAGATTCTGTAATGTTAAAGTGCTGCTCTTCAAGTTGCACATCTCTGATCAGTTTCAGTCTATTTACGGTCAGATGTACAGGGTTTATTCATAATTAAACTGTATAACAGTAGCTACGGTAGACTAAATGTTGTCATAATGTGACAGAAAGAAGTTATGTTATTTCTTTCTGTCCTATGTCCTTCCTGTCCGTGACATCGCTTCAGTGCATTCATCGTCGTTCGTTCATAATTTATTTATTTATTTATTGGTGTTTAAGGTCACATACTTATGCATAATAATAATAATAACACTTTGGCCAGCCACTGATTTGTCGCGGTTCTCAGACGAGAAGGCCATGGTTACCCCTGTACTCCCAACTGCCTCCCTATTCCAACGCTTCTCCTCTCCTCCCAACACTCGGAGACGAACTGCTTGATGATATCCCTTGTCCCATTCTTCCCAATCTCTCCGATTAGCATATTAACCCTCTCCTTTGAGTCTCCCCCTAACCACATGTCCTTCACAGTGGCTTATCGTGACCGTGACAGTTTAACGGGTGGAGGAAGCCGGATTACCCGAAGAGAACCACCGAGCATCGACGAGCAACGGTCAGCTCCTCAACTCGGTTCAATCTCCGCTCAAGCAGGGTTACAGCGGTTGAAGACATGAGTACTATTGACGTGCAGTACGCCTTAGTACACGGCGTCATGGTACCCCATGTAGGCAACCGAGATAAAGTGCCTTGACAAGGACACAACGCCGGTCGTCCCGGACGGGGATCGAACTCTGGACCTCTAGCATAGAAGTCCAATAGTCTACCACTGAGCCACCCGCTCCCCGTTCGTTCATAACAGAGATGTGCTGAGTTATTTTGTCACCTATCAACCTCAGTCAGTTATATCAGATGGAATTTGAGCAGTCTTTCAACCTACAGGATGTCACGTTCGTATTTTGGTCGGAAAAGTGTATCCGCCATGGGTTGGGGGTGTTGGACCTTCTGTCCAATATATTTGCGCCACACTCAACAAGGCTCATGTCTAACTCAAATATGTTCCCCCAAACCACACCCCAAAACCATCGAGAATAACAACAATAATCACTGTCACACCAAGGTTAAATAGTGTTTTGGTAAATTTGGTACAGTATCATTGTTGAAGTGACAGGTTAAAACTTGGAGAACTGGGACCAACACTATAAAAACTGTACAATTGTATTTTTCAGGATTGTATTTTCCACTTGTGAATATTAATCACTGAAAATAATCATCGGTGTTTTAAGATATGGCAATTAATTTTGCCTACCGGGAAATTGCCACTTCTTTGAAAACACTAATTATTTATTCAATCCATTTATAGAGATGGACAGAAAAATACAATTCTCGAAAATAATACAATTGTTAACCCTTTACCTAACATGAAAAGAAGACGACACTTGCAAAAAAAATCTTGAGTAACTAATTTGTTTCATTTTTTGTCTCAAAAACATAAGTTATGACCCCTCGTTGGAACGAGCTCATCGAGATCGTTCCAACGGGGGGTCATAACTTATGTTTTTGAGACAAAAAATGAAAAAAAAATAATTAAAATTATTAGATGATTTTTATGAATAACGCTGGCCGGTTTTGGCCGTTACGTTAGGTAAAGGGTTAATGTTTTTTGTTGTTTTTAGTATTGACTCGTGCCCCCCTCTCTTTCTCTCTCTCTCTCTCTCTCTCTCTCTCTCTCTCTCTCTCTCTATATATATATATATATATATATATATATATATATCTTTAATGACGATTTCGTACAGGCATGGTTTCTGAGAAAGCTATCTTAGAGAACGTTCCAAGAAACAATTTCAGTGGATGGTTCCATTTATTAATAACTGGACTATCGTTTTGCTTACGGTTATCTTGCACTTGGCTTCAACTGGTCATGCAGACCGGTTTCTCATCGTCCCCGAGTTGTTTCTGTAGATATTTTCTTTCTCATTCATTAGACAGTGAGGCATTTTGGCTGTAGAAAACAAGAGGAAAACATAGGAGTAACTAGATGGTTGGAAATCAATGTGTATCTTTGAGAAATGAAACTATTTTTTGTCCCCACAAATTGGAAGCAGGGGCGACGGAAGCTCAATAAAAGTGGAGGGGCACAGATTTAAAATGCTACGATGGCTCGACCCAGCGTGAGAAAGATTACAATCGTATATTGATAAATGTACCATGACTCGCTGTAGTCTCTCATGTAGATATGCCGATGTGTGGTCACTGTCCTGTCTGTTTCTTCCACTTCAAGTATCTCCCAACCCAAAGGCTAGCCTTCGGGTTGGAAGATAGTTGAAGAAGAAACGGACCGAAAGTGGCCCCTTTGGCTAAATATTGTTTCGATTTACAAATAATGTTACATGAATGGCTGTATATTGACACGTTTGCATGCGCCCATTTTAACTCGGTGAGTAACTGCGAAACATATCTGTGGAAAAAGTGGAGGGGCACGTGCCCCCTGTTCCCCCTGTGCCCCCCCCCCCCCCCCCCGGCTCCGCTGCCTCTGATTGGAAGTGAGTGAAGACTCTGGAAACAATGCACGCTTGACGACAATGTCAACATAGTTTTGAAAACCAGTGAAAACAGGAAATAACCAAAATAGAATCTTGCATTATATTGACATTATATTGACTATGCTATCGAAAATTGTCTTCATATATTCCTTCACATCACATTTTTCAACGTAGATGAAATGAAACAAAAGGGGTTTTTGTTTTCGCCAGAAAGATGTTCTAAATACGAAAGTACGCTGAAGTGTTTAAACAATAATGTTCTTCGATTTGCACTATGTCCAGCAACAGAGAATGTCACGGACTTGAGAACAGTGGATGTGTCATAAAAGTACACTGACAACTGATCTTTAATAAAACTGCATCCAAGCTTGATCATCCCAACACACATCCCTAAGGCAGCGGCAGTAGTATGTCTCGCACGTTTGAGGTCTAGGTTGCAGGACCCCGGAAATGACGCCATGTCACATGACCCAGTGGCGCCATGTTGTGTTGCCATGGTAACCCGCGTGAGCGGCCATTTTATGACGTCATCCCCATAGTGATACGTGGTGTTAGTGCGCATGCGCTGCGCGTGTTGTTGGGGTGATACGTGTTTCCGTCGTCCATTTTGAATACTGGAAGCCGCCATCTTGGTTTCTATGGTAGCACGTGGTTGACATGTGTCCCAAAGGGCTACAACAAGACAGAGGTATGTTCGGAGGGTGTGTTCGATTGAACAGGAGTAATTGCCCGATTCGTAGAATAACAACAAACAACCCAATAATTCTTCCAAATCACCAAAATCCACTTTATTTACTACGGATTCTTCAAGAATCCCTTTTAGTACCGTCATACTTTGGCTTATAATAGTAGCACGTAGTGCTATAGTACAGAGGTGTCCCTTTGGATTATAGCCAGCTGATAGACAACCTCCATGAGAGCCTATATCATTCCTAATGCCAAGAATCTATCGAGTAGTTACTGATAAGTCATTGCTCGAACGACTCAAATTCCATCAAGCAAATAAGCCACAGAGTATTTACTCGAACGAGTGACTCGCACATACGACTCTTAGCCTCATTTCGGTATTTGAGGATACCTATCGCCTGGTATTGTATTATTTGAGGATACCTATACCCATATGATATGGACTTGAGGACACTATAGGCTTAAGTGGCATTCTTTGATCCAGCCTTTGACGCATTTCACGAGAGTTCAAATTCATAACACTGATTAGTTAATTATTATTTATTAATACTATCATTGGGTGTGCGTTGTTTGTATGTAATCGCAGCTCCCCCGAGATGGCTTGCGCCGCGAGACTGAAACTGTCAGTGGTTGCAGAGAATACTTCGAAGAATTTCGTGTGCAATATAATTTTTTTTATTGAAAGAAGGAACATCGGTATACTTATCGCCATTTAATTTTCATGCGCTCGACTGACAAACTCGAATCATGGGGTGGAAATAGAAAACGATCTTTCCGTATACGAAAAATGTTCACCCATGTCTCTAAGCCTGTACTGCGGGCAACCCAATTAGTAATGATAAAGAAAACAGAATTACAGAAAGCAATTAACCCATTACCTAACGCAGGCTTATTGTTACCGATTGGGGTGGCTCAAGGAAACTTTCGAGACCGGTGAGGAATCCGACTGAGGACAAGTAATAAGCAAAAAGAACCAAAGAATTAACTGTACTTTGCAGAGGAAGGCAAATCTGAAAGGATAGAAATGGATGCTATTTCAATGATTAAATTTATTATCAGATGACTTTTTCTCGATAACAAATAATTGGTTTAATTTTTAACAATATTTTACAGGTTTTAATCACCTGAATAATTTTTAAAATTACACCACAAATGGTAATTCTGTTAAGAGTAGCTGCGGAAGAACTACATTGATATGTAGCTTCGCTACATTGCTAGTAATATGTCTCGCACCTTTCACCTCTAGATTGCCAGAGCCCGGGCAGGACCCCGGAAGTGACGCAGGACCGTATTATCCATAAGGCTGACTAGGCGGAAATCTGGGGGCCAACAGGGATAGGGGGCCCGCCAATTTTTTTTTTTCTGAGGCACTGTTACCAGTGCCTTAGGGCTCCAGTGGTTAAAGGCACTTTGCACTCTGCGCCCTAGCGATACAGTACCTATGTATTTATCCATATATATTCTCTCATAAGTATACTATGTATATATTTATATACAGTACATTATTTTAATGCTTATTTAAATAATATGTCCAGTTGTGAGTAGAATTCTTCAGGAAACCCGCAAAATGGATACAGGGCTATGTACTGCGGCATAGTGCCTACCGTACCAAGGTCAGGCTGTCAGCTGTATTGGGGTGAAAGATTGAAGTGCCGATGGGGCACCTCCCCGAAGTTCCAAAAAGTCTAGTGGCCCGGGTATGGGTTAATACGGCACTGAAGTGACGCCATATCACGTGATCCAACTGCGCCATGTTGTGTTGTCATGGTAACCCGCGTGAGAGGGCATGTTGTGATGCCATCTCCATAATGATACGTGGTGGTAGTGCGCATGCACAGCGCGTGTTGTATATGGTGATACGTGTTTCTGTCGTCCATTTTGTATACTGGAGGCCGCCGTCTTGGTTTCTTTGGTAGCACGTGGTGGCTATGAGCCTGAAAGTTCTACAACAGGGCAGTGGTATGTTCGGAGGAAGTGTTCGATTTATAAGAGTAGTTTCCAGGTTCGTAGAATTACCACAAACAACCCGACAATCCGTCCAATAACCGAAACGGACTTGGTGAAGACCACGTTTGGGCATATAAGAATAGCACGTAGTGCTATAGGACTGAAAAGTCTCATGGGGTTAGTTCGATTCAATGCGACGTATCTAATTACCACAAACAACCCGACAATCCCTCAAAATGACCGAAACGGACTTGGCGAAGCCCCATTTATATAATAGTAGCACGTAGTGCTATAAGACGCGTTCGATTCAAGGGGAGTACATCTAATTACCCAAATAGATCCGGCAACTATTTATTTGGCTCGGATTCTTCCAGAATCTTCGGTTTCTACCTATGTGTGTACAAGCTATGTTTTGACTTCCCCCATCCCCTTATAAAGTATTCTGACTTCCCTAGATGTGTTTATGTCGTGTGTACACTTGAGATGTAGCACATAGGGACATCTTGGATGTGCCGATATGTGCTTGTGTGCTAGTGAACAATGTGTCACATTGCGCACTAGCAAATAGGTACTTACGGGTACCTATGACCTGGCAATATATCATTTGCGGATACCTTTTGGAGAATCCCTTTTTGTCGTATGAGGCCCATGAGAAAATCCCTCAATTTAACATCCATCTTAGCCTTATTTCGGTATTCGAGGATGGTAATCTCAAAAGATATCCACAAAAGGTATCCTCAAATGATATATTGCCATGTCATAGGTATCCTCGAATACCGAAATGAGGCTAAGAGGGTTGGTAAATTAGACCTCATTGAGGGATTTTCTCATGGCTCTCGTGGCCTCATACGACACAAAAAAAGGATTCTCCAAACGGTATCCTCAAGTGTTATATAATGTATCATTTCACATACCATCATCTGGGTATATCGGGACTGTCGAACACCAGTGTTTTGGAGACAAGTGCTTACTATTAAAAACTGGTGGTGATTAGTCTGGACTCCTAGCACATCTCATAGCCTATATGACTCTTAGCTACAATATCTCCTATAGTTTGATGACTCCTATAGTTTTGTGATATGCGGCCATAAGAAGTTCCTCAGTGAGCTATAATCTATTTTTCCTCATATCCTCATCTACTGTTTGAAGGCTACCGGACATCAGTGGTTTGAGGATTAGTAACTACCATTGTGGACGAGAGGGAGAGGACACAGCCTGTAGAAGCCCATGGGCTTCTCTGAATAGTATATGCTCCTGGAGGTTTGTCGCGTAGGCCACGAGGAAATCCCTCCCTGTATATAATCATCTCTGGTAGACTTATGACCCCTTCCCCTCATCAATCCATTCCTCTCCTCTTTCCACTTCTTCCTAAGCCCCGGAATGCGCCCTATCACACACATAGAGCAATCCATCGCATACTCGTATACTGGTTCGCTTATAAAATGCCCTCCCTCTTCTTCCTTTAAGCTCTGACCTGTCCAATAATCTTCTCGGTGTCCGTCCGCGCATACACATTAACACCCACTCATCGCCATGACAATGACGTCACAATATGGTCGCACATGTTGGCTACCATGACAAACCACGTAACAACCATTATAAACACACGCAGTACATGCGCATTAACACCTACACTCTAAATCGGTTGGGTTAAAAATCAACCCAAATCGACTGGGTTGAGTGAATATGAACCCAATTTGGGTTCATATTCACTCAACCCAGTCGATTTGGGTTGATTTTTAACCCAACCGATTTTAGAGTGTACCCGTCACCATGAGAATAACGTCAAAACATGGCCGCTCTCACAATTGACCATAATAACACGCGTGACATCCACAATGCACAACCATGTGACGTATGTTGTAGGTTCCTCCAAATTATCCCTAGATTACTACTTTTGGTCGTACCGCGGGTGTGCACAATCTGCTACACGTGGTTACGGGCAATGGTCGACACACACCAGTATGGTATGCCACCCTGAGCTTTGACAGAGCGCACCGCCGGTAAAGGAGTGAAAGCCACGGGTTTACATGTACAGAAAAATTATTTTCAGGAAGAGAGCAGTAAGACACGCATCCAAGATTACGAAAAGTCCATTATTTTATACGCAAGGAAAGGATCAGGGAAGATGAACAGCTGGTTTTCACAGCGGTTACAACTTGGAGAAACATCCATAGTACAACATATAGTGGCCGCAGAAATTTCATCTCCGTGTTATATCTTGTGCATTCTGTGCCCATAGTATGGTGGATTTCTGCTGCGACAAATTTGCCATGATCTCGGTGGCATTTGGAAAGTCAATAGTGGCTAATAACATTTTCTTTGAAGATGGTTAAGTGAAAACCTTCCACCAAGAAGGTACAGAAATACTTCGGCTTGGGTGAATGGTGGGATTGCACAGCGGGATATGGCGTCTAAGCTGGTCTAAAATACTCACGGCGAGTTGGGAAATTTCTCAGAACTTAGCGCAGTGTTTAAAACAAAACCGTGGCGATCAAAACAAATTATTTTTTTCTGTGATGAAAATTTTATACTTGAATGAAAATTAGTTTGTTGTTACAGAAAAATAATTTGTGTACTGACAGCTTGCTGGCAACCCACCCCCCCCCCACCCCCCCCCCCCCCACCCCAAAAAAAAGCGTTCGCTATTTTAGCGTTGACGTACAGTTATGGTACAAAAAAGACTTGAAGTTGACAAATCAACAGAAAGCTGAGAAAATTACTGACATTTCATGGTTTGCACCATAACAAAGCTAGTGTTTATATGACCGAAAGGAGCACCTTGGAATTATTTTAGACTACGGAAGGTCGTGTTTTTACCTCACACAGGGCTTTAGGAGTTAAAATTTTCCTTAACACGTTAACGTGTTAAATAGTTCTGCGTTAACGTGTTATATGACGTTAAATGTTAAAATGAACAAAATTGTAGTATAACAGGCCAACTCCGGCCATTTTTATTGATTTGAACTTGAATATAATTGAACTTACGTACAGAGTTAATATAGTTCTCTCAGGTTATCGTAAAGTCTAACATTCAGCGATGTTTTCGAGAAAGAATACAATCGCTTAGAAAGAGACATACGCCGTTGCTCGAATACCAGTCCGTGTATGGAAAATAGGCGTTCCGATTAAGCTGCTGTTGCTGGTATCGCCAAATATTGGCGGTCCAACTTCGCCAACTTTAGTAGGTGGGCTTCGTGGTCTCTCCACCAAATCAACAGGTCATCTATAATTGATGGACATCTAAATTTTTCGTATTCTTCAATTTCGTCAAATGACACAAAATACGACTTCATCGACACGCGCGATCTGGCTTGGGTAAACACAAGATAACGACGCAATGCTACGTATAGATTTTATTTACGTTGTAAGTTTCTGCGTTACTCATGTCGTCTTGCTCAGGTAATTGATATTGGGTGCGGCAATGTTGACTGTTCAGGCTATCATATAAGAAGTTACGCACGACATGACTACGAAAGGGTTGACAATGCGACACAGTTTCAATTAACTGAGTGAGATGAAAGAATAGATGACCTATGCATATACTTTAGATGAGTCACGATGAGTACAAAATCATTCCTGATGCACCCAATGAAACTTCAAAGTTAGTTTTAACTTTGTTAAAATAATTTAACACGTTAACGTGAAACGTTAACTGCTCCCAGACCTGACCTCACAGAACTATATAGCACAGTTTTAAGTAACAGTGTATTAGTGTTGTTAAAACTCTTCTTTTTTGTTAAACGACAACGAGTCCGAGTGGTCTTACTGTTGCAGTTCCGTGAATTATTTATAAACACTTTCATGCCAAATGTTCATGGATTAATCCATTACCTAACACGAAAGGTAGACGACACCTGCAAACAAAATTCTTTAACCCTTTACCTAACACGAAAAGCAGACGACACTTGCAAATAAAATACTTGAATAACTATTTTTTTTCATTTTTTATCACTAAACATAGCTTATGACCCCTCATTGGAACGATCTCGTTGAGCTCGTTCCAATGAGGGGTCATAGCTATGTTTTGTGATAAAAAATAATGAAAATTGGATAGTATTTTTGTGAATAGCGTCGGCCGGTTTTGGTCGTTACGTTGGGTAAAGGGTTAAATTATATTGAAACAACTGAGCAGTGATAAAACTGACAGACGGATGCCGGACAATGACAGAGGGATAGGATTGGCGTGAAATAAGTGAGTGTTGGTTAATAAGGCAGTGAACTGTTACCAGTCAGTTGGTCACAGGGTAGAGTATTACCGAAATTATGTTCATTAACCCACAACCATACAGTGCCTGGTGCAAGCCATAGTTGTAAATTAATAGAAACATTATATTGCAATATATTGGCAGCACTGGTTACATGAGCCTGAATGCACATGTGCAGATTAATGTGTGTAGGCCATTTTTGTGTACTTAAGGTTAACTCTCTGCACAGTGATGTCGAAATATAAAAACTGCCAGCTGCAAATGTTTGCTATCATGCGACTACTAGAAGGAATTTCATCAATGCAATCGTGCTTGAAGTCTGTGAAACAATATTAAATTGGTTAAATCCTAGTTGTGTTGTCGGGATAATTTGAAGTTTCAAATTTCGGTGTACTGAAGCATATTAGTGTGTAGAGAGTAAAGAAATATTGTATAAATGACATGAAGTTTTAGCTTGACTGCATTACCAAAGCTGGTGGAATATGAAAAGGGATTATTATTATCCATCATGATGTGGATGGGTGTGAGATCTAGAAATCTCGCCCGAGGGCAAGATATTTGGGCCAGACACGAAGCCTGCCGAGTGTCTGGACCAAATATCTTGTCCCGGGGGTGAGATATTCCCATCTCACCCCCACCACCCATCAGCGATACCCCCCCCCCTCCCCCTCTCCAAAACCCGACGTCATCAAAAGTAGTTCAGGGGCACGTGCAGCTGTATCGAACAATTTTGTTGTCCATTTCTGAAAAAAAAATCGTTTTGCTTATCGAAAAGATCGAACAAAAGTTCTGTATATACCACGGGTATATACCACAAAATTAAATACCGACGCCGGCAAGAAAGGGGTTAAGGATTTGTAGCGAAATGAACATTGACACGTTCCGATGACGTCATATTATGAATTCTGCAATGTGTTCATGTACCTTTTCGACGGGAATTTCGTGCAACTCTATCCACTCATAATGGCGTTCACCCAAAAATTCGTATAAAAGAGTCAAGTGTCCTTTGGTTTAGCAGTCTGTGTTTTATTTCTATTTTCTTCAACAAACGTTCGTCTGCTAATATTTCCGAAGCGTGACACCATGTTGTTTGTTTACAGAAGAATGTGCGATGATGGAATAGTCCTGCGCTCATTAAATATGCTAATAAGCCGGTCAGATGGGTCATATGAGATAGATATCTCACAAAGCCTTCTCACATGAGACACGCATATCTTGCATAGGAAGTGTGTGGGGGGGGGGGGGGGGGGGGGAGAAAAAACTGTCCACTATTTTCTGACATTATTGTGAAGAAAATCTCTATTTTGAAAAAAGTAAGGAGTGTCGGGAAGTAAAGCCATAAGTGTCACTTGAACGATAAAAAACATAGTTTGCGTTATTTCGTGTAATTTTTTTTTCTTATCGTCCAGGTGGCACTAAAAGGCTTCCGTTCCACGGAGGCGCAAGAGGTAATGAAATTTATTTGATCGCGCCCGTAATTTTAACGTCGTTCTTTTTGAAAGCTTTTTCTTCGTTTTCAGCACAGTTTAAAAAATTATTTTACTGTAGGTGTAAGTGTAACACGGGTCAGGACTGACGTGGTACATTCATTGTTATCGATGAAAAAGTGGTTGGAGCCACAACTTCCAGTAACTGTGATTTCAGATTCCGCTCTACAGTTTCGCACTACTGCCCAGGGGTAAATTTGTAAACTAAGGGCACAGGGGCGGCGGAAGCTCGATAAAAGTGGAGGGGCACAAATTCACTTTGCTACTATTGTTCGACCCAGTGTGAAAAAGGTTACAATCGTATATCGGTAAATGTACCATGACTCGCTGTAGTTTCCCGTCTTGATGAATATGCCGCTGCGTGGTCATTGTCCTGTCCGTTTCTTCTACTTCAACCATCTTCCAACCCGAAGGCCAGCCTTCGGGTTGGAAGATAGTTGAAGTAGAAGAAACAGACCGGAGCGACCGAAAGTGGGATTATTTGGCTAAAAATTGTTTGGATTTGTAAACTTAATAATGTTACAGGAATGCATGTATATTGACACGTTTGCATGCGCCCATTTTAACTAACTGTGTAAGTGCGAAACGTATCTGTGGAAAAAGGTGGAGGGGCACGTGCTCCCTGTGCCCCCCTGGCTCCGCCGCCTCTGTATAATAGGCATATGTTGAAACTAATACCATGTAAACTGGATGTGTATTTTAGAATCAGATATGTGATTACATTAAGCTATTTTTGGACAAGAGAATTTGAAGTTTTGGTCACAGTGTTGGAGTCTGATGCTTGTGAGTGAATTACCAGAGGAATTATGGGAAACAATGGCTTCGAAAAACTGACTACTTTTTAAAATGTCAGTTTTACAGGGGGTTGTTACCAGGCTGCAACTAAAAAACGAGACGGGTACATTTAATATTTTCTTTTTTACATTTTCACATTTTAGAAACAGGGGATGATATGCTCCAGGGCAGGTAAGGGGGTAGTGGGAAAATTATGCTTTTAAGCCTGCTGAGTGGCTGAAAATGACTGGTTTCGGCATTTTTCATGCAATTTTCCAGGTTGAAGACTTGCATTTGACACAGTAAATTATTTCACCCACATTCAGATTGTTTATTTCTACTTAACTTAATCAGATAGTGCTATATGTTTTAGTGGGTTTGGAAAATGTATTACATGTTATGGGTTAGATAACTAAGTCAAGAATTATTCGCATCCGAAGAGAGTGTATGACATGCCATTTTTTTGGAAATGCCTGGAAAATTGTGGAGCAGACCATCAGTGGATATGTTAAAGGCTGGCATCCGAAGGATAAACAAATATTCCACAGCGTATTTAATATTATGAAATGAAAGCATAAGTTTTAATTCTTGTAGTGATTATGCATTAACCCCTTTATCCAACGTAACGGTCAAAACCTGCCAGCACTATTTTCAAAAATCGCCTGTTAATTTTCATTATTTTTTCATTTTTTGTCTCCAAAACATAGGTTACGACCCCTCGTTGGAACGAACTCGTTCCAATGAGGTGTCATAACCTATGTTTTTGACACAAAAAAATGAATGAAAAAAAATAGTTATTAGAATTTTTTTTTGCAAATGTCGTCTGCTTTTCGTTTTAGGTAAAGGGTTAATTACAGTGTTGTTTGTGAGGGCCTGAGGGCATAGTATACATAAGCTGATAATCGCTGATTAGTCCTTCAGACAACAGTTACAAACTGCTTGACAAATCTTAAAATTCTAAAAGGTTTAATTGCTGTTTTGGAGTTACGTTTATCCACCGTTGTTATGAGTAACTGTTTTGTATATAATGTTATTATTTTCTTGAGACCAGGTTACCGTCGTTAAATGTTATCAATGTTAAAAGTTGGCAATCGCTTTTAGTGAGCTTTTTTTCTCAGATCATATGTGCATTGTGACGTGAAACGTTACGTTCACTCGAAAAAGAGAGGGGTCGAACACGGAACTCCATTTCCAGTTATTATTTAAAACATGTTCAAGTTCATATCACAGGTAATATTTTTATTTACATTCGTTTTATTTTGTCCGGGTTTTGAAGATTATTTCATCAACCGAAGGTAGGGAGACAAGGATAAATTGAGCCACTTTGCAACCCTACTCCCCTCCCCGACCTCCATATGACCATAAAAACGCCAATTCACTCTGTTTTCAATACAAATTCAGATATTGTAATGGCCATCGATTCCCCAAATTTCACACGATACAGTGTTTTAACTGGTTGAGGGCTAGCTTATTTTTGGTGGTCTGAATTTGTTATTCAAATTTTGATTTAATACAAATTATTGGAGAGTGCCCACAGGCACTCTCCAATAATTTGTAATAAAACAACTTTATATAAACAAAATATTATTAGCGTTTGACTGAAAATGAAACGTGAGCACGGACAAAGTTGGCTTTTGCTCTAGTTCCCTCATATTTTGTTTGAAAGCCCTGATAGTGGCTTCTTGCACTCAACCAGTTAAAAGAAGGTATCTTTTGATTTAATGATGGAAGCAAAATGTTCAATCTTCCCAGACTTGAGGCAGGCTGAACATGACTTCGGACGACATTGAGCAACTGAATAAAGGCGAAAGCAGCTTGGGCAAACTCACTCATTGTTGTTTCAAAATTACAGTTGAAACACTATCACTATCAATGTCAGAGACCTAGCAGCGTCATTATCCCAGTTTATTAAAATTAAACATGCAAAGACAATGGCGGACCCCCAAATTGTGATTGGTGGGGGAGAGGTGGGGGGTCAACTCTCAATGCCAAAAGTTCTCGGGCTGCAAAAGTCCTCCGATATCTGGAGATTTTTTGCATGCTATGCGGCTCCTATGTTAGTAACGAACCATTCACGTCAGTAAATCTGGCCCTATATCTATGGCTGAGAGACGCTTGTATCGACGAGTTTCCTGCTCAGTGGAGTTGTAAGGAGAGGTCCAGTACAGGGCCCATTTATTTCGCTGAACTAAACTTTTCGCAAAAACTCCCTCAGGCTGATAGGAGAACCCTAAGCATCATCAACGAAACCATTCGGAAAGTGAAGGACGTTAACGTTATACCTAAAATTGATGACGCGAAGTTTGATGTTGCTCAGGATTTAATCCATTGGACCACGAGAACCGCCAATATTATGTACGATCACTGGTTGAACCACCTAAATTTAAACTAAGTAAAGGCAAAGGTAACAGCCGCCTAACAGATGTGGGATTAGGAACTAATGTGGTTAACCTGTCTGGCACCAATGACCTAACAACCCAAGAGAAATCTCTTTTAGATCGCGGTTTAACTTTTGTACCAGCACCAAAGCCTAAAACTGATAACCAAACAAATTTACCATCATACAACTGTAATTTTCTTAGGCAAATGAAATTAGCCGACCGCTTTAGAAACTCCAGCGGTCGGAAACTTCCTTTTACAGAATCATCTGGTTGGTCACCTCCAGATAGTGAAGTAGATCCCGAAATTATTGAGGCTAGCAAACGAATCATCAAAAAGGTGTTCAGCATGAACATACTCTCCGATAAAGACAATTTAACAGCTGGTGAACGGAGAGCCCTCACGAAACTTCGAAAAAATAAGAAATTAGTAATTAAACCAGCCGACAAAGGTGGGTCGGTAGTTGTTCTATCTCGGGACAATTATATAAAGGAAGCCATGAGACAACTCAGCAATACTAAACATTATAAGAAAATAGATTCACTTATTTGGCCTAGTAATATCGAAAAATTCAATAAGATCTTAAAATTTCTCCTCGACGAAGGTCACATTACCAAAAAACAATTGAAATATTTAACAGCTAAGCTCAGTGCTCAAACAAGACAATTTTATATCCTACCAAAGATCCACAAGGACCGTTCTTCATGGACGGATGACTTAACTCCACCCGGGAGGCCAATTGTATCAGATTGTAATTCGGAATCTTATGCGATCTCGGAATTAATTGATTATCATCTGAAACCTATAGCAAATAGACATCCGAGCTATCTAAAAAATACACAGGATTTCCTGTCACAAATTTCGAAATTGAAAATATCGAAAAATGCAATTCTGGCTACTTTGGACATCGACAGTATGTATACGAACATTGATATTGATAAAGGTGTTAAATCAGTTAAAAATGCATTTGAAAAACATCCGGATGCGAAACGCCCGGATGAACAAATTTTGGATCTTTTGGAGCTGAGCTTAAAAGGTAATGACTTTCAATTCAATGGAGAATATTTTCTACAAATAATGGGTTGTCCTATGGGTAAAAGATTCAGTCCTAATTTTGCAAGCATTTATGTAGCGGAATGGGAGGAAAATGCCTTAAGCAAATGTGCAAAGCATCCTCTCGTATATCTCAGATATTTAGATGACATTTTTATTATTTGGGAACATTCAAAAGAAGATTTTGATGATTTTTTAGAAATTTTGAACAATCACGATCCAAATATTAAATTGAAAGCTACTATCAGTGAAAATTCTGTTGATTTTCTGGATGTGACCGTGTATAAAGGCAAGCAATTTCAGGCGTCCGGTCATTTAGATTATAAAGTGTATTTTAAACCAACTGATTCACATCAATTGTTGCACACAAAATCATTTCATCCTCAACATACATTTAAAGGTATCATCAAATCACAACTCATTCGTTTCCACCGCAATTCAAGTGATAAGGTAAATTTCAATGAGGCTTGTTCTACTCTATTTGGCGCCCTCAGATCGAGAGGGTACTCGCTGCGCCTTCTGCGTAGCCTGAAATCCCAAACCCTGAAAAAGCTCGAAAGTCCAGCTGAAACTACCGATTTCGAACCACTGAAGATTGAACACAACAGACCGTTGCAAAATAGTAGTGGCGCGGTATTTAATTGCAAAAAGCCTCGTTGTAGACTGCATACTTTTATGCCTGATCAGAAAGAGGAATTTTCCTCCGAACAAACGAAAAATCATTATCAGATCCATAACCCCCTCCATTGTGATTCACCAAACATTATTTACCTTATCACTTGTAAGCGATGTCGGAAACAGTATGTTGGTCAAAGTCAAAATCCTTTCCGAGTACGTGCTACTAGACACAAACAGGATATAAAACATAATGCTGATGCCCCAGTAGCACAACATTTTAACCTTCCTGGCCATTCTTTGGACGATTTCGAAATCCACCCAATTGAACAACCACCAATTAAAGACACATTAGAAGAAACGGATGAATTTAGAAAAAACGTGAAGCTTTTTGGATCAATACGCTTCAAACCCTCTGGCCATTTGGTATGAACATATCAGAGGGCGAATGCGAAAGGAGGTCCATCATTCCTTTCACTTTAACGTACAACAGAATGAATATCGAAATAGCAAAAATGTTAAAAGATGAATTCAATTTTACCAATGCTAAATTAAATGAACCTTTGAATCTTCGACCTGTCATCGCCTATAAGAAAAACAAAAGCTTGTGTAACATCCTTGTAAGGACTAAATTAGAGCCCATCAATGAATAACATCAATTATTGCCAGTCAGTTTAACCAGTTCCTAAGCTCATCACTTAGTTTAAATCAATTTTATGTACTTTTTTGTTACGTTTGAAACCCATCAGGGTTCAGTAAATGAAAACAATTTTTCAGCGGCATATTAAAAGAAAAAAACGTTTCAGTAGGAAATGTCTGTGCCAGTGCGATTTTTTAACCTCAAACACACCCACACACACACACAGTCTTGTTTTCCCTACATACCGAGGTACCCCATTGTCTGTCCTTTGTGTGGAATAACGGTTTCAACCTCGTTTTGCCGGTACAGTTCTGGGAAAACAACCGAGGTAAAGGGTTTCTTTTGTCTTTTGTACCTCGGTAAGGCGAAACACGCAAACTCTTTTGTCTAGTTACCTCGTCAAGTTGGTAAGACAAACCCACACACACACACACACACACACACACACACACACACAGAGAGAGAGAGAGAGAGAGTCTTGTCTACCCTACATACCGAGGTACCCCATTGTTTGTCCTTTGTGTGTACTAACGGTTTCTACCTCGTTTTGCCGGTACAGTTCTGGGAAAACAACCGAGGTAAAGGGTTTCTTTTGTCTTTTGTACCTCGGTAAGGCGAAACACGCAAACTCTTTTGTCCAGTTACCTCGTCAAGTTGGTAAGACAAACCCACACCCACACACACACACACACACACACACACACACACACACACACACACACACACACACACAACAACAACAACAACAACAACAACAACAACAACAACAACAACAACACACCGTTGCAGAATTGTAGTGGCGAGGTACTGAATTGCAAAAGACCTCGTTGTAGACTGCAAAGGTTTATGTCATTTACCTTATCACTTGTAAACGCTGTCGGAAGCAGTGTATATGTCAAAGTCAAAATCCCTTCCGAGTACGTGCTATACTAGACTACTAGACACAAACAAGATATAAAACACAGGCCACAAAATTTGAAAGGAACGATTTTATCGTTCCTCTGGTGGTTATCTAAATGAAAAAACAGATAACCGAAAAGTTGTACGTCTGGAAATACAAACAGTTCGTCAAAACGTGTCTTATCACCTTATTTGACAGCACTTTTTTAAAATGTTTCTTTTGGAAGATCCCTCTCTTCAATGCTCAAACTCCCAAAGACAGCTGATGCCCCTTGTGCTTGCCCCAGATGCTTTCGAAATCTGTCGCACAGTAGGTGGACGGGGTGTGGGATTACCCCGGCGCTTCATTGGTGGAAATTTCGCAAGCTGTCATAGCGGATCATCTCTTAATTCTATACGTGGAAAAATGCCCACCCATAGATTTTGACCCGTCCTCGATGGCTGCATGGTAATCGGTCCTCTTTATTATATCCAGATGTACGGAAATTTATTATATCCAGATGTACGGAAAACAAAGGTTATGACCCCTTGTTGGAACGAGCTCGTCGAGCTCGTTCCAACGAGGGGTCATAACCTATGTTTTTGAGACAAAAAATAAAAAAAATTGTTTATTCAAGAATTTGTTTTGCAAGTGTCGTCTGCTTTTCATGTTAGGTAAAGGGTTAAACAGACACATTTAGTCCTCACATTCTATCCACAAAGCAAACATGGTAGAGTTAAATTGATCATAAAGTAGAAGAGTGAAAATGTTTTGAAAGAGTATAACAAAGACTTGCTTTGTACTTTCGTGCAAGATCACAAGACAAAATTGTCGTTTTTTGGAGTAGTATCACAAGTCATCCCCAACCTGTGCTCTCCACGCATGCTCTATCCAAAGTGAAGTCGACGCCGAACTCCTTCCTAAGCCGATTCAATCTTCTTTCCTACATTATTCTCTTTCTCGTGGGTTAAAGTCCTTGTCACGAACCTCCCTAAATCTCTGCGGCCACCGCCCAAAACGAGATCTGAATGGCGTGGCCGCAGAGTTAAGTATGCAGATTAGATACCACATTTAGTATAACTTGAAACAACTCAAAATATACCCAGTAGCAGCGTTTGGGATGTTTTTTCTACAAAAAAGCCCAACAATCAGGAAACTTTTTCGGGCCATAATCCCCCACCAACAGGTCTAGATCTTCCCAATGGGTACTATAGTTCATTGCATTGGCCCCCGCCTACCCATACACACACCCCACCTGTCACATTCTCGCGCACTCTTGACTTCATTATATGTTGGAGGCATATCAAGTTGAGATTTCAAAAATACCTCCCCCCTCCCCCCCCCCCCCCCCGAAAAAAGAAGAAAGTATACAGAGATTCAAGGCCCACGCGCTTGCCTGTAGCTTACACGCTTCGTCAAATGAGTTTGAATCTTTGCAAGAAAACACTGTCTTCGGTTTCATAGTTGATAACTGAGTAATGTTGGCCATGATCGAGAGTTATTGCTTTGGGGATCCCGGTCTTTGTGCTCTCGTATAACATTTTCTAGATTGGGTTTCCATCTTTTCACATGCTTTTTTGCATCTAAAATGGTATCTCTTTGATGTATGCTGACAAGTATTTTAGCAGATACTAGTCTGATTTTTGTCCATTAAACTTTAAAAGGTGCTCAAGAATCTTCCATTTGGACGACTGGTGTTGCTTCAGTAATGTCTGAAGACTGTTTTTTTTTTACAAAATCTCTTTGCAACAAGCCTTGAATGAAAAGAACTTGGGAAACAACAAGTGGATCAAAACTTGCGTTTCTTGTTACCCTGGTATAGCTAATAATTCCATTTACTAACTTTTCGAACTGACCCATGCATTCTCTGTACAAAAATTCAGTTAAGTGCATAAATATTATGGGTACACACGTCTAAATGTAATGACAAAACACATTTGTTCTCAAACTTATTGAAAATGAAATGGTTTATTTAACTAAAATGTTTCCATTTCCAAGAAGAGATTTGAAAAAAGCGCAAATTATCTGCAGACATGTCAACACGAATATATTTCTTTATTATATTCTTCGTATGTTTTTTGTAGAGACTTCCTGTAAATGTCACCAGAAGACTTTGTCAGCAAAGGATCAGCGACACGGGGACAGGTTCTAAAATATTGGAAGCCAGTGCTGCATGTAATGTTCAAAGAGGAGTGGAAGTAAGTTGAATAGTTTCGTTTTATCTTTTTATAGTGGTTTTCTATGATGTCCTATGATACTAAAAGACAAGATAAAATGTATAGATCCCGAAACACCAATCTCTGTTACTTTATCTAACCAAGTCATAAATAGAACCCTCCAGTCAATACCCCGCCCCTCCACCTCCCTTCAGATGGGAAGTGGGAGTAGAAGATAACAAACCGAGGATCACAGTTAGGACTTTACCTAACACATCTGTCAAATCCACCCAGCGATTTAACCAAAACCTCCATTTGATTTCTGGTATTTGTTCATTTTTCTTGCAGTTCTCCTCATCGGAACGGGCTCGTCGAGGGTTCATAGTAGGTCTGAAAATAAGCAGTCTGACTTTTGCAGAATGAGGTCCCCAGAGGATGAATTTGATAATGCTGTCCCATACAGTGGGCCAATTTATCCTCTGGGTACCTCTTTCTGTTCAGTTTTGATACCCTGATTCAGATTGAGGTTAACAGGGGGTAAATTTTGTAATGCTACCCTGCTGTGCAGGGTAGCATGACTAAATCCACCATCTGGGGACCTCATTTTTAGATGACAGTCTGCTTATTTTCAGGCTTGTTAGCATGTGGACTTGTGGTCGAAAGGTTGCAAGTTCAGTCATGACAGGCCTCACCTGTGTTGTGCTTATTTTCTGGATTGGTACATAGGCTATTTCTTCGAAGCAAAAAATGGCACTGTTTAGTTATTGTAGGTTTTTTAATTGAATGCAAAACATTTATAAGGATATAACCTTTCATAATTGTCACACCCCACCCTCGGGGGATCACGGGTCCTATTTGGCTCTATCCGTTTTGCACTTCCGGTTTTAAGTTAACTGAGACGATTCAATTTCTTCGCATTTGTGAGGCTTTTCGTTTGTTTACGACTATTATGGGGAAGTCTTGGTTGTGGGTTTTGTTGACAGAAGGGTAGATAACAGTGTTATATATACAATCTTTTATCGCGTCTCGCCTCAGTTTTTGGGAGGTATGGCTATTCGTCGCGCAAGCGCAACCCGTCTAAATATGTTCCCAAAACGAATCTCGTCGTAATAAAAGATTTGCACATAACACATATTTATCTACCATAATTTAACGACGCTTTCAATAGTCAGACTCATATCAAGCCACAAAGCTTTGACACGAGAAAAGCTGGAGCACCTAGAGAGAGCCAGCTTGTCTAGCTCGTTCCAATGAGGGGATCATAACCTATGGTTTTGAGACAAAATATAATGAAAATTAATTGGCGATTTTTGTGAATAGCGCTGGCCGGTTTTGATCGTTACGTTGAGTAAAGGGTTAACAGTAAATAATTTGACGTTACATTATTTTTATCAGTCTGACATTCATCTGTCTGACAAGGCATCACTGATCGGTTTTGGTTAAATTATAAACAGAAATAAAGCCACACAAATTGGAAGATAAAATAGTCGGTAAGGAAAGGCACTCAGGGCCATGGAGCTACTAAGCCAGGAGCCGAGACTGCTGTGAACATTTACTCGCGAAATTTTGACGAGACAGTCTTAAACTATTTGTTGTGCACCATGAACAAGAACTTGCTGTGTATGCTTCACGGAACACAAAAGGCACAATTCGTTTTTCAGCAATACCACCGGAATAAATCATTACGTTCAACCAGATTCAGAAAAAAGTAAAAAAAACAGCTCCTGTATTTTAATACTACTCAAGGGGAGCTAACCTAAATCTCTTCCAATGACGAAAATTCTCAGTCACAATCCGCCACTGTGATACAACACTGATAAAGTTGTTTTTTTTTTTTATCTTTTTCAGAACAAAGACAAATTTATGTCTCAGCTGATGCTTCAGAGAAGAACTATGCAAACAAATCCACCACCAAATCTAGGACTGATCCCTGATCATCCACGCTATAAAAAAATTATGGAAAGGCAAATCAGATATGTAAGTAAACAATATACAAATAAGGTGTTCTGGAAAATATATAGATATCTATGGGTAGACACTTGATTTTAAAATCTTTTACCTCACAAATGACTATGCCTGTGAGCATTGTTCTCAAAAATCAGCATTGAAATATTACTATTCCTTCGAATTTTAATTGCCTCAGAACAAAGCTTATCAATCTTCATTCCAGTGGGGCTCGTTTCATTGAGAAGTCCTCAGCAATGTTTTTTGGCAAAAAATTAAAATGTTAGCTTAGTCAAGATTTCTTGCTGTCAAGCGTTGTTTTCCAAGCATGAGATATGGAGAATTCTCAAAAACGCGCCAAAATAGATAGGTTCAGTAATTTGTTCCGTATTTTGCTAGTCAATTGAGATAACTGAAAAGCGAAGAAAGGTGGATAATCTTCAAGGTGTGCTTTATCTCTTAATTTGCTGAATATTTTCAAAGTATTTTTCATTAAGTTTAGTCATGGCTGCCTCACAGCAGCCATGACTAGATTTGATGAAAATTTCAGAAAATTTAACCAAAGAAATCATTGGTCAATAAGCCCATTCAATTTTCAGAAGAGACATTTGGTTAAATGGTGGACCATATATACGGCTAGTCCACCTCTGTAATTGATGAAGACCACTATTCTCACTTCTGCTCGTGAAAACGAGTGAAAGACTCTTTCTGAATTTGATCAGTTTGACTGGAATTATATATAATTGGTAGTCGAGTTGTTGGTTTGTTTGTTTGTTTTCTGTTCTTCAATTTTAAAATGAATTTCGTTTCATTTTTATATCGATGGTATTTGAAATATTCAATATCACATATCTTCTAAAGAATGGCAAAGGCACAAGTAGAAGTGCTGAATACTCAGAACATGTCTTTCTGAATAGATGTAATCGAAATATTATTATTATTTATGGGGGTTTAACGACATTTTCGACAGCCAGGGACACCTCGTGTCGGACAGTTTTACGGGTGGGGGAGCCGGAGTACCCGGGGAGAACCACCGAGCAACGGCGAGCAACTGTCTGACTCCCCTACATAGTAACTCCACACAAGCAGGGTTAGCACTGGTTGAACCATCGACTTGCAGTACGCCTTAGTACACAACGCCACCGCACCCCCTCGTGAGCAATGGGGGTGAAGTGACTTGTCCAAGGCCACAACGCGGTTCCCGCAGGTGGGATTCGAACTGAGAACCTCTCGGATTACAGCCTGCATCTCTTCCTACTGAGCCACCGCACCCCCGACGTAATCGAAAGATATCAAGTAAAATCGTGAGTAATGACTCTGAATAGTATGTGTGTATGTGTGTGTGTGAGGGTGTGTGTGTGTGTGTATGTGTGTGTGTGTGTGTGTGTGTGTGGCGGGGGAGGGGGGGGGGGGTCTACTCTTTTTGTAATTTGATTTAATGGATTTCAGGTCTTAATTCATGTTATAAACATTTTAAAACATATACGATGTTACATTATGTTACAATTTATTAACTGGTAGAGTGCTGAAAGCCCATATTTAGGCGTTATTCTGAAGTCCAGGTACTACAACTTAATGGCTTCATTTTCTGTGGATGTGCTTCATATTATTTTTGAATTGAAATTATTTAGTCTCTCTGGGCTTGCCTTGTTACAATTTATAGGAGTGTGCCCATTAAATTGTTACAAGGCAAAGACATATGAACAAATTTGGATGACCAAAAATAATTTAGCACTCTACCAGTTAAAAAATATTCAAAATATATAACCTTGTAATTGTTTTTTTAACCTACAATATGTTACAATTGGGATCGCGGTGGTTTAGTGGTAGACTGTTGGACTTCTATTCTAGAGGTCCCGAGTTCGATCCTCGTCTGGGACGACCCGCGTAGTGTCCTTGGGCCAAGCACTATATCCCGGTTGCCTACATAGGGGTACGATGACGCCGTGTACTAAGGCGTACTGCACGTCCATGGTGCACATGTCTTCAACCGCTGTAACCCTGCTTAAGCGGATCTTGAACAGAGTTAGAATGTTGAGGAGCTGACAGTTGCTCGTCGATACTCGGTGGTTCTCTCCGGGTACTCTCTCCGGGTACTCCGGCTTCATCCACCCGTAAAGCTGTCGCGGTCATGATTGTGCATAAGTATGTGACCTTAAACACCAATAAATAAATAAATATGTTACAATTTATCAAAGAAATATGAAAAAGATATTGTAATTGTTTATTAACCTGACCTTAAAATCCTTCACTCGTCATTGCCTCACAATGAGTTTTTGAAATAGATGTACCTGTAACTTTCAAGAACTGAATTATAGTCTAAAACCTTTGAACTAGCCACTTAGCAGCTTAATTAGCACTTCCCGATTTTCCTCACCCTTTTTATTCCGTAAATTAAGAAAGTGAGGGAATCGGGATGTCACCATTTTACTGTGCACTTTGGTCTTCCGGTGTGTATTCAAATGATTTTTCACCGATCTCTCTGTACTAAATACTATATAGGGTCCTGCGAAGCTTCGAGGTTCGATTCGATTTCAAATCTTAAGTTGATATTCGGTTCGGTTCGAAATCGGCTGCCCGATTCGTTTCCTCTCGAATCGTTTTCATAGGAATGCAGCTTGGTGTAAGTCATCTTCATCGTCTCACAAAACCTATAGTCCGGATGGAAATCGTACATAAATAATGTTGAAATAAAAAACTGAGTGTAAATTCCATAATACCAACATAAATAACATCTTCACTAATGCCACCAGCCATACTATTTTCAATATCACTAGTCCCTGCCACTGTCAAATACAAACATAAGGTTTCCGAGCAATGGCGACGATAATCCTTACAGGGTAATATTCCAACTACATCATCAAGGCATACCTTCGACGAAGGCATGCCTTGATGATGCAGTTGGATTATTTTATCAGTCGGGACTTGAGCCATCACAGTCGGAACAAATCAGGTTTATAGCACCCCACCCCTCATCGGGCATCTTCAAGACGCCACTAATTCGATTCGAGGTTCGATTCGATTTTAAATAATAGACGTGATTCGATTCAAGATTCGATTCGAATCGAAAATGTGTGATTCGCAGGGTCTTAATACTATATATGATTTCCAGATACATTTGAAACAGCAAGTTTATAAAGGATGCATACTGCTTTTGTATTGGGGCCAGAATTATCTCCGTCGTGACTACAAGATAATCTAAGGGAGCACAGTGGCTCGGCGGTTACGGCATTGAACTTCAAACCGAACAAGCCATGGTTCAATCCCCGCCTTGGGCATCTAACTGCGTTGTGTCCTTGGGCAAGGCACTTAGTGTCGATTGCCCACGTGGGGCACGGTTGCGCTGTGCAAATAGGCGTACTCCGCGTCGATGGTGCACTTACCTTCAGCCATTGCTAACCCTGCTTATGTATGCTGAGTTTGTACTTTGAGGAGTCTGACATTACTCGCCGCTGCTCGGTTGTTCTCTTCGGGTTCTCCGGTTTCCCCCGCCCGTAAAACTCTCCACCTAGACGGTGACCCAGGCTGTCGAACGTGTCGTTGATCCAAGCTGTCGAAAGTGTCATTGAACTTTGATAAATTAATGAAAAACAAGGGAGTGTTTAGTTTTCACAAGCGGCTGAAAGCGTATCACGCAGATAATTTTGTTACTCAAAAACAGTATAGGTATTATTTTATTGTATGCGATGCGATGCGATGCGATGCGATGCGATGTTTTAATTGATTTAATTGCATTCGAAACATTCAAATACCTAAAACGCGCACCGATATTGGTCTTAACTTATGGCGGGACGTATCACACATCGGAGAGATATTCTCTTTTATATATCCATCGCGACAATACAGATGTCATTCATCATGTCAAAACATATTTGTTAGACATTTCTCTCTCTCTTTTAAGGTAGTATATTGTAAGGGAATTTTTTTTCTTTCAAGCATGCGTATAATGAAACAGTGGCGTGGTCATGGTGGGGGTGGGGGGGGGGCTAGGGGGGCATGGCCCCCTAAAAATTACAGTGCCCCAACCCCTCAAAATGGGAAAATTAAAGCACCAGATTCACCTTGAGGGTACTGAATTTTCAAACTTTTCTCGGCCGTCCCTCGCCTCCTCGCCCCCACCAATGGGAGGAGATACCGTAGTCCTGAGATGGGGTGGGTATTGCCCTCCCATGCGTGGAGGTTCGGGGGCCATACCTACCCCACCTCAGGCCTTCGGCCACAGATATGCCTATGGCATATATCGACCTGGAACCCTGAAACAATTATGCCCCACCCTCCCCCCAATAAGAAAGCCTAGCAACGCCCCGGTAATGAAATGACAATTGACGTGGCGAAGGGAGGGGGGGGGGGGGGTCGTAGGAGTCTAAGTAGTTAGAAATTGTAAGCCTCAAGCCACCAACTGTTGGAAATTTCATGCCCTATGGTGGATTTTGTGGCATTTTATCTGTGGCTATGGCCGTTTATAAAAAAAAACGTTTAGTGATTTTTTAACCACATTTCATGTGCTTTTCCAACTGGAGTCAATATTTCGCCCCAGGAATGGACTAGGCCAAACAAATTACCGGGAAACGTACCACGGGGGCGACGGATACGGACAAAATTTCGATTTTTCGAACCGAAAGAACGCTGCTTCCTTGCATCTGAGAGATCAATGACTGTCCACAGATGGCATTTTGGTATCATCTTCGTCGCTCAGTTGGCAAAAATGATTCCACCAAAGTGGGCCCTGAACTCATCAGGTTGGCCATAGTTCGACCAAATGAGAGAAAATTTTGATTTTTCGAACCGAACGAACGCCGTTTCCTGGCATCTGACTGATCAATGGCAGACTAGGTTGCTGGTATATCGAAATGCCCTCTGTGTGGACTGCCAATGGTGGTCAACATAGAGGGCGTATCGATAAATCGACAATCTATGTAGTAGAGGGTCAACTGGGAAATTTCCCGTGGACCCTAAGCCAGTCCGCCTCTGTTTCGCCCTTTGTGTGCAACAAGGCGCCGAAGTTGGAAAATTCTCATTCGATGTGGGTGGGGAGTTGCAAAAAGGTTTTCACAAAAATTGGTTGTTTGGCAGCCAGGGGTACTCTTACCTGCCTAATAATAGTGGTGGCCGAATAACAATGATGGTCATGATATATTTGACTGGAATTAATAACATTGATGGCATTTTCCCTCTCTTCCTCACTGTCAGATAATAGTGATTGCTGGAATTTTTTCTCCAAAATTAATAATGGTGTCGACACTATTATTGGGCAGGTGACAGTAGATTACAGTTGGAAATTCGGAGAAGGTCCACTTCAGAAGCAACACCCTGTAGTCACGTCCCTAAAATGACGAAGAAAAAACGACTGTTACGACCCGTAATGTAATAAATGCCCATAATGTAATACCTACCCATAATGTAATATAAAAACGACCCATAATGTAATACGAACCCATAATGTAATAAAAAACGACCCATAATGTAATAAATGTAATAACGTGTAATAAATGTTAGGTACCCATAATGTAATAAAATTTTTAAAAAATTAGATACAAATTACACTTTTCCAGGCCCGTAATGTAATAAAATTCTAAGTTTAATTTTTGTTTTTTCTCTTTACTCCAGCAGTGCGTTCAGCTACTTATGACACATCCTACGCCTTCATCAATGCTGCCAATGGCCCCTATGCCGTACACAGCCAACATGTGTGGGTGTGTTGGGATTATGATGGAGAGTATTCCGGGACCTGGGGCGGGTATACTCTGCTCTGAGTGGCAGGCATTATCCCTCTTCTATTTGTACCACCTGCGCAAACTTCTTCCTCAATAGCCTCTACTGCCCTGCCACAACCATATAGGTCTACCTTACCAGACATTCAGTAATTTTGATTCCAGGATGGTCATTTATAACTGCAATCATCATATTCGACCGGCTGTTCACTTGCACAAAAGCAATGTGGGTAGCAGGTTCCTACTGTTAATAAATGCAAGTAACTCTGGCCAAAGTTGCTGGGGCAAAGGGTGGAGTGGGTGTCGTGGGATTTGGGTGCACCAAGACTGGATAGTGGCGGGGGGGGGGGGGGGGTAGTGTGGGATACAAGGAAAAGATGGAACAGAAGCAAGACGTTGAGTCAAGCGGCGCAGAGGAATATCGGGAGGCGATATGGTAGGTGTACTGGTATTGGGATAGGGGATATCCTATAGCTCGATGGGATTTGGATTAGGCTACTTTCCTCCAAATTAAGCGTACCTCTGTCTCTCCAGTTTTCACTACCTGAACAAATTAGTCATTTCCCTGTACTGTACTACTATAAGTTTATGTCACACCCACCGCACCTGGAAACCAATGAGCCCGATCCCAGGATGACACTTAATAACGACCACATCATATTCCCGATCCTGTAATAACATGTGTCAAGTAATATTATTAGTCCACCACACGGCCTTCCACTTAAACTACCTACAGTCATGGCAGTTCCTGGCAGTTGGCAGGGACTTCCTGCCAACCGCCTACTCTATCACATCGACTATTCGCGTGTTCATCTCCGCTATTGTGCCATCTTCTCCTAAGTTACACTCAAACAACATACATAGCTAGACACGAGGAGTAACATGGGCGTATCCGTTTGACCGGGTGTGTGACCTTGACCATCAAACCGGAAACCTTGAACCTGTGTATCGGCTCCTGCTGGGCGATTGTCCTGAAACTTGGTGTGTGGTTCGGGCGCCCAACAATTTCGCCACACCCGATGCCCGTCATGTGTGACCTTGATATTCAAACCGTTGACCTTGAACCTGTATCTCGGTTCATGCTGGGCCGATTTTCTTGAAACTTGGTATGTGGGAGTAGTTCAGGACGCTCAATATATATATATATATATATATATATATATATATATATATATATATATATATATATATATATATATATATATATATATATATATATATATATATATATAAATATATATATATAGAGAGAGAGAGAGAGAGACCCGAACTACCCCCACATACCAAGTTTCACGCAAATCGGCCCAACATGAGCCGAGATATAGGTTCAAGGTCAACGGTGTGAATATCAATCAAGGTCACACATGACGGGCATCGGGTGTGGCAAAATTGTTGGGCGCCCGAACCACACACCAAGTTTCATAAAAATCGGCCCATACACAGGTTCAAGGTCACCGGATTGATGGTCAAGGTCACACCTCACGGTCAAACGGATATGCCCATGTTACACCTGGTGTTTAGCTACGTATGTTGTTTGAGTGTAGCCTAGGAGAAGATGGCACAATAGCGGGGATGAACACGCGAATAGTCGATGTGATAGAGTATGCGGTTGGCAGGAAGTTCCTGCCAACCGCCAGGAACTGTCAGGAAATGTAGGTGGTTTAAGTGGTAGTCCCCACAGCTCAGAAAATGCTGTGGAATGCTTTTCCAATAAACATAATCTCAAGAACCACCAAAACTACTCTCTATTATAGATCTGCATTCGTCCTGTGCATACTATGAGTGATGCCACACCACTGGTGAAATTTTTTTGAGAATGCAATCCCCTGAGCTCAATACAAAGAGGCTGCTTTGTACAACCAAGTGATGTGCACATTAACTCGACTCAGTTGCTGGTCACAGCCACAGGTGAACATGACATACTCTTAACCGATCTTCTCGCAAAGGTGGCCTGCGTGGATGATAGCAGTCTACAAGGCGTTTAACTTGCTTCGGTTCATATCAATTGAGGGTGTTCAATCTGTGATGTGTTGAGGTTTTAGAAAAATAACACTGAGAGGAGTTGAAACCATTTCACTCAGGGCTGTCACTATTGAAACTGATACAATTTTTATTGAAAATGTAAGGTCTTTCTTGCATGTGCGAAGTGCAAACTATTTGACTGGAAAGCATTTGATAATATTACTTGACACATGTGATCACAGGACCGGGAATATGATGTGGTCGTTATTAAGTGTGGTCCTGGGCTCGGGCTCATTGGTTTCAAGGTGCGGAGGGTGCGACATGAACTTATAGTAGTACAGTACAGGGAAATTACTAATTTGTTTAGGTAGTGAAAATTGGAGAGACAGAGGATAGATTGTACGCTTAATTTGGAGCAAAGTAGCCTAATCCAAATCCCATCGAGCTATAGGATATCTCCCATTCCAATACCAGTACACTCACCATATCGCCTCCCGATATTCCTCTGCGCCGGTTGACTCAACGTCTTGCTTCTGTTCTATCTTTTCCTTGTATCCCACACTATACGCCCCCCCCCCCCCCCCCCACTATCCGGTTATTGTGCACCCAAACCCCACTGCACCCACTACACCCTCTGCCTCAGCAACTTAGGCCAGAATTGCTTGCACTTATTAACAGTATAGGAACCTGCTACCCGCATTGCTTTTATGCAAGTGAACAGCCGGTCGGATATGATGATTGCAGTTATAAATGGCCATCCTGGAATCAAAATTATTGAATGTCTTGTAAGGTAGACCTATATGATTGTGGCAGGGCAGTAGAGGCTATCGAGGAAGTCGTTTGCGTGGGTGGTACAAATGGAAGAGGGATAATGCCTGTCACTCATAGCAGAGTATACCGCCCCAGGTCCCGGAATACTCTCTATCGTAATCCCAACACACCCACACATGTTGGCTGTGTACGGCATAGGTGCCATTGGCAGCATTGATGAAGGCGCAGGATGTGTCATAAGTAGCCGAACGCACTGCTGGAGTAAAGAGAAAAAACAAAAATCAAGCTTAGAATTTTATTACATTACGGGCCTGGAAAAGTGTAATTTGTATCTAATTTTTTTAAATTTTTATTACATTATGGGTACCTAACATTTATTACACGTTATTACATTTATTACATTATGGGTCGTTTTTTATTACATTATGGGTTCGTATTACATTATGGGTCGTTTTTGTATTACATTATGGGTAGGTATTACATTATGGGCATTTATTACATTACGGGTCGTAACAAACGACCACAAACTTTTATCAGATCAGTTGTTTGTACTTGCCTTTTTCTGCTTTGCTTCCAGAATGAAGACGATGGCGAATTTGTGTGGCAAAGAGATAGTTCAAAATTGGTCATGTACGCAACAGCATTCTATTTAATAGTAACTTTGATTTGTACATTTATAGAATATTTCGAGTTCTATAAAAGTAAGAACAAGAAGTAGAAAGTGGCAGTTTGCAGTTGTAACATATTTCTTAGTATACGATGTCTCCTTTGTATTTTGATGGGATACCTTCAAAGGGAAGATCCGACCATTGGTTTGAAAACCGCCAACTGTCTCCAGGCCTTTATTAACCCTTTACCCATCGTAACGGCCAAACCCGGCCAGCGCTATTCACAAAGATCGCCAATTAATTTTCATTATTTTTTTCATTTTTTATGTCAAAAAAATAGGTTATGACCCATCTTTGGAACGAGCTCGTCGAGCTCGTTCCAATGAGGAGACATAACCTATATTTTTGAGACAAAAAATGAAAAAAATTAGTTATAAAAGAATTTTTTTGCAAGTGTCGTCTGCTTTTCGTGTATGGTAAAGGGTTAAATCCTCCTTTAATTGTGTTGTACTTCCTGGTGCTGAACTCAGTAGTTTTCCTGTTCTACCATAAAAACTTACTACCCATCATTGGGACAAGAACGTAAGGTTTCTTCCAAACATTGCATGCTCAGTCTTTGTAAAAGACAAGCGATGCAAAGTTAGGTTGTAAACCCAACAGTTAGACCTCTTATTCTGTAAATTATCAATAGTGTTTACAATGCTCAGAACTGGAGAGAGGTGAACAAGGGCCCTTCTGTACCCAATGCGACCAGATGGTAGTCTACCATTTTTTCTTCTTGAATAACAATATATGTACATTTATTGTTTCAAAAACATAACTTTCGAACAAGCCCAAAGATATCGGATCTATGAACAAGCCCGTTCCCGTGGCTGTGTGGCGCCTTAAACTTTGTTTTTGAGGCATTTTTTTTTTAAATAATGAATTTTGAATGGCAATTAATTGTCTGTGTATAACACTGGTCGGATATGGCTGTTACACAGGTCTACTAGTTCATAACAAAGAAAGTTTAATAATTCTACATGATTACGGGGTTCTGAATGAGGTGTTTACCGCTGTTGCACCCATTATGTGAGGGTCATGAGCTTCGTTTTGGATGAAAACATTTTGTGTAATCGGCGGCGTAGCCATGGGGGCATTGGAAGACTCAGCCCCTCCTCCACTTTTCCTGAAAAATGTTAACCGTATATACAATCATGTCTGAAACTGGTTTATGTTGTCTCACCCTGATATCTCCATGGTCATTTCGCTATGTTATTTCGTCACTTTTCCGATACTTACGGCTGCTTACGGCGTAAAAAAAATTACCCAGATGCCCCAGTTGACGTGGAAACACTGGAAATTCAGCTATGGGGGTGCACATAGCTCATCTTAACCCAGCATGAGGTGAAGTGAAATGGGGAGGAAAATTTTGTTCTGATGTCATTGGCTTTGTTTGTAATGCGATTTTTTCTCCGACAAACGTATACAATCTAGATTGAATTTTATCTTACAATCAGCATGTATTTTGTCTGTATTAACTCCACAGCTGTCGTGTATCCGACCCCCTGATACAGATGTCTGTATCAGGGGGTCGGCTACAAGCACGTTCCTTTCGCGAGAGTTCCATTTTTTTCTTTTTATTCATCCGTACGAATAAATAGTTCGTTATATATTCGTCTACATTCTTGACTTATCCCCAATATATTGTAAGATAAAATGATTATTACCATAATGTGGATGTTCTACTTGTGATCTGCCCTTAGAACCCGGAGCTCGACTCGGATACATATTTTGTACATCCACATAACGGTAATAATCTCTATATATCTGAAGACACAACCCATGCAGTGCACGGAACAGTTCGTCGCATATAATAAATTGGTCAAATTTGTTGACTTCAAGGCACATATAATACAGCGGAAAATGAGTTATAATATTTCCTTAATATTTTCCTCTCTGTTAATCTTTATGTCGGGCAGAGCCGTCTGAAAAGTAATCCGACAAACTTGTATTATATGGATAAAAAAAATACGATACCAGTGTTTTGTGTTTACTATGCAGCCCCGTTACTGTTCCAGTAAGTAGTTCATTCGACCGACTCTCTGTTTTCCAACAAACTTTAACATTTGCCGTCTGGTGCATATTCATTGACAGAGTTTGAGTCATTTTATTTTAATTATATTTGTCCACAGCAGAAAGAGTTAAAAAGAACTTGTTGATCTCGTACCAATGATTAGTCAAAAGCTTTGAATATGTTTTCGATGTTAAAATTAATTTTTTTTACTATTCAAGACTTTTTTCACGTTTCGTCTTGAAGCTGTGTTAGCTCTTTACCCAACGTAACGACCAAAACCGACCAGCTCTATTCACAACAATCACCATTCAATTCTCATTATTTTTTTCATTGTTTTGTCTCAAAACATAGCTTATGACCCCTCATTTGGACGAGCTCGTTCCAATGAGGGGTCATAAGCTATGTTTTTGACTCATTTTTTTTTTAAATTAGTTATTCGAGAATTTTATTTGCAAGTGTCTTCTGCCTTTCGTGTTAGGTAAACAGTTAGGTAAAAGGTAAGCGTGGTACCTAACATAGCAAGCATATTTATCAAGCACTAGGTCCAATACACAAAAATGGCCATTTAATTTTTTTTGTTTTGCCTCCTAAACACAGTATATTTGCCATATTACCCTACATTTGAACGAGATCGTCGAGATCTTTACATTGAGGGTCATACTCGTTTTTGAGGGCGAAATAAATTAATTTTATGTTATTCGAGAGAAACACTTGCAAGTTCAGCATCTTATGTTAGATAAAGAATTCTTTATTCGATTATAAATGTGAAGATGTCATAACTGCGTCTTTATTACTTGTGTTTACGTTTTGTGTCGAGAATTGTTAAAACAAGTTACTGATGTATATGAAACATTCTCAATGCTGTAAGTTTTTTGAAACCTGAAATAAAGAGCATTATTGAAATGAATCGTAGTGTATTCTCTTCTAGATTGTTTGAAGTACAGAAATGATTACCCCACCCCCTGCACACTGATGTAAAATACCAAAATTTCAATAAACAAATTTTCCCATAGTGTAACTAGGACCTTAACCAATTCAATCTGTCAAGTAAGATTATGTTGGTTAACCCTTACCCAACGTAACTGCAAAAACGGTCTGCGCTATTCACAAAAATCACTATTCAATTATCATTATTTTTTAAATTTTTGTCTCAAAAACATAACGTATGACCCCTCATTGGAACGAGCTCATTGAGATCGTTTCAATGAGGGGTCATAAGCTATGCCTTTGATGGACAGAATGAAAAAAAAAATTAGTTATTCAAGAATTTTGTTTGCAACACTAGTATCGTCTACCTTTCATGGTAGGGAAAGGGTTCAATTCCAAATTACATTATGGGAAGCCTTGGCTGCTTAAAATTTCAAATTTTTTACAATAGTGTACAGAGGGTTAACCCCTTCCCAACATATACACGCAAACACACACTATGTTCCCGACTTAGGACATATTTCTAATATACAGCATAATCATTGGGAGTACTTTCCTCGTAAAAAATGTTCTTTTTGAAAAACAATTCTCGTGAAACAATAAGAGGATGTTTTCAGTACTACCGGTGTATACAGCTTTTCTTACGTGAGATAGAAGCCATGCGATTTCCAACAGAAATTATCACTAGAAGAAGAAGGATGATTGGGGAAATATTTTGCCCCCTATCCCCTGACCCTGGATATTTTGTCATGCTGGTTGTCATGGTAATTCCTGTCATTACGACGCCATTACTATGGTGACACGTTGTGTTAGTGTACAGCTCGAGCTGTTAGAATGACATGTGGTTCCATCATTCATTTTGTTTCTTGATGCCGTCATCTTGCTTTCTTTGGTGGCACATAGTTACAATGGACCCAACGGCTACAACCGTTCTGTTGGCTGGTGCATATCGAATTAAGTTGAATCTCCGTTAATTAACACGTCTGGATGTCAAAATGGTAGAAATTTGGTGGTTGAAACTGAAATCAGTCTAACAATCGATGCCCGGTCGGGGAAAGTTCTCGAGGTGTCCGAACACTCTCTGTCAGTAATTGTGGGGTTGATGCTGTCACAGCGTACCGTCCTATCGGGTGGGGACGTAAAATGGCTGTCCTCTGTGCGGATAGATACCCACTCCGTGCATGCTAAAGATCCCTTCGTAGTATTCGAGAAGAAAGAAGCCACGAAGTTGCCGCTACGAAGGTCATCCCACACATGTGCGCCATTGGGCCAAGGAGAGGCGTTAATATAAGTTGCATAACTTGTTCGCCAATCCTTGTAAAACAAATAAGATTAAAAAAAAAATCTCCGACACTGCTGATAAATTTAAAAAAGGAAGAAGTCTCCGTCGCTTCTCCATCGTTACAGTTCTCACTGCGACGTCTGATTTGTCAGAAAGCTACCCCGGTTGTTAGTAAATGTGATGGGGGTTGGAGGTGAAATGGGAAGACAAGCATTGTCTTATGTGGGTTCCCACTCTTTCCCCTTTTCTCGTAGCCTCCGCTGATGCGTCAGTGGCCAGCGCCGTGTATGTCCGATGATGCTTTCTACCTCTCCTCGACAGTTAACATCGTACTAAGCTCCTCCTCCCATTCAGTTTCTTTTCTCTTACTGAAAGGTTGAAGTAGATGTTCTAGTATCAAGAGATGGAGACGAACCCATTTATGCAGGCTGCTTGTCTAAATACCGTACTCTTTCCGCATCCCTTTCAATACTCTTTATAATAATTTTAAATGAACATGTGTTTTGAGTTGTTTTTTTTTTTATTGGGGGTGGGGTGAGGGTTGTTTTGTTTTTAATTTTTCTCACCCCTTGACCCAACGTTATGGCCAAAACCGGCCAGCGCTGTTGACAAACATCACCATTCAATTTTCATTATTTTTTCATTTTTTTTTTTGTCTCAAAAACATAACTTATGATCCCTAAAATGAGGGCTCATAAGCTATGTCTTTGATGCAAAAAATGAAAATATTCAGATATTCAAAATTTTGTTTGCAAGTGTCGTCTGCTTTTCGTGTTACGGCTTAAAGAAACAACTTTAATTTAGCAGATCTATGTAAATTTGTGAAAGCAACATAAGGTTGCCATGTTATTACAAATACTTTATATAATCATCCCCAACCCCACCAAAGAGACATTTTACCACTTCCATGAGATAAAAGAGTAATTTCTGCATCAGAATCCAACTTTTGGCTTTGGCTGAGTCAAAACATGGAAAATTTGCTCTTTTAAGGAAAAGTGTCCAAACTTTGTAAAATGGGCTTGAAAACTGGTATTGCCTCCAAAATAGTTTTCTATCCTGTTACTTTATAAATTAACTGAGAGGGATGAGAATTTACAGCTTTCTTTAAAAAACTATCCTGATCCCAAAATAAAACTAAAATCTGCATCAGCTCAACATATTTGTGGAAAAAATCTGTCTCATTTAACCTTACTGCAAGCAAAACAGTGTCCCAACCCCCATGGAACAATACAGATGTCAATTTTGTTTCCAAAATTGGGGATTCAGCTATATATTTCACCAATATAAAAGGACTCTGCCATTTTATCCTAACAGCTGATGTCAAATTTTATTCTACCATCTGATGTTGTAACATATAGCCCTGAATAGGACCCCCTTGTATGTCCCTTTTCATCAAAATCTATGATATAATTCCTAAATTAATTGATATTGACCCAAAACAAACCTACTGTGATATGAACTTTCCCATTAGTAATAGTTTTTAAATGACATTCTGGCTTTTGAAGACATTTCACATTGTGTTTGATGAATATTGTGCAATTTTTGTGAAGGAAAGATTCAGTTTTCTCAGTAAAGGCACATAAAGTCATTGGTATGGCACTGACAAAACATAAAACAGTGTTTTTTCCAAAAGAATGACCAGTACCTGCTAATGTGATATCTCATAGCACTGGAAAGATGCCTAAAATCATCAAATATTGATTCTATAGTTCTTTGCTTATGTTGCAAGTTCCCATAAGTGCATTTTCATAACCTTTGTTTTAATCCCCACAGGCACCCATTCTGGAAAAAAGCATGAAATTGTAGAAAATATGTTTCCAAAGAGGATGAATCAGACATTTGCTTCAAGAATATAGCAGTATTTGATGTTTAATATGCTTGTGTGTGTGGGGTGGGGGTGAAAGTTAGTCAGCTGCCAATTATTGAAAATGTAGATCCCGGCAAATGAAAAACAAAGAAACACCATGTCTGATGAAGAGACAGACAGACAGACAGACAGACGGACAGGCTTGCAATCACACGTGTAGGAGGTCTACATGAGAGTACTGAATGACATATAATGAAAAATATAGTGGAAGAGCCAATCTTCATCTGTATTGACGTTGGGTGGGCATGTTAAGTTAGATCCCTTTATTTGTAGATTTTCTTGGAAATTATATTTCATTGGTTGGTTGTTCCAGTGTCTGTCAAGCCGGTTTTCGAAGCAGAAAATGTTTGGAGCACTGACTACGCTGACTACTTATACCACTGTATGTTTATTTGTAATCATTGTGCAAAAACGTAAGTTTTGTTGTTTTTTTTTTCTTATGTTTTGAATAATTAACATCGCTTGTTTTTCACAATTCTCCCTTAAATTAACTCTGCGTAAAAGGTACTTACGGTCAGATTGTTCGTACCAATAATGATGTAGAAGGTAAACATTACTTTACTTTTATCAGTCTCCTGTTACCTTCCTTTTCCAATGCTTCGTTTTCAACACTCATCTTGTCATTATCTCCGTATTTGGTTTGCCATTCTTCTTGTTTATCACGCAGGCCACCCAAAGACCTCTTTGATTTGACCCATTCTCGCCAATTAAGGTTACCATCCTCCGTGACTCTTTCTCTGACGATTTTTTACCCTAGGTTGCCCCTACGTCTAGGTCCGAGATCTTCAATGAGTAGTTCATCTGTGTCATAATACGCGACTACGCGGCCTACACAGTAACAATATTCAGATTCAGTCTATCCTATCACTGACTAGTCTTTGGGGTCAAGTTGACCCTGGGCTCAATGACTCGTGTGCGAGTTGACCCATTTCCTGGAAAACGTGCTGTTTTTCGTGGGTACCGATCTCTATGGGGTATGTTCAATTTGTATTAACCTGTATAATATTGGCGCAATCGAAGAGTTAAAATGGGTGACTCTACATAAGGTATTCATTATCGACTGTCGATCAGTTCGGACGCTCAACCGGATTCTCCGTTAGCACCACTAATCACAGCAATCATGAAACTACCACAGAAGCTATCTGACATGCTAACATCTTTGAACGTGGTAACACCAGCAAATGGACCATCCATGTTTCTGGTGATACCTGCCAGGTGATATTGGACTTTCCAATACCATCTGGAACGGCTCCAACAAGGAGAAAAAAGAAGTCAGCAGCCAGACCAGCGGCCTCCGTGGGGAGTGGTAGTACCTTAGCCCAATCGGGCTCTGGTCCACACCCATAGGACCCTGAAAAGGTCAAGTGCAAGGGGAAGAAGAAAAGCCCATCCACTAAGCGCCGGGGCGCCAAGCGCCTAGTGGCCTGGAGAAGAAAATCTGAAGAAAGTCGCAAAGAGAAGGAAGAGGAGATGGAAGTCCTCTCCCCCATCCAGACAGATAAAGCAGCACCAGACACCACCCAGTCATCAAATGCCTCCACCTCCAGTTCCATCTCAAGCTTGGACCCCTACGCTGAGGTGGAACATGACGTAGAACTAAGTAACCTCGCCCACGAACTGGGACAACAGATCGTGGGCACAGAAGAGTCACCAGACAGCTCTCCCACAGCCGCCGAGCTAATCACACTCCAGGAAGAAAATATGCATAGATTAGAAAGACAGCTCCAAGAAACCAAAGATTACCTTGATAAGAATGTCGGTCGATATGTACCACCGCCCATATGTACCAGTCGATATGCACCACATCGTCAGTCGATATGTACCATTCAAAAAGTCGATATGTACCACACAAAAGTCAATATGTACCACATGAATTTTTTATATAGATGACTGAAATACAGACACTCACAAATATTTCTTTATATTTAATCGTGAAATGTGAATAAAGAGAAGTTTCAATGTGTCCTTTGTTACCAATCTATTTTGATTTTCGATCACAATGTAAAAATGTTTCTTTCATGTTTGATTCCAAAGATATTGATATTATAATTCAAAGAAGGGCCTACTTCAAAGGCGGCTCATTACAGAGCATGTTCAATTGAGCATTATCGTTTTGTAGTCTACTTACTTTGGGATGCATTTCATGCCGCTGATAGGCAGATCAGTACATCTGAATACCTTCGACAGTGTGCCCAGCTTGCTGACCACTCGGAGGATTAATGTATTATTATTATGTTTATGTTAAGTTGGTCATCCCATGTGCATGTTTTGTTTCATGTAATTCATGATATTTTGAAATGTTTCATTGAAAAGCACCAAGTGGTGCGTTTTAATAAATAATTACAAAATAACAAGAATTACTTTACCCAAATTAAGTCAGTCGTCGTTCTTTTATTTTCGTCCTCTCTCTATTCCATGTGCAAGTTTTATTTCACGCAATTCATGATATTTGGAAATTTTTCATTAAAACGCACCAAGTGGGGCGTTTTAATAAATAATTACAAAATAACAAGAATTACTTTACGCAACCAGCATTTCAATGAATAAATACGAAAAAAACATGAATTACTGTAAATAAATTAAATCTTCACCAAATGTTATTTCGCAATTCATGACTAAAAATCACTCAGTGGTGACTTACAAAATAAGAAGTATTTTTGTAGGTAAATCATAGTCACTCATTTTTTCAATCATCCCTGGAAACAAATTGATAAATTAATACTTGTATGTAATTGACTGTTTTCTTGTGTTACTTCATTTTTGATACTTGTTGTCAGGTCAATTAAAGTTCCATTTTGTGATTAATGAGCTTAACAGTGCTATTTATTTTAACTGGTTGAGTGCTAGAAGCCACTATCAGGGCTTTCAAAAAAAATGAGGATACCAGAACAAAAACCAACATTTTCCTTGCTCATGTTTCACATTCAGTCAAACGAAAATAATATTTTTGTTTATATGAATTTGTTTTATTACAATTTATTGGAGAGTGCTGTGGGCACTCTCCAATAATTTGTAATAGAACAAATATTGAATAACAAATTCAGACCACCAAAAATAATCTAGCCCTCAACCAGTTAAAGATATCCTGTCGGATTAACAGCATCAAGTAAGATTGTTGGGTTTCCGTTGTGGAAATAGGTTGGCGCCACAAACGACATTTCATGTGCTACAACAATTTATTGTTCACATTTCTATTGAAATATGTCTTTATTACGTTTTATTCATATATTAAATAAAAAATAAAAACATTAGTTTAGTTGATTTTGATGAAAGTTCTGATCCCGACATCTCACTCTCTCGGCCCTCCATAACGTGAATAATACAAACTATGACCCAAGTCTGTAAAATAATTCTTGGTGTGTTTTGTACCACAAAGAGTAATTATATTACAAATTTTGGGTCGATTCCATTAATGGTACATATCGACTTTCAAGTGGTACATATCGACTTTTTAGGTGGTACATATCGACTTTCTTCGTGGTACATATCGGCCGACGGTTGGTACCTATCGACCGTGGTACATATCGACCATTCCCGCGAAGTGGCAGACCTAGTAAAACACACTGACGAGCTGCATTCCAAACTCGCCAATCGCATCCAAAATCAAAACATGACTCCACGGTCCTCACCTCCAAAAGTTAAGGAATCCCCACCTCCACCCCCACAGAAGAAACGGAAGAAACAAAGAAGGTAATAAAATCAAGACCAGCTGAGTAGCCACCAGTCCACTACGGGCAGTACGCGTTCGTGCAAAAGAAGACCAACACTCAACCACTTATGGGATGCACGTCGCATCCCCAAGTGCAGAATCATTTCGGTGTAAGGTATGGTCAGGCAGTCTTCTTTGTGGTTCTATGGGGTACCCTTGATACCTAATAGGGACTATGATATCTTTGGGATTCTATGGGCATCAACGAGGAGAATCATCGAACCTGAAGAATAAACCACACAACAAAAAATCCCAACAAAATAATTGTCTGTGTTTTACACAGACTAATAATCGGAACGCGCACAACAATAATCGGAATCAGTCGAAAATACTCGAATGAGCTCGAGGATGGAAATCGACCGAGCCTGTTTTTTTGTTTTTTTTAAATCCGAGAGGTCAAAGGTAAATCGAACGGTAAAATTCTTCAAAGTTTCTCAAATATCACGAGAATTTAAAAAAGAAAGAATTTTGTAACACACTGGATAATTCCTAAGCATTTTACCGATGCCACTTTCATGGAATCTTTTGAGAGTTCCGTAAACTGTTTTTTAGAAAAGGTACAAATTGGAGGTAGACCCTATTTGTTGGGTGCTAAACACCGCAAAGGATGGTCCCGTCCCCTCAACATGACGTTTATTTTTTTAATAATTGTCTTAATTGACTATTTAATATTACTAACAAAGAACAAGTTACAGCATAAAAATGCCGGGTAAAGGTGTAGAATAGGGGACTTTTCGTTTTTTTTTTTAAAATGACGATTTTCTCGCTATTTTTTCTCTGTTTTCTTAAGGGGACGTCCAACCTAACTTTGGTCAAATTTCATGTAATTTTCTTTCAAGTCTAAAAAAGGCCCAAAATGAATAACCCCAATAAATTATATACCAAAATGCTTGGAATGAAACATAGAACATGTGGAAACTGAAATTTGCCATGGAACTGCTGCCATGTGTAAATAGCACCACCTGAAAGTCTGCTATGGCATAAGTAAGAGAACAAACTTTTTACAATAAAATACCTCAAAATAAAACAACAGCTGTATTCTATAAACATTTAAGTACATACTCGAAGAAATCTTTTCCTAATTCATGAAAGTAATGAAGATTGAGACCAAATGTTATAAGTGGAGTGCTCACTGATTGAAGGCAGACATTTTCTTTTGTTTATGTTTTGATTTGGGGAGTTCAACAAAGGTCAACTTGAAGGAGTCCAGCAGAAGAAGTATGGAAGGACAAAAGAGTGTCTCCCAATATCAAGATGTATGTGTTACTGTAATGGTTTGGAAAGAAAATATGATATTCTCCTATGTAGAATGCACTGCAAAGTCATACATTATAGTTGAATAAATATATTTACAAACCCCTTGCACTGTAACCCCTTTTATCCCATGCATCAATTTGATAGTGATTAAATTGTTAAATTTGTCTGGTTTATCAATAAGTATATTAGCTTTGTTTAACTCTTGGACACCAATACACTCATGATATCTGTTGAAGAAGAAATAAGGGTAACTGTAACCTGTCACTGCAATAAACCATCTAATGTACTTAAAAGTACATTGTTATTCAAAAAACATCAAATCAACCTTACATAACCATTATTGCATGTACTTTCCCCAAGGAGGCTTACTGACATATTGAGATCAGAAGGGCACATCCAGAGGGTCTTACATATTTTTTTCAAGAACGCAGTACACAAAGCAATCCCCAAAAGATGACAAGTGAGCTCCATTTGACACAGAAAATTTTTTTTTTTTTTTGGGGGGGGGGGGGGGGGGGGGGACTCTCTTCCTTGTATGACTCTACCTCCGGCACTCAAGGCATATGCCTTTTTTCTCAAAGTTTAACTCTTTTTTCTTTTTGAAGATCCTGGCCACACATGTTCCAAACACTATCAGACAGGTAAACCTCCAAATAAGTGTATCTGCAAAAATCATGTTACATTGCAAAACATTCTTTTTAGAGTTTTAGTTCTGGACCTTTCATGCTTCTTACTTCCAACTATAACACTTGATTTATCGATTAATGGGTGAATAGAAAAGTCCTGCCATAATCAACATTTTGAGTTCCATAAGCCTTCAAAACAGCTCCAATAAAAGTGTCAAACATCAGATTGGTGGCTTTATACAGAATATTCATTAGGTTTTTGCTTGATAAGTAATAGGAACAAAATCTTCACAAGAAAATTCTGTAGCAATACAATTGAGGGTATTAGCAGGCACTCTGCAACAAATTGTAATAAATCAACTAGTTATAAACAAAATTTTCTAACTCAAAAGAGTGAAAAAGTACCACAACTCTGAAAAAATGTGGGAAGAAACACATGCTACAGCAGCTACACAGGTATTGTTTCTCCATGATGCTCGATCACAAAACCAAATATCCTTCAAATTGGAGTAGCAATGGTTGAGATACAAGGGGGAATGTTGGTACATGCAATGATGAATGGGTAAGACTAAGATTAAGAGGACAGGGGGTCACCACTGCACGGCCCTAGATGCACCTTTGATTTTCCAACTTTCACTAATTTCCAGGTCTGGTGCATAATAATCGCAACACACCCAACTTATCAGTTCATAATTTCAGTAAAATAAAAGAAATTATCAATTTGAATTAAATAATAGATGATGTAAAAATATTTGGCTTCCTTCGCCTTCTCGTACTATTTAATTACCACAAACAATATCAGTTTGATGCCGACAAACGAAACTGAACGCATGTGGTTTGATTAAAAAGTAACTCGGCATGAATAATGAAGAAATTGCGAATATTTCGTGTATTTCATTTATTTAAAAGCCAATTGCAGCTAATATTGACCGTGCATTCGATAATTCGTTTCGGTTTTGACCACACGGCCACGCGGTTATGTTTATTGTGATATGCAAATTGAGGGATGGTTTCCCGTGAAGGAGATTTGTCACATTTGTCAGTGTAAAACGATCATAAAAGACACTGATCGACGCTTGTATTACTATGGTTGGTTGGAAGAAAAAAATAAATTCTCAGCATCGTCCAAGCGCACCTTATTTAAAAGCACGAATGCATCATTTTCAACCCATCTTCAATCGGTCCTTTGCATACATCAAACATACCCGCCTTCAAATTCCATGGTTACTAGGACGTAAATAACTTCGCAGCGACAGGGGGAAATTAACACGCTCAATATAGTTCCAGGTCACTTGGAATATACTTCGTGAAAAAGTGATTTCTGAAGCATTCTGCTTACTTTATTATGAATATTGCCTTATTTTATGTGTATCGTCCCGATTTTATACACTCGGTTATTTTTTTTACAAGTGGTTCATGTTGTCTTTCTAGTGCGCAATAATTCAGATTTTTTGTCAACAAAAAAGTTCAGACTGCCTGTAAACACGAGAGGGAATTTCGAACCATATTTTGCAGTTATGACATTAACAGCTCAAGTACTTGCTGTCACCTGTTTGCAAATACGCTCATACATTGTCTCGAACAAATAAAGGGCGTGATCACGTCCTTGCATTCTTACGATTGCCCAAATTGAGTATTTCTGCAAGAACCACATCGTAATCACATGACCGGAAAAACATCGTTGAAACATGGCCACATCCGGAACATCCAAAATTTGTGTTGGTGTTATTACATTCAAACGTCAAAACCCACCAGAGTGTGTGTCAAAAAAATGCTTTCTCCGAGTCTGTAGTATGTTATCATTATATTGAGGACAAGGCTTTCTAATTACCGATTATTTTGTGGTTTTACCGGTTCGTTACTTATGCCATTTGCAAATTAATCTTCTTCAAAATCATAAAATTCACTTTTTTTCCTGAAAAAAAATATATGTACCTTTTCTATGCACTTTACTCATTATTTTGATATATAATTTGCCTTTCCTTACTTCTCTTATCTGTTTCTGAGGCATTGGGAAAAATGTCAAAAAATTGACCAAAGTTAGGTTGGACGACCCCTTAAAGTAAACTATATTTTGAACAAAATGACACAAAATTAGGTAGGCCTACCTCTATCATGTTTTAACATGTCAGAGAATAGATTTTAAATCCTGTTGAATTGTGAGTTTCTCAATTGCCATTTGTTTCAACCGCTGAAAATTTCGCAGCATCTGTTGTTTTCATTCGTTGTTACGAGTGATGTCACAGGGGAGAGGGTTATGGACTATTCGACGAAAGACAAATTCGACGAATAGTTTTTAGGATGATTCGACAAGATTTTGGACGATTCGACGAAACTTCTGAACAAATTCGCCGAAACTTTAGACGATTCAACGAAACTTTGGACGATTCGACGAAACTTTGGACAGTTCGACGATAAAAAAGTACAAGTTCGACGAAAACTTTTTATTTCCCCCAGCGGATTAAAAGAAATTATTTTTACAACATATCCCAGCCAATATAACGTTGAGTAGAGTATGTTGTAAGATAGCGTCTTTTATCTCGGAACTTATTGGGTGGGGGCAAGAGTGTGTGTGCATGAATAGTTGAGAATTTTTCTTGTAAATTACACTTAATTAAGGTGTCATAGCCTATATTTATGAGACGCTCACACTTAAAGCGTCAATTATAGGATTATCGGGCTGTCAAAAATAAAACCAATTAATGAATGAATGGATCATCCCAAAGGAAGTTGACTGAAAAATAACAGAAAATGAATGGGTACCAATGTTTTTACTTTAATTATAATATAAAACTTATCTCATGTTAACAATAGCATGCAGAATAAAGACCATAATGGAGAAGAAACGTAAATGAACAAACGTTTGAACAACTTCCCCAACAGAATTATGGCTGCAAGTTTCATTTAACTCTTTATCACACACACAATTTTGTTGGGAGAAGTTTTTAGCACAATTACAATTTACTTACAACTGCAACGTAATAATTTTAAAGTACAAAATTTATTTTTCTTTTGGACCATACATGTATCAATGACATGGATGCCATAAATTCCTTCGTTGTTATCTCAGAGTGTTTGAGCATTTCAAATAATGTTTGTATGCTGTTTTCGCGAACTTAATTTTTGATGTCTTTGAAGCAACTCTTCAGAAATCAGCTGTGCTTGTGTCGGGACTAACCCATAGTACGTAATCCCTGCGCCACATCGTATGTGGTTCCATCCCTGGCATTTATCGCAAGCAACTGCAATAATTTTGGCATTAACCACTTTGTTGCATGTTAGACAATCGGCATGCTGTTTTCATATAATCAATCAGTCTATATACGTGTTCGATTCCTCTTTCTGGCTCCTATACGCTCTTTGCCACTTATTGAAAAAGTTGATTGATTCGAGATAGCGGCGAAGTCTCGTAGTGAGAATCTGCTCAAATATTTTACCAACACAGCTAAGCAAGCTGATTGGGTGGTAGTTAGAAAGGTTGGTAAGGTCTTTGTCGGGTTTAGGTATAATGACTCATGTGGACACTTTCCAGCATTTTGGGAAGTACCCAAAGGAGAGACAGCAGTTTAGGAGTTTGGTAAGTCTGCAGTAGAAGATGTTGGGGCACTGTTTCATTATTTTGAGAACGAACTGTTTACCTGAGCTTGACAGAACAAACTGTTACCTGAGCTTGACAAATTGTCTGTCGATAATCAAATTTTTAGAAATATATACTATTTGGAAAATGGTTATTAAATCATATGCTCATGCGGTAAAATGTTTGTCGGCGACATCAACAATACCACCACCAAGCTATATGGCCATCTTAGTAAACAAGCAGATGTTTCAGTTGTTCTTCAAAGAGCGGTTTAACAAAAAGGCAAGAAACAATTAGGTTGATCAGTTGCGTCTTTAATATCATTTTTAAAAATCTATTCGTCGAATTGACCCTTCTAAAAAAAATTCGTCGGAATTGTCTTCCGTCGAATTGTCTTCTCGTCGAATAGTCCATTTCGTCGAATAGTGCAGATCCCAGGGGAGAAATCATTCTATATGATAGCAGGTGCGCTTCGCTTGTGTGCATGTCAGCAGGTGCGCTTCGCTTATGTGCGTGTTCCTCGATTTAAGGTCAGTTCAGTTAGGACCAGGGTGAGCTAATCGGTAAGCTAACCCTGGCCCTCACTAGACTGACCCTAAAATTTGATCTAGGGTCAGTTTAGTGAGGGGGCAGGGTTTGTCAGCCGACATTTCAATTACTAAACTCTCCCCCTATGATAGCGATAATGGAACGGAGTGATTGCAGTGAGTTCGACGGCGCTGTCACAATAAAATCGTTAATATTTCTTGAAAAAAAATGATAAAAGAATGTGATTTTGTGTCATTTTGTTCAAAATATAGTTTACTTTAAGAAAACCGAGAAAAAATAGCGAAAAAAATGTTATTTTAAAAAAAAAAATGAAAAGTCCCCTATTTTACACCTTTACCAAATGCCGAATATGTAATATAAAAAGTACATATAATAATAATGCCTTGGCCGGCCGCTGATTTGTCGCGGTTCTCAGACGAGAAGGCTGAATTCCAGTCACTTCGACCCCAAGTCATTTCGAGCGCAGTCATTTCGGACTCGAGTCAATTAGGCCCCAATATACCAAGTCTTTTCAGCCCCAATAAATATTTTTAAATATTTTTTTCTAATTTTAACATTTTTTTATTTAATTGTTTTTCAACATTTATACCTCAAACAGATACTGAGGTATACAAATGATATTTGATATTGATATTCCTTCATACTTAGTAGATTTTCTTTTATGATGGATGATCATACTTAGTAGATTTTCTTTTATGATGGATGATGAATGAAAAGTTATGTTGGAATGAATGAAGGAAAAATTTCAGCATGCCAAAGGCACACAGAAACATTGTGGGATTTAAATCCCCTGCGACCCGAATAACTTGATTTGCTTTATAACATTATTTGCTTATGAATCCACAAGAGGAACCCCTCTCACACTGGTCCTCACCCGAAGAAGCCCGGACCTGGCCCTGAAAAGAAGAAAAGTAAGAAGAAAAAGAGCCCATCCACCAGGCGCCGGAATGCCCGGCGGCTGGAAACGTTCCTGAAAAAGAAGAAGGAAGAGAAGGCAGAAGAGAAGACGGAGGAGGCCACTAGTATTTCCTCTCCTCCAACTCCTGTGACTCCCATCCACTCCCCAGCTGCCTCTCCTTTGAGGGGCAACCTGGAGGATGGCGATGTCACCAGCAAATCGGAGACGGAAATGGAAACTGGCTCTCTGAAGTCTCCCTCTCCAATTTCAACCTCCCTTCCAGATCAGGAACAGGCGTGGATACTGATACAGCAAATACAGGATGAAATCAGAGAAACAAAGAAAGAATCAGCTGAACGCACCAAGAACACTACCACACTCCTGGAACAGCGCGCCAGCCACAGCACTCCTGAAACAGCCTGCACTCCTGAAGCAGCCAGGACTAAACCATTCCACCATAGTCAGTCCTCCATTATTAAGAGTCCAACTACACCAACAACCACTACTGTCTCTCCTTCCCAGCCACCTCCACCCAAAAAGAAAAGCAAACGCCATAAACAACGCTAAACTGTTAAAGAGGGCCGAAAGGGGCTTGCTCCCCAAGTTTACCGTCCCGGCGCGCCTTCGGCACACGAAACCATTTAATTTGGGATCCACAAGAGTAGGAAGTGAGAACCAATAATCTTGTTTGGTTTAAGTAGGCATGCTGGCAGTAGGGTAGTGGGTTCAGATCCCCAAGAACCTTGAACAGGAAGATGACTAGGAAATGTGCATAGCTACAAGAATTCTGCTCTGTGTTTGCTTAGAGACGTGGGCACATTAACGGTAATGCTGAACCGCATTTTGTTGGTTGTTTTAGAAAAAAGAAACCCAAACAGTTGGTGCTTTGGGATCAGCCCCAGCATGTTATGATGATGGTGAATTTTCTTGCTGCGTATTTATGCTTGATTTGTGTTTTACATAACAACAAGGAAATCAGATAAACTCTTTGTATAGCATTGTAAAACAAAGTAGCTTGGAAGGTATGTATTTCATTAAATATTGAAACTGAATTAATTAATACAGAGCAACTTATTTACACCACAATTACATGTATATGAAACTAAGTTTATTCAATTTTTTTTTACAACAACTGTCATTAACTCAAATAGTTAATACAAATTTTTGATTACCAATATTCCATTGTATCTATTTATTGATGTTTAAGGTCACATATTTTTGCACGATGGCTAATCATGACCGTGACAGTTTTATGGGTGGAGGAAGCCGGAGTACCCGGAGAGAACCACCGGGCAACGACAAGCAGCTGCCAGCTCCCCAACATCGTAACTCCGCACTGCAGCACAGGCAGGGCTAGATTGGTTGAAGACATGCGTACCATCGATGTGCAGTACGCCTTAGTACACGGCATCATCGTGCCCCCACGCGGGCAATGGAGATGAAGTGTCTTGCCCAAGGACACAACGCAGTTGCCGCTGGTGGGATTCAAACCGAGGTATCACATGTTTTGGTGTGTGCCTGAGAAACCAGGAAGCTAGTGGTCAGGTATCACTGCATGAAAGGCACAATCTAAGATCAGTCCCATTACACAATGATGACCAAAGTATTACATGGGATGATAGGGAGGGTGGATTGTTATCAAATAGCTGTTTCGAAGGTGTTTCAGTGAATGTATCATTTCAAATTTCAGGATGACACCGTTGCCTTAATGGAAAGGCTGAAAAGACACAGCTTCATTTTGATTTTCTGGTTCCGCACCAAAGAAAAGAAGGCAACACCGTGACCATTACAATGAGATCGGTTGATGAACATTCAATGGCACGCCGGCAATGGGGAAATACCAGAAAGTTGAGTGGCTGATTATTTGTCCTTTCTGGGAAGTATGAAAATGGCCAATTGAGAACATCAAAGGTTTTGCAAGAAGTCAGCAATATATACACCACGCACGCCAGTACCAACAGGCTACAGATGAATCGATTGACAAATAATTATATTATTCACACTTTGTATATATTAAACTTAAACTTTTCTGTACAGTTGTTAAATGTATGTAAAATTGAACTCATGGATAATTTTTAATGTCATGTAAAACTTTTCTGAACACTTTGTAAATATAAAATAAATAACTGAACGTTAATTAATTAAATTTTGTATTCATTTTAATAAGAATGCAGTTTTTGAATGATCATTTTGAATCAGTTCAGCAGTAGGGCCCTGCAAATCACGCATTTTTAGCTTAACTTGACATAGTCAAGATAAGCTATTGCCATCACGCGTGCGGAAGTCTGTTAGTCTGTGATGTCTGTTCACATTTTCCTTTAGCACAGGCTACACCCTGCAGTTCTTGTCTGATCGTCACGAAATTTCATATGCAGGTTTGGGGTCATGTCTAGATGAGAACGTCCCCTTTTGGTCACGACCGGGCAAGGCTGCCCGAGCCCAAAACCCGAAAACCATTAGCACAGTCTACAGGTCATTTTTATGAAGGGATTTCATTGTAACTTGGTAGGATGCCTCTGTATAATGCCTAGATGAGAACGTCCCCTTTTGGGCATGATCTATCAGCCGTGATGGCTGCCCAAGCCCGAAATCCCAAAACTTTTAGCACAGTCTGCAGGTCATGTTTAATGTGGAGGGATTTCATTGTAACTTGGTAGGATGACTCCTTATGATGTCTAGATGAGAATTTCCCCATTTGGGCATGATCTTCCAACCATGACGACTGCCCGAGCCCAAAACCTGAAAACCTTTAGCACAGTCTACAGGTCATATTTATTGAGAAATTTCATTGTAACTTGGTGGGTTGACTTCATACAATGTCTAGATGAGAAAGACCCCTTTTGGACGTGATTGGGCAGCTGTGACGGCTACACAGGCCCGAAGCCCAAAAACCTTTAGCACAGTCTAGAGGTCATATTTATGAAGGGATTTCATTGTAACTTGGTAGGATGACTCCAAATAATGTCTAGATGAGAACGTCCCATTTTGATCGCAATCATGCAGCCTTGATGGGTGCCTGAGCCCAAAAACCTTTAACATAGGCAAAAGGTCATATTTATGGAAGGATTTCATTGTAACCTGTTAGGTTGACTCCATATAATGCCTAGATGATGACATCCCCTTTTGGTCGTGATTGGTCAGTTGTGATGGCTACAAGTGCCCGAAGCCCAAAAACCTTGAGCACAGTCTAGAGGTCATATTTATGAAGGGATTTCATTGTAACTTCTTAAGATCACTCCAGATGATGCCCAGCTGAGATTGTCCCCTATGGTTGCGATCATTCAGCCATGATGGCTGCCCGAGCCTGAAGCCTGAAAACCTTTAGCACAGTCTACAGGTCATATTTATGAAGGGATTTCATTGTAACTAGGTAGGTTAACTTCATATAATGTCTAGATGAGAACGTCCCCTTTTGGGAATGATTGGGCTGCTGTGACGGCTAAAGGTGCCCGAAGCCCGTAAACCTTTAGCACAGTCTACAGGTCATATTTATGAGGGGATTTCATTGTAACTTGGTAGGATGACTCCAAATAATGTCTAGATGAGAACGTCCCATTTTGATCGCGATCATTCAGCCTTGATGGGTGCCCGAGCCCAAAAACCTTTAGCATAGGTAAAAGGTCATATTTATGGAAGGATTTCATTGTAACCTATTAGGTTGACTCCATATAATGCCTAAATGATGACATCCCCTTTTGGTCGTGATTGGTCAGCTGTGATGGCTACAAGTGCCTGAAGCCCGAAAACCTTGAGCACAGTCTGCAGGTCATATTTATGAAGGGATTTCATTGTAACTTGGTAGGATCACTCCAGATGATGTCCAGATGAGATTGTCCCCTTTGGTTGTGATCAATCAACTATGATGGCTGCCCGAGCCTGAAGCCCGAAAGCCTTATGCACAGTCTACAGGTCATATTTATGAAGGGATTTCATTGTAACTTGGTAGGTTGACTTCATATAATGTCTAGATGAGAACGTCCCCTTTTGGACATGATTGGGCAACTTTGACGGCTAAAGGTGCCCGAAGCCCAAAAACCTTTAGCACAGTCTACAGGTCATATTTATGAAAGGATTTCATTGTAACTTGGTAGGATGACTCCAAATAATGTCTAGATGAGAACGTCCCATTGTGGTCGCGATCATTCAGCCTTGATGGGTGCCCGAGCCCAAAAACTTTTAGCATAGGCAAAAGGTTATATTTATAGAAGGATTTCATTGTAACCTGTTAGGTGGACTCCATATAATGCCTAGATGATGACATCCCCGTTTGGTCATGATTGATCAACTGTGACGGCTTCAGGGGCTCGAAGCCCAAAAACCTTGAGCACAGTCTACAGGTCATATTTATGAAGGGATTTCATTGTAACTTTGTAGGATCACTCCAGATGATGCCCAGATGAGAATGTCCCCTTTTGGTTGCGATCATTCAACCATGAAAACCTTTAGCACAGTCTACAGGTCATATTTCTTAAGGGATTTCATTGTAACTGGGTAGGTTGACTTCATATAATGTCTAGATGAGAACATCCCCTTTGGGCTCAATTGGGAAACTGATGGCTACAGGGGCCCGAAGCCCGAAAACCTTTATCACAGTCTACAGGCCATATTTATGAAGGGATTTTAATGTAACTTGATAGGATGACTCGTTTTGGAATAATTTCACTGTTACTTGGTAACTTTTATTGATATACGTTAACTGTGAGGGCCACATACATTAACTGTGAGGTCATATTAACCCACCCCTCAGCTGTTTAGTACAGTGTACACCTCATATTATTTTTATCATAAACATAGCATACAGGGAACAGAAATGAACATATTCCCAATTATCACAATTCTTGTCTTATTTCATAATCCTTTCATAAACATTGAACATTATCCTTTTCATCAAACACAACACACAAGTTAAGCTACAGTGTCATTGACACTTTCATTTATTTGAATCAAATTTCAAATCGAATCATGTCTATTATTGGAAATCAAATTGAACCTTGAATTGAATCATTGATTGGTGTCTTGAAGATGACCAAAGGGAGTTGGAGTTTTGGCATGCCTTGATGATGTAGTTGGATTGTTACTCTGTAAGGATTACAGTTCGTCAACATTGCTTGGAAACCTTAAATTTGCATTTAACAGTGGTATGGACTGGTGATACTGGAATTAGCATGGCTGGTGGCATGAGTGCAAATGTTATTTATGTTAATGTAGTGGAAGTTACACTTAGTCTTTTATTTCAACATTATTTATGTACGAGTATTGATTGAATACAGGGATAATTACAAAAATATCGGTTTATCATCATTATTTATTTACCCACAATGTAATTTTCAAGATGTCTTGAGTCAGGCTTGGCAATTTCAGGAGAGCGATTTTTTAGCTCTCCTTACTGCCCTCCTGAAAAAATTAAGGAGAGCGAAAAATTGCCCTCCTAAATATTTTGGTCTGGGATGATTGAGATTACATGTATTATGCTCACATTAAATTTTTGTTGTAAAGCAAAAATGTAATTTAACGTCGAAGTCACATAACATCACATAATTTCATTTTGAAAGTAGTTTAGTGGTAAAAGATAATGGCTGCAACCATACCCAAACACAGTTGCAATCATTTGAAGCAAAATGGGTCACAGCAATATTTTTTTTTCTGTCAGTTTCAAGTTCAACAACTGACCTCACAGTTTGAGGGGTAATTATTCAAGGAATATTGACACTATAATACACTACCATTACTACTATCCCGTCACTTGAAGCACTTGCACCAGGATGTGACTGTAGATTCAAGCAGACCTGTTGTCCAAGAAAGTCATACGCCTACCACTACCACCTTCAACCCCCCTTGGGGGGTTGAAGGTGGTAGTGGTAGGCGTATGACTTTCTTGGACAACATGTTTGGGTACACACACAGGTCTTGTCAAGTGTGTGTTCGGTTGTTGAGTGAAACATCTAGATGTCTAAGAGATTTCGCTTTACCTTAGTAAAGTTAATAAAATCACTGATGTAGTCTGTTGCTTTCAGTTTCAATGAGTTCGTTCAACTGGATACTTAAAATGCTGTGTAAAGCTAATTGCTCTCCTAAGCTGATTGAGGAGAGCGATTTTTTGCCCTCCTGCATTTTTCAGAATGCCAGGCCTGTTGAGTTTTAACTGTAGCCTGAATGAATAACATTATCCGTTTACCTAACGAATCGGTTGTATCCGCCCACGTAATACAAATTCAGCAGTGAAAAAATATTTTTCAAAGAAATTCAACAAAACCATATCATGTGACCCCTCATTGGAACAAGCTCGTCAAGTTAGTTTCAGTGAGGGGTCACATGATATTGTTTTGTTGAAATGTTTGGAAAAATTCCATAAAATAGTATTTAAAATAATAAATTTTATATTGTTAGCGTTGTTTGGGAGCGCGGTGGCTCAGTAGGTAGAGGTGCAGGCTGCAAGCCGAGAGGTCCTCGGTTCGAATCCCACCTGTGGCAACCGCGTTGTGTCCTTGGGCAAGACACTTCATCTCCATTGCCCGCATGGGGGCACGATGACGCCGTGTACTAAGGCATACTGCAAGTCGATGGTACGCATGTCTTCAACCAATCTAACCCTGCCTGTGCTGCAGTGCGGAGTTACGATGTTGGGGAGCTGGCAGCTGCTCGTCGTTGCTCGGTGGTTCTCTCCGGGTACTCCGGCTTCCTCCACCTGTAAAACTGTCACGGTCATGATTAGCCATTGTGCATAAATATGTGACCTTAAACATCAATCAATAAATAAATAAATTGTCAGCGTTGGGTAAAGGGTTATTCGAACTGCATCATATAGGCTTGCTAATTTGTGCCAGTGTGATGGTTCAGGTTCCGATTGTGGTATACCACAGTATTTTTTTTAAATATCAATACTGGTATTCAGTTTAAAATATTGTGCAGTCCTACTCTAATCGAATCTTGAAGCTTCGCAAGGCCCTATTCAGCAGTTACTTCTGTGATACATGTATTGGGACCTTCCATTGAACTCATCTGTCTGTAGAGTATGCTGCATTGAAATATTTTGTCAAGGATAATGCACAAGACTCAGGATTTTGGACAGATTGTTGTCAAGGACAAGGCAAAAGCCAAATACCTTGGACTACATGTAAGTATACATGTACATTGTATTATCTAACTTAAAATCCACTTTATGTTAAATCCCTGTTTTAATGTAAAACGGTAATTTTTATTGCTTAGAGGTGAAATAAAGTTGAAAATGTGAACCATCAATACATATGATAGTCATGTTCTGTGTCTTAAACTGGAATCCTTGTCATATGCCACCTGCTGCGCTTCTTTACAGTTGTCCTACAAACATTGCGTATAATGCTATCTGTATGCAATTAAGAAATTGTTAACAATACATTATACAAATAGATCGATAATCTGTCACACACATCTGAGCAGATGATCTATCACAAGAGCATTCGCCCTTATTGGTATGGGTTAATTCATTACTTTTGAATAAGGAATCTGAATCTGAACCATTTAATTGGCGGGTTATTGTTTGGGAAAACTCATAGAAGAGAACCTTGTGATGTTTAACCCTTTACCCAATGTAAAGGCCAAAACCGACGAGCACTATTCACACAACTCTCCATTCAATTTTTATTACCTTTTCATTTTTTGTCACAAAAACATAGCTTATGACCCCTCAGTGAAACGAGCTCATTGGGCTCGTTCCAATGAGGGGTCATAAGGCATGTTTTTGATGCAAAAAATCAAAAAAATTAGTGCTTCAAGAATTTTATTTGAAAGTGTCATCTGCTTTTCGTGTTAGGTAAAGGGTTAAGTAGAAACTGAAGGTAAAAACTTGGGTCAGTTTAATAGTTGTGTTGTCAGTTTATTCATTGTGGTTTTCTGAAGGACTGGGCATTTTTGGTTTTCTAGTTTGGTTATGTTTTTTTGGCAGAAAACTGAACAACAAGACCCAGCAAAAAACGTCTGAATGGTTCTACTGTGTTTGTTCATAAACTGATCAAACTATCTTACTGGCTGGAATATGGACTAGCAACCACTATGGATTCTCGTTGCTTAGTCTGTTTGGGAAACAGGCAAATATGTAGTGTAGTCATCAGCACATCTTCTAGCTAATTGACTCGTCCACTGGACATAGTTTAGATGAACTTTATTCATTTGTTACCCTTATTTATGGGTTTTTTCTGATTGAATAGACTTAACAACTGATCCCCTAGAACCCAAAGGGAAGTTAGGCTTAACCCAATACAGACAGGGGCTTTTGTGGTGAGTATATGTTCTTATTATGTAGAAAAAAACAAACCCAAATCAAGGGTTTTTTCCTGAAACCGAACCAAAACTGAATAAGAAAAATCAAAAGCTTCCAGCTCTAGTTTTCTGTATCTACTCTCCATGTATCGTCGCTGTGTACTGTTTCAGGCAACTGAGCCTTTTTAGAACCAAAACTGTGTATTATTTAAAATAATGTTGAATTAGGTCACACAAAATAAATTATTGATTCTCAGGCAATTTTTTTTTTCAAATCTGGGAGGGAGGGTTTTATTTTTAATTTTTCTTTTTCTTTTGCAAAAAGTAAGCAAACATTGAGAGGATTTCTGCTGACTTTTTACACACAGAAATATAGTAAATGCATATTTATAGAAATAAAGTGATTTTTAATTTGAAAAATAAAACCTTCCTCTAAAAACAAACTGTAGGTACTGCAATTCAAAGGCTTCATATTCTTTCGATGCGCTTCATATTATCTTTGAAGTAAAAGTATTTAATCTATGGGGATTTACCTCATTAGAATTTATGGGAGAGTGCCTATAGGCAAACATATTAAAGACGCAATTAAATAAATATGTATGAATCAAAAAATGTAAAAAGTTTTGGGTCCCCTTGTGTTTGTTCTGATATTGGAAGACACTGAAAGGGAATAAAAATGTCCAATGAGGGATTGCCTGAGAATCAAAACACTTTTTTAGCCTTATTGTTTTAATTTAATAATGCCCACTTACAGGCCTTTAGATTATCCAAATTTCACACCATTTACAGATGTGCCCAAATTACAGAAGGTGTGAAAACATCAAGAAAAATATACAAATTCTCTGTGTCTCTTCTACATTTGAGAATAACTTTCATCATAATATGACCATATAAACACAAAGAAAGACATGGCAATAAAACATTACAGGATAAGACTTATTTCTGGATTCAGTCAAATTTAATGTGCCCAAATAATGGCAATTTAAAGGGTGTGCCCAGAATAAATGAATTTAAAGGCCTGCCACTTATTGTTAAAATAACGTATGCTTATTCAATAAGTGTGCATAATTTAACAATAAGTGGGCATAAGTAAGTCTTATTGTTCATGGGTGTCATTTGAATAGCAGTGAAAGGGAAACAAAGGGAGTTATCAGCAGTGGGTTTTAACTGGTGGAGTGCTGAATTATTTTTCAAATTTGATTTATGAGTATTGTTTTCAAAGATACCACACTACAAACTGAGCTCTATTCATGAACCAATTGATCACACCCCATTTCTACCTCCTAAAATGAATGTCCCTTCCTTTGATACCTTCTCTGATGTAGATATAGAAAAAGTATCTAAGATAATTATGAAGGCTAAGTCTGCAACATGTGCTCTCTATCCCATTCCATCACCAGGCCTGAAAATAAGCAATCTGACATTTGCAGAATGAGGTCCCCAGAGGGTGAATTTGATGATGCTATCCCATACAGTGGGCCAATTTATCCTCTGGGTACCTCTTTCTGTTTAGTTTTGAGACCCTGATTCAGATTGAGGTTTATAGAGGGTAAATTTAGTGATGCTACCCTGCTGCGCAGGGTAGCATCACTAAATTCACCTTCTGGGGACCTCATTTTGCAGATGACAGTCTGCTTATTTTCAGGCTTGTCCATCACATGTAATCAATGAGCACTGTACCATCATGGCACCACTGATTATTAAGATTATCAACTTTCATTTTCTTCTGGGATCTTCCCAGATTGATTGAAGAAAGCGATTGTGAAGCCTTTAATCAAGAACTCAAAAGTTTGAATCTATCTTGAAAAATTATAGGCCTGCCAGCAACCTTAGTTTTCTTTCATAACTTGTTAAGCAAGCTATTGCTTTGAGTTTCACAAAGCATTTAGAATCAAATTGCTTACTACAGTAAAACTCACTTAGTACGAAGTCGGATATAACAAATAACTGGCTATAGCAAAGATTTTTCAAATCCCAGCAAAATCCTTCATAATTCATAGTAATTATATACGCTTTTAGCAAAGTTGGTTATAGCGAATCATTGGCTATTGCGAAGTTAATTTTAATCCCTCGCTTTACTCAATTCCCTTATATAAAGCAAATTTTATTTTCATTTTGCTGTTCAGCCATTGCTCTTAATTGATTTTTGCAAGGAAGCCTGCTATGTTTGCTTTGAGACAACAAAGGTGATTAGTATTTGGGCTAACCATGTGATGAGGGAATAATTTTAAATTGAAATATCGACAAAAGCTTATTATTAGAGTGTTTTGCTAAAAAATCTGAACGAGAAGTTCATGTGTTGAAGGCAATCGGATTTGTTTATGCCACTTGGCGGGAGGTCACTGAAAACACTGTGGTGAAATGTTTCTAAAAAAGCCAGATTCGAGAAAGACATTTGGTGTTCAAACTCCGACCATGAAGATGACCTCCCCATTGCAAGCCTTTGGGGTAGGTCTCTTGATGAAGATGATTTACCCATGTCCCACCCAAGACTATATTTAAAAGACTGTGAACTAAATGTTGAGGATATAGTTTCTGTTGATTGCGTTGTCAGTACTGAAACTAAAACAAGCAGCAGCACTGGAAGCATTCACAACAATTCGAAGATATTTGGAGGCACAAAAGAAAATAAAAGAATCAACATTTAGACATTTATTTAATGTAGAAAATGCAGTAAAGCACATCAGTGAGTGCCAGTCACCATTAGCTGAGTTTTTTTTTCAGCTCGCCTTGACGTAGTCTATTGTCCGTCATCCTTTCATCAATCCCCCGTCCATCAACGCTACGTTTTGGGCTTCTCCTCCAAAACCACTGGGTTAATTTAAGTGAAAGTTTATGTGAGTGATGGTGCTGAGGGAGCATTGCATTTTTGTTCAACTCAATCTGTCCAGCCCCATAGGGAGGGGGTGGGGGAAAATGCTCCAAAATTTAAAAAAAAATCTTTTCATGAACCTGCTGTTACAATGACTTGATATTTAGTATGGAGCTTCCTTTTGAGGTGTAAATTCAATTTTGGCCAAAGGATGTTCATGAAGCAATATTTGCCTTTGTAGTGGGAGGGGAAAGATTTTTGACCCTGCCCAAAATTTCTATTTTCTGAACCGATGGTCCGATTTGAACCAAATTTGGTTTGTGATATTATTGGGTCATAAGTACTTGATTCATGTGTCCCAGTGGGAACCCCAGGAGCTAAAAATAGAAATATTTTCAAACTCCAATATTTCCCAAATCCAACGGACCAGAGAACTGTTTTGTGGTGTGAAGCATCCTTAGGATCCATAGAACTGGATGGTAAAAAAAGTTGCCATCGGTTGTAACAGGTTGTTCTGTAGAGGGTATTGAAAAAATGTTGAGTCAACATATTTGCAAAAATTAAAAAAAAAAAAACATTTCTCCAGAACCAAACGTCAAAATCCTTTGATATTTGGTATACTGCACCCATAAGGGGGTGGGGTCAGATATAAGTTTGTTAAAATGAAGCCACTCTGTTCATATTTGGGCTCAATACAGGAGCCTGAATTTTTAACTTAGGGCAGTATGGGGAATAATCTTTAAAAATCTTTTTCAGATCCACCAGTCAGAATGCTTTCATATTTGGTATACAACATCTCTGGGGGGGGGGGGGGGGGGGGGGGGGGGCAGATTCAAGTTTGTTCAAATTGTGGCCCTGGGTTCATATTTGGGCTTCACCCGTCAGAATCTTTTCATATTTGGTATACATCATCTCTAGTACACTACTCAGAACTGTTAGTCTGATTTTAACAAAAATTGATATGCAGCATGGGAAACAGATGTTTGATTTAAATGAAAAAAATTAACCCTAGCTATCGTGTGCTAAAATAGAAACATAATTCCAAGTTAATTTTGTGAGGAGCCATGGTTATTAAGTACTCTCTAGAGGTGTGTAACTAAGATTAATCAACTTAGGTTGTATATCAAGTGGCTCCATAGGGGGCTCCACTTTGTACATTATTATTAACTGAAGAAAAGACATGATGCTTGGACTATTTGAGTCACTACTGAGGGCTTAAGGATTGACAATGGATCCTATGGAGATTGATTGCTTAATGTAGATTCATTTGTGGCCTTGGTTTATATCAGGTTTTGTTCAAGATGAGTGCTTCAGGACCCGTGGGGCCTCTTGTTTTTTTTTTAAATGACACATGTTAGGTCAGTGAATATAAATATTTTTTTCAGACTGCGATATTTTGTATACATATATATCATATTTTGTATACCAGAATATAATATGTTGAAAAGGTTAACTTTGTCTTACTTCTCTACATCAGTGCACATGTGTAGAGAACTGGATATGGCGAATCACTTTGTTATACGAATACCGTGGTTTACCAGTATATCGAAAACTGTTGCATGCCTTGATGCTGCAGTTCGAAAAACCTTTACCCAATGCAGACGATATCAAAATTTATTATTTTCAAAATTAGTTTATCAGATTTTCCCCAAAGATTTCAACAAAACTATATTGTGTGACCTCTCATTGGAACGAGCTCGTTGAGCTCATTCCAATGAGGGGTCACATGATGGGGAGAGTGGGGTAAGTTGTGCCATTTTCACTTCTTCATGGTTTTACTCCAATGACAAATGGAAGTGGGATTTCAGTTCACAGGAGGATTTATTGACCTAAATGGCAGAAAAGCTAAACGGTTGCAACTGATAAAAAGACTTGGGTAAAGAAATGAAAAAAAATGGAACAACTTACCCCATATAAGGGGCAAGTTGTTCCATACTATGGGGTAAATTGATCCAACACTCCCCACGGGCGATTCAACTTAAAAGAACAAGTAAAATAATTTCATTGCACGAAGACGTTGATATTACTGTTAGTCTGTAGTTTTATTGAAGGTTATTCAACTCCTAGATTGTTTGTTTGTTGGTAACAGATCCCACAACTCAAGGCCGCCGGAGTGGGGGGCATGGGGGGGGGGGGGGGGCACTTGCCCCCCCCCCCCCCCTGCTCTCAGTAAATTGCACTTATCTTAATGGGTGCCCCAATAGCTCCCCTGTCTGCCCCCCCCCCACCCTTTTGATCTTCCGGCGGGCCTGCCAGAACTTTTCTCATGATCAAATTATCAATATTGGTGTCAACCGATAAAAGTGAAACAAAAACAGACAGTTAGGTCCTACAAATTGAACTCTATTTCACATAGAGAAGGCAGTCATCAATCGTGATGATTCAAAATTAAAATGGAAATTTTCAAATAAAACACTTAACAGCGAATAAAATATTGCCGCATATCAGCGAATGTACAACCGAATATCATTGTGTCCTATGTTTCAAGTTCACATAGGCCTACTATCAATTCAGTTGCCATTTTGCAGGGCTTGCCTTGAGTAAAATGGTCGGGGCCTAAAAAAAGTCCCCCACATATTGAGGTCGGGGCCTTTTTGGGGCTGATTTTCCATTTTGTCCATTATTGTTAGTGCTTTTTTGTGGAAAATGTCGGGGCTTGAAAAAAAGCCCCCAGCAAGTGCTCCTCGGGGCTGATCTCGGGGCCTGGGCTGATCAGCCCCGACTCAAGGCAAGCCCTGATTTTGCCAAATCACATTTGAACTGAAGGTGACAACTTCGCCAAGCGGATCCTCCCGCAATTTTTGGTTGTGGAAGTTTATGCACAATATCATCTCTCGGGAATGCAGCCTCATCCTGGGGGTTTGGAACGAAAATGACTCTTCAGAACCTATGCGGCTTGAAACTTTTTGAAGGAATATACCCTCATACTCATCGCCATTAACCTCATCAACTCTGGCATGTCATCATCACTGAATTCCATTTCAGATCCCATTCTGGACACCACCGAGAATGTGATGCAAATCACAGGACATACACATTATCATGATAATTAATTTATCTAACAATTCTGTCACAAAAATAGATTAAATCTTAACCCTTTACCCAATGTAACGGACAAAATCGGCCAATGCTATTCCCGAAAAAAATTGCCAATTAATTTTCATTATTTTTTCGTTCTTTGTCTCAAAAACATAGGTTATGACCCCTCGTTGGAACGAGCTCGTTCCAGTGAGTGGTCATAACCTATGTTTTTTAGACAAAAAAATGAAAAAAAATAGTTATTCAAGAATTTTTTTTTTGCAAGTGTCGTCTGCTTTTCATGTTAGGTAAAGAGTTAAATTATTTTTAAACATTTCTGGGACATAATGTTCGGTCGATCACTGAAACGCGCATAGAATGTATCCATCTGCCTGTTATGATAGCCCGTAGCGGTACCGGAAACGAGTCGTCTATATGATACGGAATTAGAATGAGACGTCTGTATGATACGGAATCGGAACACATTATGTGATACGTAACGTTTCTCGTGGTTTTCAGCTCAAAATCTATATGATTGTTAGATAAAACCCGATATCATTCAATTTTTTTGACAAATTATATGAACTTGGGGTAAGTTGATCCACTTCACTTTCCTGGATCAACTTACCCCTTTTAACAGGCTCAACATGCCCCGGTATGACCTTCATTTTGAACCAAGAATTGAAAGTAAATATAAACATGCCTTGAAAGAGTAGCAGTTTGCAAGAAAACAACAGACATATGAACTATCTCAAATCACAATCACATTTGGTGAAAGTCCTTATAGTGTGTCTATAATAAATTCATTTACCTGTTTTTGCGATTTTCACTTTTGGGATGAAATTTTACATTTGTCCTTCAAACTTCTAAGTCTTTTTTGAAAAACATTCAACCTGCAACTTCATGAAGAAAGATAACTCTAACTGTCTTACAAAGTGAAAGAACTTCGACTGTAGTCTGTTTTATAAACCTAATCAAATGTGGTGGCTCATCTTACCCCAGGGATCAACTTACCCCACCCTCCCCCAGGGTAAATGTTTTGTTGCAGACTATCCGAGCAAGGTTGCACGAATGTGTTCTCTGATCGAGAAGACCATCTATTCGCATTCCGCCGTCCCAGAACTACTGCCAGGTATGATATGAATGGGCCATGGACCACGTTGGATGGACTAGAGAAGATTGATGACCTGTTCTTTTTACAGAGGAGTCAAGGTACTGCCTAGACCACACAGATAGGCGATCTAGGGTATGGAGAAGACCAGGAGCGCGATTCCATGCAGCCAACATTGTTGCGCATGACCGCTATGGTGGTGGGTCAATCATCGTCTGGGGCAGCATCAACAGGGATGGACGTACAGTGCTCTGTGTCCTTGAACGTGGTTCATTGACTGCACAGCGGTATATTAATAAGATCCTGGGTGTTCACGTCAGATTGTATGCAGGTGCAGTGGGTGATAGTTTCATGCTGATGGCCGATAATGCCCGTCCTCATGTTGCCCATGCTGTCGGGAGTACTGACAGAGGGAGAGGATTGAGCGTATGGACTGGCCAGCAAGATCCCGCAACCTCAATCCAATTGAACATGTCTGGAATGAGTTGCAGCTTGCAATTTCAGCCCGTCCAGTCCAGCCAAGAAGTGTCCAGGAGCTTGGTGCCATGCTGGTCCAAGAATGGAACAACATCCCACAAAGGACCACCAGGAACCTGATTGGGAGCATGAGAAGGCGTTGTCAAGCTGTAATTAACAGCAATGGGTCTCATACTCAATACTGAACCCATACCAGTTCATTCCGTCAACTTTTTGGCAAATTGAAAAATTTCCTCTTTTACCAATAATATCCATTTTCCATGGTTATCATATTCAAAAGCTAAAAAATAATGTATATATCAAGAACTTATTCATTTATTATTTATATTATTATCACCAGCAAGGAGAGTTTTAGTATTGCAGGAATTTTTTTTTTTATTTTGCTACATTTGTACAATTTATTGGAAAGCAAGAGGCACTTGCCAATAAATTTTAGGAAACCAATTTTACACTTAACATTTATTTCTACTGCTGTGCAAACACAATGCTAATGTATACAGTATAAAGCCTTACAAATGGCTTTCATCACTTTTCGATAGGGCCATTATGGTAGCTTTTTTTGCTCGATCACTTAAGTGAAACGTAATTAATACTTCTTTTCAGATTTGCTTTCCTACAGTTACATTGTCTGGTGTCAAGCTGAAGAAGGATACAGGATTGTGTGATCTGAAGGCAGCACTTGATACTTTTATAAAAGATCTCCAGGTACATACAATACATTTGCTGTGGACAGGTCATAATTCTATGCATGCATTTACCTGGTAATAAACAACATCAACAGAAAAATTTTAATTAGTAAAGCACCGGGTTGCACCTGGTGCTTCATTAATCAAATTTTTTATGATTATTCCTATAATTAGTGTTTGAAATCTAATATTATTGCATCTGTAGAAATATTGCCCACTCATGGAAAGTGACCAGTCCACAACGGCTGTACTGTACATGTATAAGAGGCTTGGTTTTTTTTTTTAGTTCACCTTACTGAAAGTCAGCATGAGCTAATGTGATCACTCCTCATCCGTCATCTGTCATCCTTGAACATGGTGTTTGCACTTGCCCCTCCTAAACCGCTGAACCAAGTTTGTTCTGATATCGCATTTTGTTTTTTTTTCAAATCAGCTTGCCCAGCCTTGTAGGGAGGGGGTGGGGAAAATCTTCTTCTCATAAACCAGTGCGTACAATGACTTGATATTTGGTATGGAGCTTCCTTTTGAGATGTAGAATCAAGTTCGTTCAAACGAAGTTCGTGGATCAATGTTTGCCTTTGTAATGAGAGTGGCAAGATTTTGGCCACGCCTAAAATTTCTACATTCTGAACCGATGGTCCATAGAAAAAATTGCTGAGTCGGCATATTTGCAAAAATTAAAAAAAAACATTTTCTCCACAACCACTGGGTGGTCATATACAAGTGTGTTAAAATGAAGCCACTTGGTTCATATATGGGCTCAATACAGGAGCCCAAATTTTTAACTAAGGGCAATATGGGGAATGATCTTTAAAAATCTTCTTCTTCAGATCCGCCTGGCAGAATGCTTTATTTGGTGGGCAACATCTTTGGGGGGGGGGGGGGGGGGGGAGTCAAAATCAAGTTTGTTCAAATCGGGTCCCTGGGTTAATATTTGGGCTCACTATGGTAGCCCGAATTTAACTTAGTGCAGTATGAGGGAATTTAACAAAAAATCTTCTTCAGATTCACCTGTCAGAATGTTTTCATATTTGGTATACAGCATCTCTAGGGAGTGAGATTCAAGTTTGTTCAAATCAAGTGCCTGGGTTAATATTTGGGCTCCCTGTGGTAGCCCAAATTTTAGCTTGGTGCAATATGAGGAGAATTTCTTTAAAAATCTTCTTCTTTAGATCCCACAATAGAATGCTTTCATAATTGGTATACAACATCTCTAGTGGGGTGAGATTCAAATTTGTTCAGATTGTTCAAATTGGGTCCCTATATTAATATTTGGGCTCCATATGGTAGCCCAAATTTTAACTTAGTGCAACATCAAGACATTTCTTTAAAAATCTTCTTCTTCAGATCCACTAGTCAGAATGCTTTAATATTTGGTATACAACATCTCTGGAGGGAGGGGGAGGGGTCACATTCTAATTTGTTAAAATTGATTCCCTGGTTTCATCTTTGGGCTTCCTATGTGAGCCTAAATTTTACCCTGGTGCAACATGAGGGTATTTCTTGAAAAATATTCTTCTTCAGATTCACTAGTTAGAATCCTTTCATATTTGGTATGCAATATCTCTAGGTGTGTCAAATTCAAGTTTGTTCAAATCGTGTCCTTGGGTTAATATTTGGGCTCCCTATTGGAGCCTGAATTTTAACTTAGTGCAATATGAGGGAATTTATCTAAAAGTCTTCTTCTCCAGAACCATCTCTTAGAATGTTTTGATATTTGGTATACCTCATCTCTAGGGTAGTGGGGGGGGGGAGGGGGGGTGATATCAGATTCATGTTTGTTCAAATCGAGTCCCTGAGTTAATATTTGGGCTTTTTATGGGAGCCTGAATGCAGTATGTGGGGATTTCTTTAAAAATCACCTTCTCCAGATCCACCAGTCAGAATGCTTTTGTATTTAGTATAAAACATCTTCAGGTGGTGAGATTGTTCAGATTGGGTCCACGAGTTAATATTTGGGTCCCTATGGTAGCCCGAATTTCATCTTACTGCTGTATGAGGAATTTTCTTTAAAAATCTTCTCCTTCAGATCCCCAGTCAGAATGCTTTCACATTTGGCATACAGCATCCAGGTGGTAGAAGGGAAGGGCTCAGACTCAAGTTTGTTAAAGTTAAGTTCCTAGGCTGATATTTGGACTCCCAAGTTTTGCATTACTGGAAAAAGTGCATTATTTCTGTGGTAGCATCCTGGTACTAGAAAAAAATCATCTGGCATGGACAACAAAGATATAAATAATTAAATAAGTTCATTCCTCTGCTGTGTTAACCAGCTATAGATGCTAATTAAATCCTTCTTTAAACAACTATTGTCAGGTGAGCACCTCAGGCCAAATGGGGCCTCTTATTTATAATTGTTTTGGATCTCTCATGTCAACTTGGTATTTTTTTTTTATCTTCTCAAGGCATTCCATAAACGGTGCAATAAGACACTACTTTGAAAAAAATATTTACTCTCCGCTTTGCTTGTATGAAAAAGAGCATATTAAAAACACTGTATTGTATGCAAAGTGTAAGACATCAGAAGCAATGTGAATTTACTTAAAATCTGTATTAAAAAAACCTTAATGTACACAAAATTTTCATGAGATACAACATTGTAAAAATATAAACAGGGTTGCCTGAAAGTGATTGGAAATAAACACAACAGTGAAACATAATTTCCAAATACATACATGGAACAAGTTTTATACCTTTGCAACTTTCCAAATGAATGACTGCCACGAGCAACAACTGTGTATTATTTTCAGCAATAATTGAACATTAATAGATCAACAACTTTGTATTAGTTTAAATAAAGTACAGTTATGCTTCAAACACCCAATACAGATATTTATTCTATTACCAGGGTTTCTTCTTCCCTCTTTGTGAAAGGGTCCGGGGCCCATGCAGTTGAGAAAATCCACATCATGAAGGCTTCAATTGGGAATTTATTTGGGAGAAGAAACACACAAAGAATAAGAAATGTTACCTTCATATTGAACTGAGAACATTAATACAGAACCTACTATATGTATAGCACATGTAGTTAGTTTTATAACAAACAGTCACATTAAATAATGATCAGTTCCTGTAATCTCTATTAAAAAAAATGTTTTTATACTACCGATATTAAATAATGAAGATATTTATGCATTTTGCTACCCTTCAACAGTCGACATTCTGCGGCTTTGCAGTTGTGTTTAGGCAAGCGTTGGCTGCCTATACAAGCAGCCAAAGCTTGACTAGAAACAATTGGCAAGGTTCTCGGGATGTAACTTGCAAATGTATCTAAAAACTGCCTGTTGAAGTACCTGTTTAGTTGCAGTAAAAAGTGATGAAAGTCAAAATTCGGCCTTCAGGAGTTAAAGAAAGATTAAATATTTGTTTGAATGAAGACTGAGATTGGGGAAATTTGTGTTTGAATTGGGAAAAATCCTGCCAAAATTCCATTTGGAATGGGTCTCATATTCGGCCCCTGTAGATACTCAAAAGAATCCCTGATTATATCTTGCTGTGTTAACCCTTTACCCAACGTAATGGCCCAAACCGGCCAGTGCTATTCACAAAAATCGCCAATTAATTTTCATTATCTTTTTCATTTTTTGTCTCAAAAACATAGGTTCTGACCTCTCTTTGGAATGAGCTCGTCGAGCTAGTTCCAAAGAGGGGTTATAACCTATGCTTTTGAGACAAAAAATGAAAAAAATTAGTTATTCAAGAATTTTGTTTGCAAGTGTCGTCTGCTTTTCATGTTAGGTAAAGGGTTAAACAAGATATAATAGAAGAAATGCTCGGTTTATCTTCAGAATACATACAGGAGAATGACCAAATCCATGTTAATTGAATATGTCTGTTAATTGAATAATTTTCAGTGGCAAAGTGGTTATTCAATTAACTGGGTTCCTCTGCATACACGTGTACATGTGATACTGTTTTTTTCAGGTTATTTCGAGTGAGTTGAGTAAGAAAGATGTAGAAGATACTATGCAAAAGATCTGTGATAGTGATTCAAAAATGGATACAAATGAAGATTCAAATGATTCAACCAGTACTCATGAACTAAAAATACTCGAGAAGCCAGGTCACCAAATTCCAAGTTTTTGCAATAGTAATTTGGTTCAGATATCTGCTTCGAAGTCAGAGGTATTCACTGATTTTTGTTTGCAGTTTTCAGAAGCTGTTATTTCTGGTCAATAATTTTTAAAGACAACTCGAGAACGAAATGTTCTTCTGAATGCTTTTATAACTGAATAAAATGAAATATTGTGTCATTAACAAACCTGGAAATAAGCAATCTGTCATTTACATAATCGGGTCCCCAGCGGTGCGTGAATTTGCTGATGCTATCCCATACAGAGGGCTAGAATTCTCCAGTTTATCCTCAGGGTTCCTCTTTTGGTTTAGGCTTGAGACCTTGATTCAGATTGAGGTTCACAGAAGGTAAATTTGGTAATGCTACCCTGCTGTGCGGGGTAGCATCACCAAATTAACCCTCTGGGTACCTCATTCTGCAGAGGACAGTCTGCTTATTTTCAGGCTTGGTCATTAACTGAATATAGATCCTTACTGTTGGATATGTGCATGGCTGTTACTCCTCTCTGTTTTGAAAGTGACTCTCACTGATAGATCTAGTTAAAATGGCTCTCAACCAGATATCAGTTTTAATGTTTGAGGAATGGGTGGGGTAATTTAGTAAGTGTGGCTTATTGCCATGTCTAGTTTATATTCAACATTTTTCAGTCATATAATGTATCACATGCTCAAACCGCCAGTCGAATTCTTTTAATTTTGTAGGGAATTTGTTGCTGTTATGGCCCTTAAATAGTTCATCACATGTTTTAGATTCAATCATCTGGAGTATGTTACTTGGTTGGAAAAGTGAAACTATGGTTTGCTTTTCTGACCAACTGAAATATTCCAGAATGATTGAATCTAAAGTGCAAAAACATTTATTTGCTTTGAATGCAAGAAATGTTTCTCAATTGAAGATTGATTAGACCAAATCTTGAACCTTTTATCTAACATGAAAGGCAGACGACACTTGCAGATAAAATTCTTTTAATTTTTTTTGTCAAAAACATAGCTTATGACCCCTCATTGGATTGAGCTCAATGAGCTTGTTCCAATGAGGGGTCATAGGCTATGTTTTTGAGACAAAAAAATAATGAAAATTGAATGGTGATTTTTGTGAATAGAGCTGGCCGGTTTTGGTTGTTACGTTGAGTAAAGGGTTAATGATATTACAGTACTGCTTGACTTGTTTGTAAACTAAATACTTATGAATGAAAACTCACCACGGCTGTAGTTTTATGATTATTCTGCATGGTTCTATTAACTATGTTTATATCTTGGTGTTTTCAAGGCTGAGAATATCTCTATATCTTTGTGAATAAAGGGGCATCAAATTAACCCAATGGCAGCCTGCACACAAACATGAAAAGTGGGTAAACAAATATCCCATAACAGCATCAGATTCCTTACAGAATTTGACTTGTCTGAGAACTTGATAAAGTACATGTATGTTTATCCCTTTACCTAATATGAACAGCAGACGACACTTGCAAAAACAATTCTTGAATAACTAATTTTTTTCATCTTTTGTCTCCAAAACATAGGTTATGTCCCCTCGTTGGAACGAGCTCGACGAGCTCGTTCCAATGAGGGGTCATAACCTATGTTTTTGAGACAAAAAATGAAAAAACATAAAAATTAATTGGCGATTTTTGAGAATAGCGCTGGCCGGTTTTGGCCATTATGTTGGGTAAAGGGTTAAGTAAACTGGAATACAAGTAATAGTCAGGCATAGAGTGCGGTGGCTCTGTGGTTACGGCATGAGACTTCAGTCCTAAAGGTCAATGGTTCGAATCCTGCCAGGGGCAACTGCATTGTGTCCTTGGACAAGGCACCTAATCGCCCATGTGGAGGCAGAGTGGTACTGTGCACACAGCACATTGATTGTGCACTTGCTTACAACCAAGGCTAACCCTGCTTGAGCGGAGTTGGTATGTTGAGGAGTTAGACAGTTGCTCAGGCCTGTCATTCTGAGGAGGGCGATTGCTCAAGATCCTCGCAGCCTGCCTGAAATTTTGCTGAATAGAGCAAGTAATTGCCCTCCTCAATAGCCTGATTCTAATGATTTTGGTAGGTACCAGCCCACCTGGGTCGGCTTGTGCCCACCTGAATATAGATCAAGGAGAGCCAGCAACTGCCCTCCTGTGATTTTCAAAAAGACAGGTCTGGTTGCTTGCCACTGCTTCATGGTTCTCTCCAGGTATGCCAGCTTTCTCCACCCTTAAATCTGTCCAACACGAGGTGACCCTGCCTCTCGAAAGTGTTATTAAACTCCAATACAAAAAAAAAAATAAACAGACAAGAAACAAGAAAAAGATTAATGCTTTATCAAACACAATTGGTAGAAGACATTACCAATACCTCTTTGCGACATGATATGACCCTGGTTTTTGAAAGTGTCATAAACCCAATAAACAAATAAACCTATACCTCGTAACCTCAGTGGGACTATTTCTGACACTTGTAAAAATTTTCAGCTTTCAACTGTTTATATTGAATGTACCTGTCATTGATTTGAAACTGCATAGCCAAAGAACTGAGCTGTGTGGTCAGTATTATGAAAAAGCTCTCTAGGTCAGCAGTTAGCAATATTTGTGTGATGTTTTTTCCTCATTATTGTAAAAATAAGAAGGTGACACTTTTGAACGTTTAAAAATATCACAGAAGGTGCATCACTTGAAAATGTTTTTGTAGCAACAGTGACGCATATAGACAACTGCACTGAATTCAGAATTCAATAAAAAATGCTTTCAAGCATTTTTCTTAATTCCCTCTTATTACAGGGTGTGTTTTGTTCTAAAAAATTTGGTTACATGTAGCAGTTTTTTTGTCTTCCTAGAGTAAAGCTGAGTAGATCTTATCAGCTATTTTTAAAGGAGAACTACATGTAAAAACATAACAGTATCAGATATTGAAGCTACAGTACAATCGCTGTAATCCACCCATGAGCAGTGATGTCCATGCTTGCTTTACCAGGTAATAAAAGTCATCATCGGCAAAATTTTAATTAATAAAGCACCGGGTTGTGCCCAGTGCTTCATTAATTAAATTTTTGGTGATTATTCCTATAATTAATGTCTGGAATCTAAAATTATTGCATCCGCGGAAATATTGCCCACCTGTGGAAAGTGACCAGTCCACAGCGGCTGTATTGTACTTGGATTCTGAAATGAAGATTTTTTTTTCATAATTCAGCAGAATTTTTTAAAACTCTTTGCTCATGAGGGGGTTAATATTTATCAATACCTTGCCATATCAAGGCTATACAACATCACATGTTTTCACAGATTCTCTGCCAATGGCCTGAGTATACTTACAACACTTGGCAGTCACAGCGTCATCTGGCTGGCAAAAATACTCTGAGGCATATCCCAGGATATGTGAAATGTGATTCAACATGTACAACTCTACATGCATATTTGGTCTTTTTGATGTTTTCTTGCACATCTCTCGCTATAATCTTGCGATAGTGGCAATCAACTTTGTATTGCAGTTTGCCAGGCAATATTATGATATTGTATTGCAGCCAATCATTTATATATGTATCACATATTGCATTGCAAAACTTACCAAAAACATATTTTGTACACTCACCTCAAGCAGGGATGTGCTGTAGATTGTAAAGAATATTGTCCCTGGAGTACCAATGTGTTCTATGTGCCTACTGGCACATAGAACACATTGGAACTCAGGGGACGATATGTTAGACCGAAAATAGAAGTGTTTTTTTATGTTCTCGATAGGAAGACATTTTAAATCTGAGTTGTCTGTCTGTCCATCCATCTGTCCATGTGGGTTTACATTTGTATACTTGTGTGGTTAGGACTTGGCAAAAATAGATATGTATGTGACTAATTTCTGTTATGTGGCTAACCACGCAACAGAAATCTAAAAATCATCTGCATGACTAAAGAAGTTGAGAAGCCACTTAAAAATATAAGCCTCATAAAATTATATATGGACAGCCACATAAAAGTTGGGAAGCCACTTAAAAACATAAGCCACATAAAATAGACATGGACTTTCAACACACAAATAGTCATTTGTCAGAACAAGATCCACATAATTGGCAGCTATACAATTGATAGCCACATAAAATTTGAGAAGCCACTTAAAAATATAAGCCACATAAAATATATATGCATATTCGACACATAAATAGCCATTTGTTAAAAACAACAGCCACATAATTTGAGAAGCCACTTAAAAATATAAGCCACATAACTATTGATAGCCACATAATTTAGAGCTCAAATGTACCCATCTGTTAGTACATCCAACTTTATTTGTCTATCCAGAGCCATAAGTCTATAATGCTTGGTCAATTTCTATGAAACTTTACACAAGGGTAATGACAAATGGAAGGTCTTTTGCACAGCAACACCATGCTCGAGTGACAACAGTCAAGGATGCGATGCAGGAATGGGAAAACTTAATCTCTCACAGACTGTATTTATCTGTCCATAATTGTATAATGCTTGGCTGACAAAGTTGTTGTCTGCTTACACACTTTTGCCATTTACAATCCGTGTGTGCAGGGTTTCAATGTTTAAAAGGTTTATCTATATCAGTTTACCCTTTATCCAAGAAAGTTTGGGTTTTTTTAAATGAACTAAATTCAACTCATGGGTGAAAAATTTTATCTCTATTTTCCAATAAACCATTCAGATATTGTTAAAAGAAATTGCACTTTACAGTAGTTGTCAAAATAAGTTGTAACATACTAGTGTTGTGCGTTTTTTTTTTCTTCTGACTTTGGTTTTGGTTCGGTTCGTTTTTGTCCAAAAAACTCGGTTTATAGGTTAGTTTTTGGTTTTTTGCAATAAAAAAGTTGTAGACTTGAAAAATATCACACAGTGGCAATAAAAATACATATTCTGTCATCTTTTAAATAATAATTCATCTGGCAATGGCTAGCATCAATTTATTTCCCCCCTCCCACACACACAAATGTCCAGCATAGATGGTCACATCCAATACCACCACCCTTCCCACCCCACTTCACAAAAAATACTGTAAAAGACTAAAAGGCAGGAGTGGTGCCAGGAAATTGGCAGGAAACAAAAGTTGAGGGAACATGTAAATTGTGAGGTGGGTCTCAAAATTCAGGTTGGCCTACTAGCCAGGTACTGACCTACCAACCCCCCTACCCCCACCCAGAGATATTTTTGAAAAAAATGTACTCTAAACTACGCCGTCTGAGATGGATCACTTCTAAGACCAGTTGCATATTGGTACATTGATAAATAGTATAGGTTTCTCTCAGTACAGGTGATCCCCCTCCACCCTGTTATGCAACCAGATTGAAACAGTAACTGGTAGTTTGGAATGGAGAGGCAATATTTGCAGTGGGTGGGATGATAAATTCCGCACCCTGTCACTGTCAGAAGGTGCAATGCTCATTTGATTTTTAGAACAACCATAATTTACGCTGACAAGTTTTTATCTGTAATATTTCGAACTGTACCTTTTTCCATTTGCCTTTCTAAGTTGGCGTTCCACTTTCATTTTCCATCTGTTGCTTGCGAAACTAAATCAGTTCTATATTATATGAGGCAAAATGTTAAATTTAATTATGTACAGAGGATTTTAGACCACGCAGACTCGCATTGTCTACACTCTGCAGGTAAATAGGCGTGGGGACATTCCATCGTGGTATGCGCTCACATGCAAACATTGGATAAACACATCAAGGGAGGTAACAATGTTGAACGTTTCATTCCAAGCACGTGTCGGGGAAAACCCACATGACAACCAAAGTTGTTTTTTTTTACAGTAATCTGCCATTAAAAAAACAAAGACTATATTTCCTTGATTTTATTCAGGATTTTGTTGCTAGGTAATTGATGCATCCAAACGTGCAGATACGAAGCCACTTGCAAAGTCCCCAAGTTGCTCATTTTGACGTTCGTAGGTGTGTCAAGATTTTCATTCTGAGAATTTCTGACAGAACAAACCAACCCACTTTTGTGACAGTGCTGTGTAATTCGACGAAAGTTGTCATACATCATATGAAGATTTCTTGGGACATGTGATCATTCTTCTAATGTGACAGTGACTCATGTTAGGCAGCATTTGTTTCTCGAGAGTCTGAATACGTGAATACTGACGACAGAGTTATCAGTTGACGTTACAGATTTAGTTTTCAGTTGTTGACAATGCAACATAAGTTTCCGACATTTTGCAGACAAAAAAACGAAACCGTACTGATTTAACAATTACACGGTTTTGGTTTTAGAGCCAAACTGAAACCGACTTAACCGCACAACACTTAACATAACTGCAATAAACTAAGTATACTGCTGCTTGTGCACTGATAAGTCTAGAATCTGACATTATTTTCTGGAAAACTCTCTGTGAGAGCTTTCCAGAAAATGATGTTAGTTTCTGGTCTTATCAGTCTGGGCAGAGAAAGATTCATAGTTTATAGTGGTTATCCTACAACTTTATTTTGAGGTGTACTGTGTGCCAATTCAAGTGACATGCATATGTGTATGGGTCTGTTGAGAAAGTTCCAACATATTAGTGGCTGTATTGATCTTATGGAAATATGGTCAGTACAGCTTTTGAATACTGTGTTCAGATGTATTTTATAAATTTTGAAACCTTGTGGACAAAAGTGAGCATCAAATTCAACACTAAACTTTTAATTCCAGTATTATAGTCCATTTGGCTGGATGCCTACATGGGGGCACGATGACGTTGTGTATTAAGGCGTACTGAACGTCGATGGTGCACATGTCTTCAACCGCTGTAACCCAGCTTGAGCAAAGCTTGAACAGAGTTAGAATGTTGAGCTGACAGCTACTCGTCGCTGCTCGATGGTTCTTTCCGGGTACTCCAGCTTCCTCCACTCATAAAACTGTCACGGTCACGATTGTCCATTGTGCATAAGTATGTGACCTTAAACACCACTAAATAAATAAATAAATAAATAGGCCATTTGGCCATAGTTCGGGGGCATACATGGCCAGGCTGTCACCAATAGTCTTGTTTTCAATATATAAATTCACTATTATATAAGTTACTAGGGGGTGAATACCCGGCGTTGCACAGGAGAAGATGGTTATATCAGATCAGTCGAGAAACAGAAGAATATATCAAGGTCACCAGTTTGAAGGTCAATTTCAAACCGCACCGACACCCCGATAAAGTCAAAATGATCGATGGGTCAACCCACACATATGAAATTTTAGCCCGATCGGCCCAGTCGTTTTCGAAATAAAAGGCCAAGGTCATCAATTTCAAAGTCAAGGTCACCCCGCATGGGCACGGCCCCCATCCCATGTTACTTGCAGGGACGAATTACGCCCATGTACAAAATTTGAGATCGATCGGTCGAGAAACGAAGGATTTCACCCGGAACAAAGATAGAGAGATAGATACAGACATTCGCATTTATATATTAGATTTAACTGGTTGAGTGCTAGAAGTTACTATCATAGCTCTACTAAAAATTGCTGAAAGCTTTACACTCTAAGCATTAGCTTGTTGATTGCTCAAGTAGAAAAAATGTTTTTTCATATAAATTATATAAAACTGTTTTATTACCATATATTGGAGAGTACCGCACCCTCCAACACATGGTAATAAAACAATTATTTTTGAATAATTTTTCGCTAAACTTAGGCTCCTCCTTGCTGGCAGCATGGTATCTTTGAAAAAAATACTCATGTTACAAATCACTTTTGAAAAATAATTTAGCACTCTACCAGTTAATTATATTAAAACTGCCTGGAAGTCCATCATTCCTAGTTTATACTCAGAAGCAGTTAGAGATTAATCTTATTTTTGAGAATATTGTTCTGTGTGTCTGATGTATATGTCACACTATTCTGGGTATTTCTGAAATGCTCACAGAATCTTGTGTTCAGATTTTTGTGAAATGCTAAAAAGAAACCCCATGTTCCCACCTGATGGATTATTATTTATTGAATGAATATTGTAGATTGAAAGAAGAATAAATGCCTTTATTGAAGCTAAACGAGGTGAAGTTGATGAAGAAAACAAAAGAGAATTCTGTACAGTTGGCCTCTCTGAAATTAGTAAGATTATATTATGTAGCACAGATCAGTTTTTCGATTTTGAAAAAGGGTTGTGTGCTATAAGTGGCTGTATACATTTGAAGTGAAGTGCACTATTGTTGAGTCCTGGCATAATTAATGGTGTATTGTTCACATTTTTGTGCTCTCATTGTATTATTTGGCCTGTTTCCTATGAGTAGATTTTAACCCTTTACAGAAAACGCAGGATGTCAAAATGTTTGTTATTTTAATTTTTCACCCAGTTCTTAAAATCTTTTTTAACTGAACCATACCATGTGACCTCTCACTGGAACCTGCCCATTGAGCTCATTCCAGTGTGGATTCATATGATATATTTGTTGAAATGTTTTGAATTTTTATACGCCTTTTGAAAAAGGGTCATATTATGTAATCAGTCTGTCCATCTGTCTGTCTGTCCATCTGTTAACATTTTTGGTTTCTGACTGATAACTCCAGTTTAGATTTTTTGATCTCAACCAAAGTTAGTATATTTATTACCCATCCAGTAATACAGGCCAAGTTCGAATATGGGTTTTGTTCAATTATTTTTACATGAGTTATGGCAATTTTTTTACTTAGAATTCGACCATCTATTAACATTTGGTTTCCGACCAATAACTCCAATAACTCCTGTTTGGATTATTTGATCTCAACCAAAGTTGGTACTATTCAAAATAGCTAATGGGCATATTTAGCCACACCTGACAGTGCTCATGTTTTCTTTTCTGTTGCACAAGTTGGATATTATGTGGCAGATGTAGCCGGTTTGTTAACAAATGTTAATCGCTCGCTAGGAGGATCCAAGGCATGCTGTTTTCTACTCGCAAAAAGTAAAAATTGCAGGTGTGTTGATGTTCAAGAGTGACAACTCACCTCAGAATCGAAAGACTTAGCATAGATTGAGCAAATTTCCCTTTAACAGAGAAAATTTATATCGGGTAAAATGTAAACCAGCAGCAGAACGAAACATATTCAACAGTGGATTAATTCTTGAAGTTTGACGAAATCAGTGACAGTCTATATGAATGTACTTAATTGAGGGCTGATTAAATTAAATTTCTATTAAGGCCTAAAAAAGTTAAAAACTGTTTCTCAGGCCCTCCTGCATGGTCTTTTTGGCTGCCGCATGCTCTCTTTTTATAACCAATGCAAACTTTTAAAAAATAAAAATGTTTCACCCAAGTTAATAAAATTAAAAAATTTGTCCCTTGAGTGCAAGAAGGCTTGCAATGCATGGTCCTTTTGTCTGCCACATGCTCTCTTTTTATAACCAATGCAAACTTAAAAAAAATAAAAATATTTTACCCAAGTTAATAAAACTAATAAATTTGTTCCTTGAGTGCAAGGAGTTTACTCTATAACCTATATGCAGTTAAGAGGTCAAAATTGTACTGAAGGTATGATTTTGTGTTTGGAAGTTCTATTCAAATTCAAAAACCTGATAGAAATAAAAAACATGGCACTACAAGTGACAACTTAAAACATGGCACTACAAGTGACAACTTTTGAAGGGTCTCATTACTCCTATTTCAATGTTTCTAAGGATAGACTATCATACTCATAACCCTTGTATGAATGAAATGAAAAATGTATACTAGTGATATCAGGTAACCTACTGCCACTAAAAACGTTTTTAAAATTTTATTCTACATTTTCTTGCTAACTATAAAGCAATATGAAATTTTCTAAGAGGCACTGGTATATTTTTCAGTTGGTTCACACTTTTTTTTTTTAAAGTTCTTTCATCCCAATGTTTACATTGTTCAATACATTAGTCATACACATCACATTGTACTGTAGTATTGTTTTATCTCATGCTTATTTGTCAGTGCTGAGAATATCAACTAGGACTAAAATCACACCTTCAATTTTGAGGCATGCAATTGTGCTTGTGTGCCATCATGCACCTGGTTTCCAGAAGCTGGGTACTAAAAAATGGGCATCTAAAAAATTTTGGGCATGCAGACACGCAGGTTACCATTGAAGGTGAACATCGTAACATGCACAGCAGTAACAATCTGAAGAGGCTGGGTTAGTCCAAATACGCAAATCAAATGTCTGAAAGAATCAAAGCAGGGGATTGCAACAACGTCTCATGGACAGATCATAGCTACACTTGTCTTCTGTTTTCACTTTTGTAGAAGGTGACCTTTGTATGTTAACTGGGGGGAAAACGAATTTGAAAAATGAAACGTTATTTAATTTATTCAGTATTAAATAAACTAAAACGAAACTCCATCAGTCGTGGTTATGAACAGATGCTCAGAGCCAACCTTACTAAAGTTACTATTTCTAGGTCAGTGTGTTGGACTGTTATTCCTGATCAATTTGTTCAGTTGATTATATCCCTCCAGTGATAATTCACTGCACATATGCAGTAGCAAGCATCTATAAGGAATGCTCTGGATTTTCCAAAACATGCAACACTGATTTATTTTAGTTTACACACACAATGGAAAAAACATTTTACTTTTGCTTCTGAGATATTTGTGCCAATTCGGGTTAAACAATGTTGCACTATTTCAGATTGAGTGAGATTAGGTTGAATAAAATTAAAATGGTCTAAAATTTTAATGCAGTTTGGCTGTCACTGATCAGCTACAAGAATGAAATGCCGTCTCAAGAGTCATTTGACGATCCTTCATTTTGGGAATTGACCGATTTGTGTGAGTGTTGAAATGCCAAGCCAGACTAAAAATTGCATGCATGTGTTAAAAAATAAAAGTTTATTATTTGTTTGCCTTCATTTTCCAGAATCAAAGGTCTGTACAGTAGGGCGCACAATCCTTTTTCACTTACAAGAAAAACTTCTATGGATGAACAACCACCATTTAAAGGTACATTGGATGAAAGGAATGAATTTAGGAAAAATCCAGAAGCTTTTTGGATAAATACCTTCAAACCCTCTGGCCATTTAGTATGAACATACCAGAGGGAGAATGAAAAAGGAGGTCCATCATTTCTTTCATTTTAATATTCAACAGAATGAATGTTGAAACAACAAAAATAATGAAAGCTGAATTCAGTTTATCTAGTGATCGACCAAAGTTTGACATTCACACATTTGGCATCGGCCTATAGTGACCCATCGGGGACCATCAACGGTAGATTTTGAACATCGGTAGTCACCAGTGTTTTCTTTCAGAAGTAGAAATAAACTTTGGGTTGTTGTTTGACAATCTTAATTGATGTGCGCAGCATCATTCACATGGAATAGGACACAATTAATCATTTAGAAACACTGTGTTTGTAACAAGAATGCATGGCGAACGGAGGGAAACCGAATATGTTTCACTCAGTAAGTCTTTCATTGAGAAATTATGTATATTATTCCTGCTATAGTGTTGCGATTGGCTGTAGTATTGGCTTCAAAATTATGGTAATCCATAAAGAGTTCAACTAGATGTGGCCTTTGTATTTCTCGATATGCGAAAAGAAGTGCGTTCAGGTGCCCCCCCCCCCCCCAAAAAAAAAAAACAAAAAAAAAAACACAAATAATTACACTGTTTGAATGGGAAGCTTGCATTACCTGAACGAAAGTAGGATGATGGGGTAATGACCAGAGGGTCCTATTAGACTACCAGAGTTATGTCCCTTGTTAGACTTAGAAAACTGTCCCTAAGAATGTTTTGCATCATAGCTCAAGTCTCAATTGTCAGATTTTAATGTCTGTTGGTATGTGATAGAGCAGTTTTGGGAAAAGGATATCTACATATTATGGGGTTTGTCCTATGTATACCTACAACCAGACTTATAGCCCTTGGTAGACTAATGAACCAATTTTCATATAAACATATATCACTTTGGGACCAACACTAAACAAGCTGAAAATCATTATGAGAGTTCAAAATATGGATCATGGTCATTGGGGTCACTCAGGGGACATAGAGTGCATTTTTTTTTCAAATCATGGAAATTGTTTTTCAAGACTCCCAACTACATTTTTTAACCCTTTACCTAATGAATTGGCCGCATCCGCCCACGTAATTTACAAATTAAGTACCGGTAGTTAAAAAAAAATAAAATTCCAAAAATGTTAACAGAACCATATCATGTGACCCCTCATTGGAACGAGCTCGTTAAGCTCGTTCCAATAATGGGGTCACATGATATGGTTCCGTTGAAATTTTTTTTTAAATTTGAAAAAAACAAATATTAAAATAATAAATTTTGATATTGTCTGCCTCAGTTCCACCTAGCAAGTGATTAACCTTACCCAACGAATCGGCAGCACCCACCACTTAATATACAAATTGTGCAGTAGAAAAAAAATCGACGAAACCATATCATGTTACCCCTTATTGAATCAAGCTCATTCCAATGAGGGGTCACATGATATGTTGAAATTGTCTTTTTTTAAGAATTCAGGGAAAAAAGTAAAATTACAAAATTTGTGATATCATGTGTTTTCTGTAACAGGTTAAAATCTGTTTGTGGGAAATAGGCCAAATAATACAATGCATGCACGAAAATGTGAACAGTACACCATGAATTATAAGCTGTACCATTCCAAGACTTTAAACTAATCAAACATTACTTTCCGAGAATTGGTATGTAAACAACATAATTCAACAAACTTCAAGACCAATACAGTGGAGCCCACTTAATTGGATATCTCTTAATTGTATATCCTGGTTAATTGAATATAATATTCAAACACAAAACCATTTACCATACCTTCAGTACAAATTTGGTCTGTTAATTGCTTATGGGTTGTAGAGTAAACTCCTGTTAATTGAATATAAATTTTTGTAATGTCGAAAAAATTACTGTGACACGCACCAAGTTCCCCTTATTTATCAACCTTTTTGGCCTCACTACATCCAATACAGGCATTTATTCTATTACATCTTATTTGACAGAGCTCTATGAGCTCTGTCAAACAAGATATAATAGAATAAATGCTCAGTTTATCTCAAGAATACAGGAAACTGACCAAATCCCTGTTAATTGTATACTCCTGTTAATTGAATAATTTTCACTGGCAAAGTGGATATTCAATTAAGAGGATTCTACTGTAATGCCACTCACTGTCTTTTCATTCATGTATTCCATGGATTATCATCTGATTGACTTACAATTGTTCCATTGAAGTTACATTTCATGCTTTATATCGAGTACTGAAATAAATTTGATTATGCTGCGAAAAGCTTATTCTAAAAATCGGGTAATATTTTTTGAATTCCCGCTTACTGTGCACTTGTGGGATAAAGGTGTGCAGATGTTCGTTGATGATTTTCTTGAAAATATTTTCCCAATGCTAGGCTTCAACAGTTGCATGCTTCACTTCAAGTGGTAGCATGCAGTATACAGTGCACCTCCCATTTTCAAAATCAAAAGACTGATATCCTATCTGTGGTATTGCAAGAGGAGCATATGCCACACCTCTTGTTGCACTTGTTACCTAAATAAAGCCTTATGTTGGGAAATCATGTATTGTTTTTTAGCTGTCAGTTGAGATCCTTGTTAAAAAACCAGGAACATTATTGACAGAAGGTCAACTGTTTGAATGGTTAGCCATATTGAATTCATATACTTTTGCATAGACTTACCCTTTACCCATCATGATGGTACTATTCACAAAAAATGCCATTCAATTTTCAGTATTTAAAAAAAAAAATTTTCTCAAAAACTTACCTTATGACCCCTCATTGAAATGAGCACATTGAGCTTGTTCCAATGAGGGATTATAAGCTATGTTTTTGATGCAAAAAAAATAATAATATTTTGTTAAAAACACTTTGTTTGCAAGTGTCATCTGCTTTTTCGTGTTAGGTAAGGGATTGATGCCACACACAGCCACAAACTGCCCCTTTTATATTGCTCTGAAAAAGTTGTCCCAACTGTATTCTTTCTGGATTACTGAACTGGCAGGATGCATTTATCTTGATGGTGATTTTACATTCATTGTTGGCTGCCTGCTCCTGTATTTACAATAATTAAAAATGTAAAATTAATGTGAGGACTCAAGGGTTAACCCTTCATCCAGTGCACACCATATCAAAATTTGTTAATTCAATTATTTTATTTTTATAACTTTTCAAAAAATTCAACAAAACCATATCATGTGACCTCCCCCTCCCCCCCCACCCCCCCCCCCCCTCTGCTTGGAATGAGCTTGTTCCAATGAGGGGTCACATGATATGGTTTTGCAGGCAGATGTAGCGGATTCCTAGGGTAAAGGCTTAATGCCATGTACAGAATTTTGTGCTCTGAATATGCAAGATTGAATGTCACTGCGGGATGTGTACTTTTCTATTTTTGAGATGTTTAAACTCTTATTGTGCTTTCATTTATTTTTAGCTCACCTGGCCTAAAATCTTTCTTCTTTGAAACTACTGAGCCCATGTGAACCAAACCTGGCAGGGATAGTCTATGGGTGGTCCTCTACAAAACGATCCTCAATTTGTTCCCATGGGTTTGAAAACATGGCTGCCAGAGGCATTCTTTGATTCTGATTGGTGGATTTTGAAAAATATTCTCCTCTGAAACCACAGGGCCAAATGTTTTGAAACTTTGCATGGTTGTTGACTGGGACCCCCTCTACCAACAATCCTCATTTAATGTTGATCGGGTTGCAAACATGGCTTCAATTGCGGCTTATAGTTACTATAAAAGCTTACAGTTACTATAGAAACCCTATGGGAAATCACATTTTCATCTTCTCTGGAACTACTAAACTGACGAGAACCAAACTTGGCAGGAATGATCTATGGGACGTCCTCTACAAACAAGCTTCATTTTGTTCCCGTGGGTTGAAAAACATGGCCGCCAGAGGCATTCATTGATTCTGGTTGGTGGATTTTGAAAAATCTTCTCCTCTGAAACCACAGGGCCAAATGTTTTGAAATTTTGCATGGTTGATGACTGGGACCCCTTTACCAATGATCCTCATTTAATGTTGATCGTGTTGCAAACATTGCCACAATTGAGGCTTATAGTTACTATAGAAACCCTATGGGAAATCACATTTCCATCTTCTTTGGAACTGCTGAGCCGACATGAACCAAACTTTGCAGGAATGTCTATAGGAGGCCTTCTACAAACGATCCTCTTTTTGTTCACATTGGTTGGAAAATATGGCAAGCAGAGACATTCTCTGATTCTGATTGATGGATTTTGCAAAAATCTTCCCCTCTGAAACTGCAAAGTCAAAAGTTTTGAAACTTTACATGATTGAGGACTGGAACACCTTCTGCCAATGATCCTTGTGTAATGTTGATGTAATTTTACAAACATGGCCACAATTGCAGCTCATAGTTATGGAAAGCCTATGGAAAATCACATTTTTATATGTCGTTCCAGGTGAGCAATTACAGGCTCTTTGGAGCATCTAGTTTAAATGTTGTTTTATTTTTTAGGAGCAGGTGATAGTTGTGCTAGAACTGATGCAGTGTTTGTCCCCAGAGCCGGAGGAAAGAGTCACGTAAAAAGCAAGTTTATCACACAGCACTTCACTTTTACATGAGTGGATACTTCTTAATATAGTCTTGTTAAGTGCATGTATAATGACTTGTCAAACACTAAAGCATTTACCATATCTTAAGTGGAAATATACCCTGTTAATTGCATATAGGTTGTAGGTTAAATCTCTCTTAATTGAATAAACAATATATGATTTAGGCTATTAAGAAAAATTTCTAGTTTCCCAAGGAATTTTTCCTGAACTTTTTGATGGGGTGTTGGGAGGCTTTTCTATTTTTCTTATTTTTTTCTCCTTAATTCCTGGGAACAGTTTCAAATGTCTCAAAGATTCAAACATTTGAAATTTTTTATTCTCCTGGGAATTATTGGTCATTCAACAATTGTGTTTTTAGCTCATCTTGACAAAGTCAAGCTGAGCTAATCTCATCGCTCTCCATCTGTCGTCCGTCCATCCATCGTCCGTCAACACCATGTTTTGGTCTTCTCCTCCAAAGCCACTGGGCCAATTCAAGTGAAAGTTTGTGTGTGTGATGGTCCCAAAGGGGCATTTCATTTTTGTTCAACTCAACATGCCCAGCCCCATAGGGAGAGAGTGGGGGAAAAATATCCAAAATATTTAAAAAATCTTCTTCTCATGAACCAGTGTGTACAATGACTTGATATTTGCTATGAAGCTTCCTTTTGAGATGTAGAATCAAGTTTGTTCAAACAAAGTTCGTGAAGCAATATTTGGCTTTGTAATGGGAGGGGTAAGATTTTTGGCCCCGCCCAAAATTTCTATTTTCTGAACCGATGGTTCGGTTTGAAATAAATTTGGTATGTGGTATTATTGGGTCATAAGTACTTGACCCATGCAAAAAAAAATTCCTGCATCCCCAGGGGAACCCTAGGAGCTAAAAATAGAAATATTTTCAAATGCCCATATTTCCCAAACCACACGGAACAGAAAGATGTTATTTGGTATGAAGTATCCTTAGGACCATTAGAATTGAATGGTAAAAAAAACAGCTGCCATCAGTTATGTTAGGGTGTTCTGTAATGGGCATCAAAAAAATGCTGAGTCTGCATATTTGCAAAAATTAAAAAAAATCTTTTCTCCAGAACCAATCATCAGAATCTTTTGATATTCGGTATACAGCATTCATAGGGGCAGGGGGGGGGGGGGGGGGGGGGGCAGATACAAGTTTGTTAAAATAAAGCCCATTGGTTCATATTTGGGCTCAGTACAGGAGCCCAATTTTTTTACATACGGTAATATGGGGAATATTCTTTAAACATCTTCTTCTTCAGAACCACCAGTCAGAATCTTTTAATGTTTGATATACATCATTGTTATGAGGGTCAGATTCAAGATTGTTCAAACCAAGTCCCTAGGTTAATATTTGGGCTTCCTACAGAAGCCCAAATTTTAACTTTGTTCAATATGGGGGATAATTTTTAAAAATCTTCTTCTTCAGTTCCACCAGTCAGAATGCTTTCATATTTGGTATGCAACATCTCTAAAGGGGTCAGATTCAAGTTTGTTCAAATCAGATTCCTAGGAATATATTTGGGCTCGCTATGGTAGCCCAAATTTTTAGTTAGTGCGATATGAGGAAATTTCTTTAAAAATCTTCTTCGTCAGCTCCACCAGTTGGAATGCTTTCATATTTGGTATATAACATCTCTAGGAGGGTCAGATTCCAGTTTGTTCAATTCGAGTGCCTGGGTTAATATTTGCGCTTCACATGGGAACCTGAAATTTAACTTGGTACAATATGAGGGAATTTCTTAAAAAATCTTCTTCTTGAGATCCACTAGTCAGAATGCTTTCATATTTGGTATACAACATCTCTAGGGGGTTCAGATTCAAGTTTGTTCACATCAGATCCATAGGTTAATATTTAGGCTCGCTATGGTAGCCCAAATTTTAACTTAGTGCAATATGAAGAAATTTCTTTAAAATTTTTCTTCTTCAGATCCAACAGTCAGAATGCGTTCATATTTGATACACATCTCTTGGGAAGTCAGATTCAACTGTGTTCAAATTCAGAGCCTGGGTTAATATTTGGGCTCCCTATGGGAGCTGGAATTGGCCATTTTGCTTAAGAATTAACAATTTTGTAGTCAGTACCCTTCAGAAGTGTGTAAAGAAGATTAATCTACATAGGTTGTATCAAGGGGCTTCATAGGGGAGCTCTACATTATGATCAAGTGAAGAAAAGGCATGATGCTCAGATTATTTTTGTCACTCCTGAGGGACTCGAGGATTTGACAGTGTAGGCTATGGATATGGATTGCTTAATGTAGACTCATTCTTGGTCTCTGTCATTCTTGGTCTCTGTTTATATTGTTTTCTGTTCAAGATGAGCACTTCAGGCCCGTGGGGCCTCTTGTTTATTTACATGACAGTTTCCATCATAATTATTAAATATCAAAGTTTATAAAGAATTGGCTTTAGTCACTGTAGATTTTGACTGATTAAAAAATAAAACAGGTAAAAAAAATTCTTTTTGTAGAATTATAATGATGAGAGAGATGTATTAGAAACCAAATTTTTTTATCAGATCGAAAAATTATTCTGAAAACCACCCAGTTAACCAGCTTTACAAATATCTTTGCTCTTATTACTTCCAGTGTAAGCATTTTATATATTATACCACGATTGGTATGTGTATTCAGTGTTACCTGATACAATACAGACATTGAGAAATGTGCTAGGTACATCAAGCTTGGAATCCAGTCTACATGTAAGAACATCTGATTGGTCATTATGCATCCTCGTGACGTTATGATGTGAATGAAATGCTTTGATACAAAACAGTCTCAACCAAGAATGTAAATGGACCTGCAAAGATTATATTTTTCGTTTAACCCTTAACTCCCTGAATGCTGCTGACGGATATTCCTGCCCAGGATCCAAAATCCTTTGCCACTGAAATAAGTGAAATTTGGGCACATTTAACCAAATTTCTCCCCTGCAAATTGAATGAACTTTTCATCCAATGATTTCTTTACATAAATTTAGATGAGTTTTTTATCAAATCTAGTCATGGCTGCTTCAGAGCAGCCATGATGAGATTTGATGAAAACATTTTGAAAATACTCAGCGGGTTAAGAGTTAAGGTCTGGGCAAATTTCTTGAATACTTACTAGACCACCACCTGCACATTGCTAGTAGCTAAGCAGTGACTTTTAGTCAAATCTTGGCTGCCCATTTAAGCAGCCAAGACTTGACTTGAAATAACTGCGAAGGCAATCTGTCTATTTTCAGCATGATCTCCTCATGATTGCATGCTAAGGGTACCTGTTCTGATGATGTAAAAGTCAGAAATGGGCCTTTAAGAGTTAAATATCAGACTCATTCACTTTATTCAAGTTGAATCATGGTATAAATTTGGAGGTGAGGTGGCTCAGTTGGTAGAGGTGCTGGCTGCAAGCCAAAAGGTCCATGGTTCAAATGCCACCTGCGGCAACCACATTATGTCCGTCGGTAAGACACTTCACGCCCATTGCTTATGTGGGGGCATGGTGACGTTGAGTGCTAAGGCTTACTGCACATTGATGGTGCACCTGTCTTCAACCAATGCTAACCCTGCTTGTGTGGAGTTAGTATGCTGGGGAACTGACAATTGCTTGCTGTTGCACAGTGGTTCTCTTCAGGTATTCCTGCTTCTTCCACCTGTAAAACTGTCATGGTCATGACCAGCCATTGTGCAGAAATATGTGACCTTAAACACCAATAAATAAATAAATAAATCGTAAAAATTCAGAACACAACTTGGTGCTCATGAATTTCAGAAAAAACTCCCAACTCAGGAAAAACTCCTGTTGTTGATTCCAGTACTCCTACTCCAGCCTCGTTGTGTTCTGTCTTGGTATAACTTCTTTGACAAGCTCCGAGAGCAATTATCATCAGAGTATGGGAAAATGACTAAATTCTTGTTCATTGAATGTTTCCTGGATATTTCTTGAGTGTCCATGTAGCTATTCATATATCAGGGTTCCACTCTACTGTGTTCTATTTTCTGCAAACTATATGTTTTCTTTCACTTTGCTATATGAGAGAAAGATAACACAAGCATTCGGATTAAGAACTTATCACATTGCTGCAAACAGTTGTGCTTTGCAGGAAAATTAGAATAAACATTTGCTCAGAAGACCCTCAAGTATCTGTTTTGTAGCCGAGACTATGTCGGCTCTACATCAGTAACATAATCATGAATCTAAAATCAATAATACTCATCTTTGGGTAGGACACATTTACTTACCTCACAATAATATCTACAAATGATGCCATCTCTCAGTAAAGAGACCTTTACATAGAGAGTAATCGCTTGACTGGACTTGTTACGTGAAATAATTCATGAGAGGTGTGGGACATTGTACAAACACGAGTGCAAGAATGCACACGAGTGTTTTACAATATAGTCCCTCGTCTCGAATGAATATTAAGTAATGTATATTACTTTTCATTATTAACGATAATTATATTATTTAACCCTTTACCTAACGTATTGGCCAAAACCAGCCAGCACTATTCTAAAAAATCGCCCATTTTTTTGTCTCTAAAACATAGGTTATGACCCCTCATTGGAACGAGCTAGTCGAGCTCGTTCCAATGAGGGATCAAAACCTATGTTTTTGAGACAAAAAATGAAAATATTAGTTATTCAAGAATTTTTTTTGCAAGTGTCGTTGGCTTTTCATGTTAGGTAAAGGGTTAAAAATAAACAAAACAAAGAAATCCCCATTACACCCATGGCAAAGCATCTTCGTTTGCTCGCATGGATACATGACACAATTGTTCATTGCATAATTCACTTGTGAAGTTATCATTTATAATCAAACCCAGAAATCCCTGTAAATCACTCTTTGGAAAGGAATAAAATTTGATAAAATGAGAAGAAAAATGCAGAAAAGGCTTACCACTCCTAGAATTTCAAGGTTCAAGAAGCCAATAACTCTTCTTTTGAAATACTGAGAACACCAAGTATAACATATAGTACGGAAGTGATACCTCTAAAGTAAATGGCTTTAACCCTTTACCTGACATGAAAAGCAGACGACACTTGCAAACAAAATTATTGAATAACTATTATTTTTACACTATAACCCAATGGCCCAAACTAGCTGGTGCTAATTCAAAGTTATCAAGGGCCAAACACAAATTTTGAACCCCCCCCCCAATCCCCCAAATTTGCTTGCAAAACCGAAAATTAAAAGTCCTATCTGGCCCTCCATACATTTACTCTCCACACCGTCAAGAAGTGACCGGAATTGGCGTAAACATCATTCTTTGTTTGGCCCTAAAGTCATCAACAATGAAATGACATCTGTGCTTTAAAATCTCCTTTTTTAGCTTAACTTGACATAGTCAAGATAAGCTATTGCCATCACGCGTGCGGAAGTCTGTTAGTCTGTGAGTCTGTGATGTCTGTTCACATTTTCCTTTAGCACGGGCTACACCCAGCAGTTCTTGTCTGATCGTCACAAAATTTCATATGCAGGTTTGGGGTCATGTCTAGATGAGAACGTCCCCTTTTGGTCGCGATCGGGCAACCGGTATGGCCGCCCGAGCCCAAAACCCGAAAACCATTAGCACAGTCTACAGGTCGTATTTATGAAGGGATTTCATTGTAACTTGGTAGGATGCCTCTGTATAATGCCTAGATGAGAACGTCCCATTTTGGTCGTGATTGGTCAGTTGTGATGGCTACTAGTGCCCGAAGCCCGAAAACCTTGAGCACAGTCTACAGGTCATATTTATGAAGGGATTTCATTGTAACTTCGCAGGATCACTCCAGATGATGCCCAGATGAGATTGTCCCCTTCGGTTGCGATCATTCAATCATGATGGCTGCCCGAGCCCGAAGCCCGAAAACCTTAAGCACAGTCTACAGGTCATATTTATGAAGGGATTTCATTGTAACTTGGTAGGTTGACTTCATATGATGTCTAGATGAGAATGTCCCCTTTTGGACATGATTGGGCAACTTTGACGGCCAAAGGTACCCGAAGCCCAAAAACCTTTTGCACTGTCTACAGGTCATATTTATGAAGGGATTTCATTGTAACTTGATAGGATGACTCCAAATAATGTCTAGATGAGAACGTCCCATTTTGGCCGTGATCATTCAGCCTTGATGGGTACCCAAGCCCAAAAACCTTTAGCATAGGCAAAAGGTTATATTTATAGAAGGATTTTATTGTAACCTGTTAGGTTGACTCCATATAATGCCTAGATGATGACATCCCCTTTTGGTCGTGATTGGTCAACTGTGATGGCTACAGGTGCCCGAAGCCCGAAAACCTTGAGCACAGTTTACAGGTCATATTTATGAAGGGATTTCATTGTAACTTTGCAGGATCACTCCAGATGATGCCCAGATGAGATTGTCCCCTTTGGTTGCGATCATTCAGCCATGGTGGCTGCCCGAGCCTGAAGCCCGAAAACCTTTAGCACAGTCTACAGGTCATATTTATGAAGGGATTTCATTGTAACTTGGTAGGTTAACTTCATATAATGTCTAGATGAGAACGTCCCCTTGTGGACATGATTGGGCTACTGTGATGGCTAAAGGTGCCCGAAGCCCGAAAACCTTTAGCACAGTCTACAGGTCATATTTATGAGGGGATTTCATTGTAACTTGGTAGGATGACTCCAAATAATGTCTAGATGAGAACATCCCATTTTGATCGCGATCATTCAGCCTTAATGGGTGCCCGAGCCCAAAAACCTTTAGTATAGGTAAAAGGTCATATTTTTGGAAGGATTTCATTGTAACCTATTAGGTTGAATCCATATAATGCCTAGATGATGACATCCCCTTTTGGTCATGATTGGTCAGCTGTGATGGCTACAAGTGTCCGAAGCCCAAAAACCTTGAGCACAGTCTACAGGTCATATTTATGAAGGGATTTCATTGTAACTTTGTAGGATCTCTCCAGATGATGCCCAGATGAGATTGTCCCTTTTGGTTGCGATCATTCAACCATGATGGCTGCCCGAGCCCAAAGCCCGAAAACCTTTAGCACAGTCTACAGGTCATATTTATGAAGGGATTTCATTGTAACTTGGTAGGTTGACTTCATATAATGTCTAGATGAGAACGTCCCCTTTTGGACACGATTGGGCAACTGTGACGGCTTCAGGGGCTCAAAGCCCAAAAACCTTTAGAACAGTCTACAGGTCATAATTATGAAGGAATTTCATTGCAGCTTGATAGGATGACTCCAAATAGTGTCCAGATGAGAATGTCCCCTTTTGGTTGCGATCATTCAACCATGATGGCTGCCAGAGCCCAAAGCCCCAAAACCTTTAGCACAGTCTACAGGTCATATTTCTTAAGGGATTTCATTGTAACTTAGTAGATTGACTTCATATAATGTCTAGATGAGAACGTCCCCTTTGGATGCAATTGGGAAACTGACGGCTACAGGGGCCCGAAGCCAGAAAACCTTTAGCACAGTCTACAGGCCATATTTATGAGGGGATTTTAATGTAACTTGATAGGATGACTCGTTTTGGAATAATTTCACTGTAACTTGGTAACTTTTGTTGATATACGTTAACTGTGAGGGCCACATACATTAACTGTGAGGTCATATTAACCCACCCCTCAGCCCTTTAGTACAGTGTACACCTCATATTATTTTTATCATAAACATAGCACACAGGGAACAGAAATGAACATATTCCCAATTACCACAATTCTTGTCTTATTTCATAATCCTTTCATAAACATTGAACATTATCCTTTTCATCAAACACAACACACAAGTTAAGCTACAGTGTCATTGACACTTTCATTGAGGAGGCCAGACACAAATCAATGCAAGAATTGGTGGATCCAAGGCTGTTATTGGATGATGGAAGTGTTCAACGTTTGGTTTTTGACGTTCAGGGCTGTAACTTTATAATAATTATAAAATTATTTCATGCTTCCCAATTTCGGGACATACGCCTGATGTCATCATTTTTGTTAATGATTATTCCACTGTTTGTTAAGTATTCCTTCCCTGTCCTTCTGTGAATCCTTCCTGTTAAACTCTTAAGCTTTTTGGCTAATTTTTATTGAATTTTTTTATTATTTTTCTTGGGAATTTAACATTTATAACAGAATATTATTTTGCTTCTTCCCCATGGTTACGTCCTCACCCAAGGGGTGTTAGGTCGTTTAGTCTTGCATCTTCTATCCGATGTATCGTTTCTTCTTCCTATGAAGAGTTAGCTTTGCATCTGGTAGCATTAATTGTTTTATGACTTTGGGCCTTTTTGTGTTCCTGATGTCTTGTTTACATTGACGTTGTTTACATTGACAACGTCCTCATATGTAGGTAGTTTTTTATATTCTATTACTGTAGAATTATTGTTGGATACATGGATTATTATTCCGGTAGTGTAGTTAAAAAAAATTGAATTTTGTCCAGACTCTGGATGCCTTTGGGCTCTTCATGTAAGGCATTTTTTCAACAACAAAAATTTTGTTCCAAAAAATATTTTGAATTGATTTTTGATTGCTATTATTCATGTATCTTAATTATATATATTTTGTTGTGGAGTTTGGAGGTCTGATAACGATGCACTCCTGCGGACTCTTGTCATTCTTGTGTTCACTGGAATGACTAATGTTGGAGACGGGTGTCGTGGTACGTTGTTGGCGGTGAGGCACTGAGGGCAGGCCTCTCACCACGTTATAATTCATTTTGTCAGTTTCTATTTCAGAGGAACATGAACATGGTGATGATATTCTGACACCCATGCAAGTGTGCTACTGTTGTCGCACTCTGTGGAGCATATAGAGCTAGCTGCAGTGCTTGAGTTAAGACCTTTTGTTAAGGGTTTTAATCTCTTGCAAGCAGCTAGCTCAGCCGGTGAAGCGGTACTCCGTCCGTGGGTGCCATAACGCCGGGTAAGTCCATTGCGGTCTAAGAAGTGGATTGGGTAGAGCGAGCACTTTAATATAAATATCTCACCCAGCGACGACGAAAATAGGGAGGAAGTCAACAAGTTTCTTGTACTTGGCTTGGTCTATAGACCGCGAGCGGGAGATGCCCCCCCCCCCCTTTCTCTAACCTAACAGACATTTGGGGCCAAATGTTGTTATGAGAAACTTGCACGAGCCGGAGCATATGTCTGCCCTCCACTGGGGATGCTCTGTTTAGTCTGCAACCGGGGTTGGCTTCAGTCACGGCTATGTTTCACACGCCGAAATGAAATTTTCTCATTGGAAACTTGCACGAGACAGAGCATACGTCCGACCATCGCTCGGGATGCTCCGTCTAATCTTCAGCCGGGGTTGGCTTCAGTCTCGGCTTCCTCTGCTACATTATTAAAGCACACACGACCGCATCCTAGCTACCCGACTTCGGATATCCAGCCTGCTGCACGAAGAAGGAACTAGTCTTCGCCTGTAAAGTCGGATCATCCGGTAGCTAGGGAGATGAGGCCTCGATCATTGGGACGTTCGGAGAAGAGATCCATCCCCGACACACCGTTCCAGGAGCATAAAGCGGCTAGGAAACAGAAGACTGCTGCACCTCAGGCCTCGATGATGGACTTGCTGTCGCAGATTGCGCAGCTGACCACAGCATCCCAGCAAGTGCAGATGCAGCCTCCCTCAGTCTCAGAACCTGAGCTGTCGGATGGTGCTGGGTCGGTCCAGTCGTCTGTTCACGCAGATGCAAGGGACCGAGATTCGCAACTGATTCTCTCGGATGGTGAAAGGGATAAGGAAGGGGATTACCCTTCCCTTTCGGAACAGCACAGGGTTGCGATGGATTTCATCCATCAATACTACCCTGAATTTTTTCCAATGAATCAGAATGCTGCAACGACAAGGAAGAAACCGCTGACGTTGTTAAGACGCAGACTTTATCCAGACAAAGGAGGAAGTCCTTTCATTTCCGATCCAAGCTTTCGTCAGCCCATGATCAGGCTATTTAGAAAGCGTCAAGTGATCTGTTATTGAAGTCGGCGTTTCAATCAACCCGCTTCAGCAGACGAGTAAAGGAGGACGTTCCAGATTTAAACATCAAAAGGGAACTCCTCACGAGGGTACAAGAAGCCGTCTTACAATTACTCTGGAGGTCGTCAATATAGCGACTCGGGAAAGGGGCGTAGGTCTGATCGGGAATATCGGTCAGACCCCCCCCCCCCCTAGGCTGATGGGATGAGGTTCTTCGCAGGGAGGACATAGTTTCTCCTCCTGTAAGCCTCGCAGGTCATACAGCTGATGTTCAAGACCTCTATTGCTTACCACTTGCGGAAGGGTATCATCTTCGCGAGAAACTGGACAGCAGTTACAGAAAATCAGTGGGTGAGAAGTGTAGTCTCGGACGGCCTATGGCTATCATTCCAAGCGGCACCCCCACTTACAGGATGTCTGCGCTGGTCAGATCTTTCATCGGATCCTTTCAAAAGAGAGTCTCTCTTAGCGAAGGTACAGGCTCAATATTAAAGGAAGCAATAGAGGTCACCGAGAATCAGGATTCTCAGGGTTTTTACAGTCACCTGTTCCTCGTACCGAAGCCAGAAGGCTTGTTCCGACCAGTAATAGACTTGAGCTGGATAAACAAGCTTATCATGGCTCCAAAATTCTATATGAGGACCATTCAGTCGGTAAGAGCGAGCATTCGAGTGAACGACTATGCAGCAAGCATAGATCTAAGGATGTGTACTTTCATGTTCTGGTACATCCGGTATTCAGAAAGTACCTGTGGTTCGCTGTACAAGGGAAGGTGTATCAGTTCAGAGCAATGTGCTTTGGTCTGAACCTGGTTCCCTGAGCATTCACTCGTATAATGAACTCGGTAATGTCATACTTCCAAGCTCATTCGTCTGCGGTAACGTTGGCTTACTTGCACGGCATTCTTCAGAGATACGGCAACAGAATTATTCTTCAGAAAGATGTTCAGAGTTTGCTTCTTTTGTTCCGATGTCTCTGTTTTATCGTGAACGAGAAAAAGTCGGATATAGATCCGTCTAAGTCGTTCACTCACTTGGGAATGAGCTTCGAGACTCACAACAATCTGGTTCGTCAGCCGTTACCCAGAGCAAAATTTGTCAGTTGTTATGCTCACTTTTGTCTACACTCAGACGCATTAACGGCAAAGGAATTCATGCGACTGATGGGGCTGTGCGGAGATACTTCAGATCTTATTGCGATGACCCGGAGGCGTCCCCTCCAGATATTCTTTACTCAGAACTGGAGTGGGATGACGCATTCGCTCGAAACCAGTATTGTTTCAATGGACCTAGTAAAACAGGGGTTCAGATTTGAGCAGATATTCAGTGGTTAACTCAGGGAGTTCCGCTGCAACTGCCGGATCCGACTTTCACGATTATGTCTGATGCGAGTCAGACGGGTTGGGACGCGACCCTAAGTCCCGCAGACTTGAGGTGTCAGGGTCTTTGCAACCCTCGGTTCCTAGAGAAATGCATAGACATCAAAGAGATGATGTTAATTTGGTTAGTGCTACAAAATTGGATTCACATAATAGTGGATGTCCATGTTCAAATTTTGTCGGACAATTCGACAATAGTAGCTTACATCAGGACCAAGGCGACACTCATTCAATGCCATTATGCGAATTAATGGAGAAGATTCTCCTATACATCATGCATCATCATGTTCATCTTTCTGTCCATCATATACCGGGTCGTCTGAATGCACTAGCAGACTCGCTTTCTTGGAAAGGTCACCTGTTGCCATTGGACCGGACTCTCAACAAGCGAATATTCAGGCAGATTTACTACCAATGGGATTGTTCCATGATAGATCTGTTTGCGACACACCGGAACAATCAGTTACCGACGTTCGTGTCGCCATGCCAAGATCATCGAGTGTACACAGTAGACGCTCTTTTGATCTCATGGGATGGAATGATAGTTCAAATAGTCTCGTTGCAAAATCCTGATAGAAGCACCTCTGTAGTGACAGAAACCTTGGATCAATCTTCTCAGGTGTCTGTTATGGGATGTTCCCCGGAAGCTTCTTCCACGAGAGGACCTTCTTTATCAGGGGAAGTATTTGTTCTTCGCGTCCTTCTCCCCCCTTAGTGTCATTATGGAGTCGGTCAGACATGAGGGAGTCTTGCGATTCCTATACTATTTGATGAGGAACACAAGAACGATTCAAGTAATGTGGGTGAAGGGGGTTTGTTATGATTTGGAATCCCACTCCCCCCCCCCTCCCCCACCACCAATGTGTTAACAAGTGATTACCGGGAAAGTTTTCTTCCCGTAAGCCTCCTATGCATTTAAGTACATACATGCATTTCATGACTACTCGATTGGTTCTATGGCGACCTCATGGGCACATCCACTTTCTAGTTGGTTCTTTTCCTGTGGTTGTTCGTCTATATGTCATTCACGAGTATATGATTCATGGTCAATAAATTGCTAGTCTTGGGGTACCTGGGAGGCTGTTTAGTCAGTTAACTGGTATTCAGATGATTACATGCGGGATTTCAATGCTCACGTGCATAATAATCGCATTATTAGGCAGACGTATTATTGTATATTATGGACCTTAGAAACTATGAATTATTTCGGGGGCGGTCCGTGGAGAGTCTGTTAATCATAGCTCGATCCATTTCTAGATCCAGGTTTCTATTAATGGCGGTACTCAATCGAATACATCTTGTCTTCAGTCTTGTATATTCGCACATTTTCCAGGAACATAGATATCGGATAGAACACGTCTAGAAGTGTTATTTACTGGAATTTATTGTACACCTGAATGGGGTTGTCTGTGGGTTACCTTGTAAGTGTGTTTACTCTCCAGAGATCGTCCATTGTGATTCTATTGGACATGTGTATGTTATATATTATATAACTGGTTTTCGACCTATCTGCGTATGCCGACTCTGGTAAAGGTAACGAGCGGGCGATATTAATTACCGGGATCGCCACTATAGCCTTAGCATCTGAAGTGGCATTAAGCACCAATTTATTAATAATAATTAATACCTGGGTGTCTATCTGACGAATATTTATATTGTGATTTGGTACCACTTCTACTGATTCCAGAGTGCTCCCCTCTTCTTTTTGAAGATTCCTTCAAAAAAGAGGGGGGGGGATTTTTTTACCTCTCCGCCGGCTTGATAAGTATGTAACTATGAGTGAAGCTGTTTTGTCTGTAGATTATATCCTGGATACAGCTTGTGTTTATTGTATATGGCGTATGTTTGTGGGGGATAGCCTCTCATTCTCAAATACGCCATCCTAATTTTTTGGGCTTAGTCCGGACTAGCCTTAAAAAATTGGGAAGTCATTACATCCAATTAGCATAGTCTTCATGCTGGGAATATGGAATTACTTGAATGTGGCTCCTTATTGATGATATGTCTTCTCTATTACTGGAGAGAGAGACATACATGTAATTCCTTTTAAATTTAATTTCCTTTCAGATTGGATTACAGGATTGGAACTATGTTCATCTCCTAATTCCGAAGTCCTAGGCCCTTCGCCTTTTTACGATCCACCTAGTCTGGGCCATTGGGTTATAGTGTAAAAATATTATAAATTTAAAGTAATTTGTATATTTTTCTACTTACCAATGGCCCAGATGGAGATAGCCCTCCCATGAGTGGGCACTCATTCCTCCCCGCTGAATTATTATGTAGTACTCTCTTCTACAAAGAATGATGTTGGCGCCAATTCCAGTCCTTTCCTGACGGTTGCGCATAAGTGGAGAGTAAATGTATGGAGGGCCAGATAGGACTTTTAATTTTCGGTTTTGCAAGCAAATTTTGGGGATTGGGGGGTTAAAAATTTGTGTTTGGCCCTTGATAACTTTGAGTTAGCACCAGCTATTCTGGGCCATTGGTAAGTACAAAAATATACAAATTACTTTAAATTTATAATTTTTTCATTTTTTGCATCAACACACAGCTTTTGACCCCTCATTGGAACCAGCTCAGCAAGCTTATTCCAATGAGGGGTCATAAGCTATGTTTTTTACCCCCAAAATAATGAAAATGGCCATTTTTAGCTTAACTTGACAAAGTCAAGATAAGCTATTGCCATCACGCATGCGGAAGTCTGTGAGTCTGTTCACATTTTCCTTTAGCACAGGCTACACCCTGTAGTTCTTGTCCTATCATCATGAAATTTCAAATGCAGATTTGGGGGCATGTCCAGATGAGAACATCCCCTTTTGGTCACGATCGTTGAACCGTGATGACTGCCCGAGCCCAAAACCCTTTAACACAGTCTACAGGTATTTATGAAGGGATTTCATTATAACTTGGTAGGATGCCTCTGTATGATATCTAGATGAGAACGTCCCCTTTCGGTCATGGTCTGTCAACCGTGATGGCTGCCCAAGCCCGAAACACAAAAACTTTTAGCACAGTCTGCAGGTCATATTTAATATGGAGGGATTTCATTGTAACTTGTTTGGATGACTACGTATGATGTCCAGATGAGAACTTCCCCATTTGGTCGTGATCTGTCAACCGTGATGAATGCCCAAGCCCAAAACCTGAAAACCTTTAGCACAGTCTGCGGGCCGTATTTAGGGAGTGATTTCATTGTAACTTGTAGGTTGACTTCATATAATGTCTAGATGAGAATGTCCCCTTTTGGGTCAAGATTGGTCAACTGTGACGGCTGCAGGGGCCCAAAGCCCGCAAACCTTTAGCACAGTCTACAGGTCATATTTATGAAGGGATTTCATTGTAACTTGGTAGGATGACTCCAGATAATGTCTAGATGAGGACATCCCTTTTTGGTCGTGACCATTCAGCTGCCCAAGCCCAAAACCCGAAAACCTTTAGCACAGTCTATAGGTCGTATTTATGGAGCGATTTCATTGTAACCATATAATGTCTAGATGATAACGTCCCCTTTTGGTCATGATTGGCCAACTGTGACGGCTACAGTGGCCCGAAGCCTGAAAACCTTGAGCACAGTCTACAGGTCATATTTATGAAGGGATTTCATTGTATGTTGGTAGGACGACTCCAGATAATGCCCAGATGAGAATGTCCCCTTTAAGCCATGATCATTCAACCAGATGTATTGTAACTTGGTATGTTGACTCCATATAATGTCTAGATCAGAACATCCCCTTTTGGTTGCGATCGGTCAACTGTGATGGCTACACAGGTCCGAAGCCCAAAAACCTTTATCACAGTCTACAGGCTGTATTTATGAAGGCATTTCATTGTAACTTGATAGGATGACTCATATAGGAATAATTTCACTGTAACTTGATAACTTTTGTTGACATACATTATCTGTGAGGGCTACATACATAACTGTGAGGGCCACATTAACCCACCACTCAGTTCTTTAGTACAGTCTACACCTTATATTATTTTTATTGAAAACATAGCATACAGGGAACAGAAATTAACATATTACCAATTATCACAATTCTTGTCTTATTTCATAATCCTTTCATAAATATTGAACATTATCCTTTTCATCAAACACAACACACAGACAAGTTATGCTACAGTGTCATTGACACTTTCATTGTCATTGACACTTTCATTGTGAATAGCGCTGGATGGTTTTGGCCGTTACGTTGGGTAAAGGGTTAAAGAGCTTGGAAACCATGTAGAACGATTCAGGCTGATGGATAATGGGGTTGAGTAATGTCGCAGCACTAGAAGCAATAAGGGGTGAGCTTGGGTGGATGAGGATCTAAGGAAAGGATAGACTTAATGAAACTCTGCTATCTTAACTATTTGGTAAATCTCCCTGCCAGCTGATGGTGTTATGTTCTAGAATATTTGGAATTCAAACATAAAGACAGGGTGGATAGACCAAGTGAGGAAGTTAATATAGAACTATTCAATGGAGATCTCGGACTTAGAAGTGGGCACAACCCAGGGTAAAAAAATTGTCAGAGAAAAAGTCATGGCGGATTGTAACCTGAATTGGCAAGAATGGGTGAAGGCAAAGAGGTCTTTGGGTGGCCTGCATGATAAAGAGAGAAGCCAGGTTTTGAAAAGTACCTTGATGACACCTTTGGGGGGGTCACTATTGTTCAAGATGTCATGGTCGCTTGAGTTTAGAGGAAAACGGGGAAAGACAATGAAAAGGAGTGTCAAATTAATGTAATTAGGCATAGTGGAGACCCTGGAATACTTTCTATTAGAATTTCAAAAAAACAAGTCTCACAGAATAAGATTCACTGGGAGTATGATGGGGAAGTGGGATGGGAGAATGAAGGACATGTGGTTAATTGGTGACACAAAGGAGAGAGTTAGTATGCTTATTGGAGAGAGTTGGGTACAGGATTTTATCAAGCAGTTCGTCTCAGAGAGTTGGGAGGAGAGAAGAGGGGTTGGGATAAGGAGGCTTTTTAGAGCACGGGGCTAATCAAGCCCTCACCTGAGAACTGTGACAAATCAGTGACCTGCCAGAGTGTTTTATTATTATTATTGTTAGCTGATAGCAAACCTTGAATCTCATTGGAATATTCATGCCACCATATCAAAATTACAGACCTTCCACTGCACAGTATATAAGAATTACAGGCCCTTGTATGCCAGAAATTACAGATTTAGTGATTGAGTGGAAGGCAGTTTTTGTAGTCTTTCATGCACATTGTACATTCATATAGTTCTTCTTTAGAACACAACTGGAACAATGCTTGTTTGTCTTGGATAGTCTCATGACTTTCCATTGAAGCCTTTTTCAAACTCGAATAGCAGATAACACTTTCTTGAACAACTAAATATATTTTCTAAATGTAGCTTAATGGCCATTCATTGGAACAAGCTCAATGAGCTCAGTCCTGTTCTCATGTGCTAGGCTCCTATGTTTCTGAACCAATTTTAATGAAACTTCATGTTCATGATCATTAGCTTGCATTCACGCACATACTCCTAAATATTTTTTTGCGGCAATTCAATCAGACGACTGGTACAACATGCTACCCGAAAGCTTTGTGGACACTTTCAGAATTTACCAAAACCCCTCAGGAATGGACACAAGACAGTCAGGTAAATTACATACATTAAAACCAAGAACTCAGTTCTCCGCAAACTTTCCAATTAATACTTTCCCTAGGATGTGGAATTCATTAGAACCATCGATTCAAACTCTTCCAGATCATCATTCAAAAATTCTCTAACGGAGCAATTCTTGAATTCGTACTCTTTTCGCGTCAGGTGTAATAATCCAGTTGCCCCGACTGTAGGTCCTAGCTCTATAATCTCATCCTTATCTATTAACTACCACTAAATTGTTTCATTTTCTAAAAACGATGAAAAATTATTTTTATTTATAGGGAAAGAACCATTTTAAAAATTAATCCATTCATTTTTCTCTTCATAAACATAGCCGTTGTCAGGATTGTCTCACATTTTACTTCTTTGTTTTTATTGGGAATGGCGGGAAGACAGCCCCAATGGCTATGCCATCTCCCTGTAGTGCAACCTTGTATTTGAAATAATTGTATGTTGCTCTATTTAGTTTGTATTTGTATACATGTTGTATTACAAAATAAAATCATTCATTCATTCAGAATTATCTCTTGAATGTAGATTTATTATTGATTCCTACATGAAATTCTTGTGTGCAACCCCTTCTAGGTTTACAAACCAATTTTGATAATACTTCAAATACATGATCACCAGCAGGTAGATTTGTGCATATTCAAGTTACAACAATTTTTAATAGAATTATCTCCTCTTGAACTTAGATTTATTATTGATTTCTGTATGAAATGTTTGGAAAAACACATATAGACACACCTCATCCTAAATGAAGTTTATATACAGGTATTAATCATACCAAGGTGATGGTTCTGGTTGACATAGCTATGTGAAGCCCATTGTAAACAATTAACTTTGAAGTCGCTTTAATTATGCCATCGACTTGAAAAGTCGAAGGGGTATCTAGTGGAGACCTCCATCCGTCCAACCATCCATCCGTCTGTCTGTACCAACATTTTCCCTTGTATCTCAGCCACTGCTACTCCAATTTGAAAGATATTTGGTGTTGTGATAGAGCATCATGGAGGAACAATCCCTGTGTAGCATGAGTTTCTTCGACCTGTTTTTTCCCAGAGTTATGGCACTTTTTCACTCTTTCGACTTAGAAAATTTTTTGCAGTCATGGCCATTAGCAGCGCTTTGCGATGCAAGCCTCTTGTTTATTTTCTTTTTTGAGAACTATGTGCTTATAATTAAAAAACAAGGTTTTCTTTTGTAGTTTCTCGTGTGGTGAATCTATTTGGTCCTCAGACTAGTATCCCATTGCATTCCCCAATGGCAAAGAAGCCTAAAGAACCAAATGAAAACACTGAAAAGACAAGCATGGAAGAGCGGTTGAAGAACATGGAATCACATCTCAATATAAAATTAGAAGGTAAAATGTGTTTTTTGTGAACAATCCAGAATACCTGTCCAAGTACAGTATTAGTGGAAATGTGCATTAACTGTAAAAACAATATTTACATCTTTTGTTCATCCCATAAAACTGGTCACCATATTGATTGATTATGTGGTGTTTACAAAAGTTGCATAATACTCATCAAATTCACAGCAGATTATGAGGTGAAGCTGCTGTGAAATACAATAGATAGCAAAATCTTTATAATTAACCCTTTACCTGACATGAAAAGCAGACGACACTTGCAAACAAAATTATTGAATAACTAATTTTTTTCATTTTTTGTCTCAAAACCTCAGGCTATGACCCCTCATCGGAACGAGCCCAATGAGCTCGTTCCAAAGAGGGGTCATAACCTATGTTTTTGAGACAAAAAAATGAAAAAATAATAAAAATTAATTGGCGATTTTTGTGAATAGTGCTGGCCGGTTTTGGCCTTTACATTGGGACGATTGGGAAAAGGGTTAAAGTTGTTTTTTGACACCAAACTGATTGTAACACATAAAGAAACTTATTGTTTTTCCAAAAAAGAAGTGTGATGAAAAAATACCCCATTGATGTGTGAAAAGTTGAAAAGCAAGTTTAATAATAACATAACTATTATGCTTTGGCCATCTGCCGGTATGTTTCGATTCTCAAAAAAGAAGCCCTTTTATTTCCAAATGTTGGTCCCTCCCCACCCCTTCTTTCTTTCCAATTTCACTTAACAGCATACTAACCCTTTCTTGTATATCACCCAATAACCACCTGTCCTTCATTCTGCCACCCCATTTCCTCATTATACTTTTAGTGAATCTTATTCTGTCAGACTGATATATTTTTTGTATATTCTAAGAGAAAGTACTCCATCACTCCCAAAATACACATTTGGCCACCCAAAGACCTCTTTTCTCTGACCCCTTCACTGTCATTTTGCTTACAATCCTCCATGATTCTTGCCCTGACAAATCTTTTACCTGGGTCTGTGCCCCCTTCTAGGTCAGAAATCTCTGTTGAATAGTTTTCCATTAACTCTTTCACTTGCCCTACCCACTCTGCCTTAATATTAAAATCCCAAATCTTCAGAATTGTTTTTTTACACCACCGGCTGTCAGCGAGATTTACCGAATAGTCCAGGTAACACAGTTTCATCAAATCTATCCTATTAAAAGAATAATTTCCACATTTTTGCTCTGTCATCAAATAGCAATTAGTTTGTTGGTCTTATGTCCTGCACGTTGATGTCAAAATACGAAAATTTCAAGCAGCACAATTTTTCCATAATGCAATGAGGAATTTAACCAGTACAGTCTTGTTTGACAGTAGTGTTCAACCGATGATCAGAACTGGCCACCACAAACAGCCGATTATGTGCAGTGAGATGGCAATGGCTCCTGGAACATCGGTTCAACCAATTGTTGCCAAGCATTTTGTGATGATTCATAAACCGCATTTTATTATCTTCTGCAATTGTTCAATTGTTGAAGTAAAATGATGTTAATGATACCATTCAATATAAAATTGAGAAACAACCACAACGTGTATTCCCATTCTCTCTAGATGCCCCTTTACTTAATATACAAGTTAAATGACATGTAACACAATTGAGTGTACTTGCGGCAATCACCAGTTCATACCGTAAATGTGAAGGTTGCACTTCATTGAATTAGGTCGTAGTAAAATTACCATTTGCATGCACTTGGGCAGTACACGTGGCTCTAAGTGTGCACCACGTGTACCACCCAAGTGTGCGTGACCGACAATCGCGACTGGTACACGATTTCTGCAAGTACGCTCAGTTGTAAGCGTTAGTCTGTAAACACTGTAAAATATTTTCAATTTAATGTAGTTCTTTCAAGCCTTGACTTGTCTAGTATTGCATGGCATTACAATTGTAATCGGCATCAGAATCAGCTGATTGTGAGCTCAAATAACTGGTGATCGGTCAGTGGCCATTTTTTGTAATCGGTTGAACCATACTCAATACCAGAAAAGAATCATCTTACTGGACAACAGAGTTCTGAATAGTTACTTGACTTCATTCCTCTGTAGTGTTCACTGGACATAGATGCTAATTAAATTCTTGAAACAACTTTGTCACGTGAGTGCCTCAGGCCCCATTTGGCCTCTTGTTTAATAGTAAACCTGATTTTCAAAATTTGTGGTGAGCCATTTTAATTTTCTGATGCTAAATAATTGGAGAACTTGAAAAAAATTAATTCCTAATGCAGCTTTCACACAAATGTACATTTATACAGACACCAACTGTCTGTTGGAATTGAAACTGCCATTATAAATTGCTGATCTTTCGAATTTCTCTGCAACATTTTTAGTAGGCTGGTCCTCACAGTCTTCTATACAGAGCATTTGTTCTTTCCTCGCCTACCTCTCCCCTATTTACCTCCTTAGCATACATGCACTTGCCAGTAGTCTGCACTTATCTAATGTACTATTATTTCAAAATAGCACACAATACGTGATAGAACTTCTAATAGTAACTTTGTCACTTAGTCTATTGGGCAAAGGTGCGAATACACCATATTCTCATTGTCACATTTTCTCCCTTATTGACTCGTCGACCAGATGAGTCAGTAGGTGAGAAAATGTGATACTGAGAACACAACATAGAATAGATGAACTTTATTTATTTGTTACCCTAAGGCCTAAAAAAATAAAAAATCTGTTTCTCAGGCCCTCCCGCATGGTCCTTTTGGCTGCCACATGCTCTCTTTTTATAACTAATTTAAACTTAAAAAAAATTTAAATTAAATGATTTATGTCTGATATTTTACCCAAGTTAAAAAATTTTATGAATTTGTCCCTTGAGTGCAAGAAGGCTTTGCAATGCTTTAGCATTGCAAAGCCCTCTTGCACTCAAGGGATGAAATACACCACCACCCATGCTATTCTGTAGATTATGAGGCCTAAAACCTGAACCAAGAACATGAACTTTTGACGGCAAAGAAATAATTACTGAAATAAAAAATAAAATAAAAAACCGCTTGCCCGCATGCAATTTTACAAATAATGGCCCGAGAAACAGAAGATCTACTTTGTGTGGCCTAATTTATGTCTTTTTTCTGACTCAATAGGCTTAACAACTGATCCCCCAGACCTAGAACCCAGGGATCAGCCTAAGGAGGAAATTTAGGGAGACTTCATGTCTCCCTCCAGAAAAAATAGGGAGACTGCAGAGTCAAGTAGGGAGACTTCATAGGCAAGTGGGGAAAATTAAGAATATTTATGTATCACCCCCTTCATATTTTCAGCTCGTGGTCCTCCATTAATGCCTGATTAATCCAGGTCCATTTGTCTATGATGCTTCTATGCCAGGTTAAAAAATCACTAAAGTAATTATTGATTGAAAATCCCCCACTGCTACCCTCTCCTTCATTACCCCTCCCCTCTTCTTCGTGCCAATCCCCCAGCACCCTGCCTTTCACCAATGTGTGCTAAGCTAATAATAAGTCTGAAAGTGTGAACAGGAAAAGATGTAAAAAGGTTGCTTGGAAAGTACTTTTTCATGATCCTTCATATGCACCCTTGTGCCCTTTACAAAGCTTTTCTTGTCATCACTAAAACTTTTTTTTCATGTGTTTCAATTCTATTCGTGTTTTTCTGGAAATAGATGGCCCAACATTTAACAGTCATCGGCAAAATGAAATAAAAATACAGTGTTAGAAATTACGTCTGTTGTGTATACATTTTCAGCATCCTGAGCTACGTAACCTACTTTCAAACTGGGTTATTTTGTAGAGTTGCACATTCACCTATTTTTGTTTCGACACTTGAAACTTGGACAGAAACGCAACTAAATAGAAATAAAAAATCCACAAAAAGCCACAATGGACAATTGATTCTCCTGTGATTTCAAATAAATGGTCACTTATTTGACGAATGAAAATGCCCATTTATCACACTCAAGCACATTCTATTCTTGAAAATAATCGATTTTATGTAAACCTCGGATCACTCAGTTCAGCCTTTCCTCATTTTGGCCATTTTTTAGATGGCAACTTGTAATCGCCCAACTATTTTACTTGGCGACTTTGGGCTTAGAAGGGCGACAAAATCGCCCTAGTGGCCCTCATGGCTGGTCCCTGCTAGAACCCCTAAGAATGATCAAAGTGAAGTTAGGTTGAACCCTTTGGAGATACTTACAGACAGGGCTTTTTATGGTGAGTGCATGACAAGCTGGAATATAAGCAATCTGTTATTTGCAGAATGAGGTCCTCAGAGGGTGAATTTGCTGATTCAAACATTGGGCCAGTTTATCCTCTGGGTAGCTCTTTCTGTTTAGGACTGATTCAGATTGAGGTTCACAGAGGGTAAATGCTGTGCAGGGTAGCATCACCAAATTCACCCTCTGGGGACCTCATTCTGCAGATGACAGTCTGCTTTTTTCAGGCATGGTGCATGGTGTCATATAAATATTGCAGGGTTTTTTCCAAGTTATGGATCCTGAAGTGTTGTTTACTATATGTTATTAACACATAGAAAAACTGAACTGAAACTGTGGTGTTTTCCCAAAACTGAAACCAAATCTGAAAAATGAAACCCGCCAACTATTAAACTTCTGTGAGGCCAATTAGTTGGCTTCATATGGATGTTTGATAATATGTTGTAGCCCAGAGCACTAGTTGCATGCGTATGGAGTATGGAAGTGTGATAGTATGAAATAACCTAGCCCACATATCCTGAACTAAATATCCCTGGTATTTATGGAAGATACTTCATCCTTTATGATGCATTTAGGATTTTGTATTCTTCCAAATAACCCAATGGTTTTCGAATTGAATTGAATGAGTGGAAGGATTTCAAATTGAATTGAGGATCCATCAGGCCCTAGTTGAAAGAGCAATGCTGAATGTTAGATTCATCTGTCTCTAAACTCATTTTTTATCTCAACTTGACAACCTCAAGTATGAGCTACCAGGATGGATTGTGTTCTGTCATCCATCCGTATGTCCATCCATTTCTCCATCCAGCCATAAATCTATCTGTCCACTATTCCTTTAGCACACCCTACAAGCCACAGCACTCACCAGATCAGTTCCAGATTTCATACTTGGCTTTGGGGCATTATCCAGATATGAGCTATTGAATTTTTATATGCCTATTTGGAAAAAATGCGAGTATTATGTTATGGCATTGTCTGTCCATCCGTCCGTGCGTCCGTCCGTCCGTAAACAATTTTTGTGTCGCCTACTCCTCCAAAAGTTTACATGCTAGATTGTTCAAACTTTGCACACATGGTGATCACCAATTGCCATTGTGCATGTGACAAGAGCAGGTGCCTCCATTTTGTATTTCCAGAGTTATGCCTCTTTTTGTACTTAAACATTACAGTATTGTGTCGCCTTTTCCTTCAACAGTTTACATGCTATATTGTTCAAACTTTGCACACGTTGACCACCAATTGCCGTTGTGCATGTGACAAGGGCAGATAACTCCATTTTGTATTTCCAGAGTTATGCCCCTTTTAGTACTTAAAACATTACAGTATTGAGTCGCCTTCTCCTTCGACATTTTACATGCTATATTGTTCAAACTTTGCACACCTGTTGATCACCAATTGCCGTTGTGCATGTGACAAGAGCAGGTAACTCTGTTTTCTTTTTCCAGAGTTATGCCCCCTTTTAATACTTGAAACATTACACTATTGTGTCACCTACTCCTTCAACATTTTACATGCTGCATTATTCAAACTTTGCACATATGTTGATCAGTAATTGTCGTTGTGCATGTGACAAGAGCAGGTAACTCTGTTTTGTATTTCCAGAGTTATGCTCCCTTTTAATACTTGAAACATTGCACTATTGTGTCGCCTACTCCTTCAACATTTTACATGCTGCATTGTTCAAACTTTGCACACATGTTGATCAGTAATTGTCGTTGTGCATGTGACAAGAGCAGGTAACTCTGTTTTGTATTTACAGAGTTATGACCCCTTTTAGTTCTTAAAACATTGCAGTATTGTGTCGCCTACTCCTTCAACATTTTACATGCAATATTGTTCAAACTTTGCACACATGGTGATCACCAGTTGCCTTTGTGCATGTGACGAGCAGGTAACTCCATTTTGTATTTCTAGAGTTATGCCCCTTTCAGTACTAAAAACATTACAGTATTGTGTCACCTTCTTCAACATTTTACATGCTGTATTGTTCAAACTTTGCACACATGTTGATCACCAATTGCCATTGTGCATGTGACAAGAGCAGGTAACTCTGTTTTGTATTTCCAGAGTTATGCCCCCTTTTAGTACTTAAAACATTACAGTATTGTGTCGCCTACTCCTTCAACATTTTGCATGCTATATTGTTCAAATTTTGCACACATGGTGATCACCACGGGCGTATGTTGCCCCGCTAGGCGGTGCTCTTGTTCTGCATTTTGTTGAAAAAAATGGTTGCCAATGGCCATCTTAGATTTGGCATATAAATTGTCAACAATTCCATTCAAATTTCATATGTGGCTTTGGTGTGATGTCCTGATGGGAACTATCAAAATTTTTATACTGTACCAATGACCCAGACATAGCTGGTGCTAACTCTTAAAATTCTAGGGCCAAACACAAATTTTGCCCCCCCAATCCCCAAAATTTGCATCTAAAACCAAAAGAAATCATGTCCTGAAGGTCCTCCATACTTTGCCCTCACTGTCCATGTGCAGTGTCAAGGACGTCCCGAAATTGGCGCCAATTATCATTCTTTGTTTGGCCCTTCATCAGTTCACATCTGACTGATATTTGTGCTTGTAAATCTCAGTTTAAATGATGCAGACACATAAATATTAGAGAAATGGTGGATCTAAAGTGGATATAGAAGGAGGAGAGGAAAAATGAGTGACAGAAAATATTCAGGGCTGTAACTTAAAATTTTTTAATGAAATTATGTTAAGTTGCCTATTTTTGAGGCATGGGCCTGTTGTTGTCATTCTTGCTATTAAGTTTCACTGCTTGTTCAGTGTTTCCTCTCTCCTTTTCCTTTAAGTCCCCCCTTGCTATTCTCCCATGCTTTTGGCATATTTTTGAGTAATATTATTACTAAAATTTCTTGGAAGATTTAGCTGGGTAACAGAATGAATTCTGTTCTTTTCCCCATGTTTACGTTCTCACCCATGGTTGTTTAGGCGTAGTGTTCTGCATCTACCATCTGATGTTCTGCAGTTTCTTCCCTGGAAGTCTCTGTTTTGCATCAGATAGTGTATTATTGGTAACAGATTTCGGGCCAGGATTATCAGTGCCTGGAGTCATGTTTCTGGTGTTTATACACTTCTTGTTTACATTGGCAACAGTCTCTGTGGAGGGGGATTTTTTGTCTTTGTACTAGTTTATTCATTACAAGATACATTATTATTATTCGTAAGTGTTGCATTAATTTTTTTAAATATTTTTAAAATTTTCGTCCACACTTAGGCTTGGGATCCATTGGGGCTCAACGTTACTTTTCAGAAACTTGGGCTTTGCTGAAAAAATATTTTTTCAAAATTTTTTTTTTTTTTTGATTTCATTTATTTTTTCTATGTTAATGGATCATGTTATTATGTATCTTTGTTTTCAGGGGTTCGTGCGAGTACTAGGACTTTTTGTATTCTTTTCACAATGAAAGGATATTGTTCAAATTGTAATAAGAGGAAATCTTCCTCTGACTTTCATGATCATTGTATTAATTGTAGTCAGTGTACTCGCACTAACTCCTGTTCAGTATGTGTATATTGGGATGACAAACATTGGAAACGTGTGTCACGGTATGTTGTTAGCGAGGAAAGGGCCACGCCGGTCCTTTCTCCGCAGGGTCACTCTAGTTTATCAATCTCTATTTCAGAGGAACAAGAACAGGGTGATGTTTCCGTGATGTCTTCCAAAAGTGTGCCTCCGTCGTCACAATTAAATGAAGAGCTAGCGGCAAAAGTGCTCATGGAGATACGTCAATTGCCTAAGAGGTCCCTAGTAGGATCGACGGCGTTGACGTCCGCCAGCTCGCCCGGTGTAGCGTCCATTCATCGAATGGTTCGGCAGCCGGGTTCATCCGTTGCGGTTCAGGAAGGAGATTTGGGTGATGCGAGCACTATAAATATACAAGGTGCACACCCAGTGACGGCGGATCAGAGGAGAGAACGGAGGAAGCCTAGTAGTCCAGTTCCTAGCTCGTCCAGGTCCATCCGGGCTGTGAGCGAGAGAGGCCCCTCTCTCGTACAACAACATCTGGGACCAGATGTTGTGGTACAAAATGTTTCGCATTCGGAGCATACGTCCGCCGCTCGGGACGCTCCGTTATATAGACAGTCCGGAGAGACTGTCCAAAAGGCTTCCTCATCCTCTCAGCAACGTACATGACCGCACCTTGGCTACGTGACCACGGATATCCAGCCAGCTTCACCAATCAGGGATTCCACGGCGACCAGGTCACGCCATCCGGTAGCCACGGACAAGAGGCCTGTAGACTCTGGACGTTCGCATAAGAGAAGTATGCAGGAGTCAGTGTACACGGAGCTTCCAGCGGCTAAGCAGCGTAAGACCGCTACTCCACAGGCCTCAGTGACGGACGTGCTATCCCAAATAGCACAAATTATCGCAGCATCCCAGCAAACGACAGAATCTCTGTCAGATCAAGAATTATCCGACGACGCTGGGTCGGTACGCTCCGCCGAAGCATCGGGTACGGACGACCGAGGACATCATGGGGTCCGTCAGAATGGCAAAAGGGATTCCGAGGATTTGGAGCTATCCCTTTCGGAACAACATAAAGCCGCCGTAGATTTCATCCGGCATTACCTTCCACAAGTTGTTCCGTCGGGCCAGACTGCTGCGATGCTGGATAAGAGACTGATAGCGTCATTGGACACAGAATTCTTTGATCGGTTCAGAGACATCGTCCCTGAGTTTCGGACACAGTCCAATAATGTCACAAGAACATTTGAATTATTGAACGACGCTATCTATAAGCTTGCTACCAAAACAGGCAAGGCTGGTTTCTTGACCGCTAATGCTCTCAATCTGCCTTTCATCAATTCAAGGAATAAATTCGAAACGGCAGGACAGGGCATTCCGAGAGTTCCTCTGCGTCTAGACGACGAGGCGGAAGACTTGGAATTATCTTTACCGTCGTCTATGTCTATTCCAACCGCGACGTTGGAAATGACAATAATGTCTAACAGAGCAAGCTTAGACGCTTTATCATACGCAGACCACCTTACTAAGGCGTTAGCATTGCGTCTTCAAGGGAAAGAATTCCAGGATATACAATCCTCATTAAGACTTCTTTCAAGGGCAGTAGCTTATTCCACGTATAACTCCGCCCTTTCAGTGACAAACCTGGAGTTGGTTAGACGTGACGCAGCCCTAGCTACATCCACGCGCGTGGATAGTAAGGTGAAGAACTCTCTCAGAGTCGCTTCGGTCTCCGGAGAGCTTCTCTTCGATGGCAAGCTTTCAGCAATCTATGATAAGATAACCGAGAAAGCTTCGGTTTCTCTGCTTTTTAAATCCGCTTCCAAAAAGTCGGATACAGCAGAAAAGAGTAAGACAGGCACTTCTGGGACAAGTACGCCCAAGAGAAGTTCCTATAGAGGTTCTTATACGTCCTCTAGGTCTTATTCTAGAGACCGTCAAGGCAGCGACTCACGTACGGGATGTTATTCGGGTCGAGACAACTGGTCTGACATCCCGAGGTCGACGGGACGAGGTGCGGGTCGTGGAGGACGTAGTTTCTCCTTCCGCAGGCCTCGCAGGTCCAGGAGGTGATGGTTTGAACCTCTATCGTGTTCCGGTGGGCAGAAGATTATCGAGTTTTACAAACGAGTGGACGTCGATTACGGACAACCCCTGGGTCCGGGGGGTAATTTCGGAAGGACTAAGAATATCCTTCAAACAAAAGCCTCCATTAACTCGAAGTCCAAAATGGACTCAGCTTCCGTCAAATCCGCAGAAAAGAGATGCTCTTTTATCGGAAGTACAGTCTCTTCTGATGAAGAATGCGGTAGAGGTCGTAGAAGTCCAGGAATCACCGGGTTTCTACAGCCATCTGTTTCTGGTTCCGAAACCAGACGGCTCGTTCCGTCCAGTCATAGATCTGAGCCGGATAAACAAGCTGATCGTCGCTCCGAAGTTCTATATGGAGACGATTCGATCGGTCAGAGCGAGTATTCGGGTGAACGACTATGCTACAAGCATAGATCTCAAAGACGCGTACTTTCATGTCATTGTACATCCGACATTCAGAAAGTATCTACGCTTCGCAGTCCTAGGAGTTGTATATCAATTCAGGGCGATGTGCTTCGGTTTGAACCTAACGCCCTGGGCTTTCACTCGAATAATGAACTCGGTAATGATACATTTCCGAGCTCATTCGTCTGCGGTAACGTCAGCCTACCTGGACGACATTCTTCAGAGGTACGGCAACGAGTTAACGCTTCAGAACGATGTGCAGAATCTGCTTCTATTACTCCGACGTCTCGGTTTTATTATAAACGAGGAAAAGTCGGATCTGGTGCCGTCCAAGTCATTCACTCATCTGGGAATGAGCTTCGAGACGCACAACAATCTCGTTCGTCTGCCGTTAACCAGAGCGAAATTAATCAGTTGTTACGCTCGCTATTGTCTTCACTCAGACAAAGTCACAGCAAGAGGAGTTCATGAGACTGATAGGTCTGTGCGGAGCCGCTGCGGATCTCATTCCGATGGGGCGGTTGCGCACTCTTGACTTAGAATTGGAGTGTAAAGATTCATTCGCTCGATATAGACGTTCTCTTGTCAAATCAAGTGAAACAAGAGATTCAGACTTGGGCAAACATTCAGTGGTTGACTCAGGGAGTTCCACTGCAGTTGCCGGATCCGGGTTTTACGATTATGACGGATGCCAGTCAAACAGGTTGGGGTGCAACATTGATCCCAACGGATTCGAAGTGCCAGGGTCTTTGGGATCCGCAGTTTCTAAGCAAGCACATAAACATCAAGGAAATGATGTCAATTTGGCTTGCATTACGTCATTGGATGAACATTATTCAGAAAGCACATGTCCAAATCCTGTTCGACAATACGACAGTAGTGGCATATATCCGGAACCAGGGAGGCACTCATTCCGTTCCGTTATTCAATTTAACGGAAAGAATCCTTCTGTTTGTTCTAGAACACCAAGTTCTACTTTCGGTCCGTCATATTCCGGGTCGTCTGAATGTATTAGCAGACTCCCTTTCACGGAAGAGTCGCTTGTTGCCGTCAGAATGGACTCTCAACAAACAGGTATTCAATCAGATTTGCTACCAATGGGAACGGCCAATGATAGACTTATTTGCGACACAACTCAACAATCAGTTGCAGACGTATGTGTCACCATGTCCGGATCCCCGAGCATATGCAGTAGACGCTCTATCGATCTCGTGGGACGGAATGATAGGATATGCGTATCCTCCAGCGCCGTTAATTAGCAAATATTGCTAAAGATAAAACAATCTCAATGCAAAATTCTGTTGGTAGCATCTCTGTCTCCACAGAGACCGTGGATAAATCTACTCAGGTGTCGGACTTACCGCGAAAACTTCCTCCACGAGAGGATCTTCTTTCGCAGGGAAAGTCGTGTCAACTGCATCACAACCCGCAAGGTCTCAACCTTCACGTATTTCCGTTGTGCGGTCCTTCTTGCACGGCAAGCATTTTACAGGACGAGCAGTGGATGCGATTTCTAACTGTAGGAGGACCTCCTCTTCGCTAAACTATGCGGCTAAGTGGAAGGTCTTTCGTCATTGGTGTAGGGATCGTTCTGTTGATATTTTTGATCCCTCCATACCAGACATTGCAAACTTTCTAGTATACTTGTTTGACGAGATCAAACTGCAGCCTGTTACTATTAAAGGTTATAGGTCTATGTTATCTGATACCTATGCACAGCATGATAGTTTACAAATTGGATCTAATGTCTCTTTATCTAAATTAGTTAGAAACTTCTCGATAAATAGACCCAGAACTCTTAGATTAATTCCTAAATGGAATTTAGCTTGGGTTCTTCTTAAACTGAAAGAAAAGCCATTTGAGCCTCTTGGGACAGTAGATTTCAAATTCTTGTCTTATAAGACAGCATTTCTCTTAGCTTTCTCTTCTGCTAGAAGAGTCAGTGAGCTTCATGCACTATCGGTGGACGATTCTCACTATCGTAGTGTCGGGAACACTGTTACCTTTACTACTAATGTTGGATTTTTAGCTAAGAATCAGGCTCCTAATAAATATCCGGAACCTATTGTTATTAAGGCCCTTCTGTCTTTAGACGGGCGTAGGCCTTTACTCTGTCCTGTTAGAGCTTTATGTATTTATAAACAAAGATCTCAGTTTTTCAGAAAGGGACGAAAACGCTTCTTTCTGTCTCTGATGCCTAATAGAAAGGACATTTCGGTCCATTCTATTGCTAGACGGATTCAATTAACTATCCGTACTGCTTATGATAATCTATCTTCAACTCAGCAGTCTGTGCTTAAGATTTCGGCTCATGAAGTAAGAGCTCTTTCTACACCTTGGGCTTACGCAAATAGTGTTGCTATTACAGATTTAATGAAGGCTGCTTATTGGTCTCAGCCATCCACATTCACAAATTTTTATCTCAGAAGTATTGAGTCCATTTCTGGAGACCTGCATTGTTTAGGTCCGTTATCTGTTGCTCAGAATGTCATCCACTAAACAGTTGCAACTATAGTTATGCAGGCTTTCTGTTCCGGCAGTGACTCCGTCCTGCTGCCCTCTTCGCTCTGGGCTATTTGACCCAGGGCAAGGGGAAGGGGGGGGGGGGGAGGGTGTTCCCTTAGGTCACCTGCTTTATAGTGAAAAGCAAGGGGATTTCTCCTCCGGAGTCAGTAATTCTGAGTCGTTACCGGGATGGTTTTAAAGTGTAATATTAATGTTTAAAATTCATTCATGTCATATTTTTAAAGTGTAGCTCGGTGTGAAGCATTTGTATATGTCACGTGTCAAACAGGCGTTAATATACAATCCTCGGACACTTTTAAGTGAATATAAAGAGTCTCAATTCTCTGGACTAACTTTATTTATTGGCTTACTTTAAAAATAATTAGTATAAGGGGTTATACTGGATGTTAATAGAGAACATGAATGTTATGCTCAATTATGGAGGGTGTTGTGCCTTTCTAATTTATCATAAAATAAGAAAGATACATGTAAAGCCTAATACTCCTTTTCTCCTCGAGGGGTTGACTCTATTTATATAGTTGAGCTTATTGGATTTTCCTCTATGTCCTAGGCCCTCCAGCCTTTTTACTATTCAGCTATGTCTGGGTCATTGGTACAGTATAAAAATGTTAAAAAATTTATAGTAATTTATATATTTTTTATACTTACCAATGACCCAGACGGGGATGGCCCTCCCAGGAGTTGGGAACTCATACCTCCCCACTGAGTACATAGCGCTGACCAGGCACTGCTTGTAAGAATGATAATTGGCGGCAATTTCGGGACGTCCTTGACACTGCGCATGCGCAGTGAGGGCAAAGTATGGAGGACCTTCAGGACATGATTTCTTTTGGTTTTAGATGCAAATTTTGGGGATTGGGGGGCAAAATTTGTGTTTGGCCCTAGAATTTTAAGAGTTAGCACCAGCTATGTCTGGGTCATTGGTAAGTATAAAAAATATATAAATTACTATAAATTTTTTAACTTTTTCTGAATTTTGATGGAAAACATAGCCACTGGCAGCCATCTTACATTTGGCATATAAATTGTCAACAATTCCATTGGCACACCCTGCAAGCCGCATCTCTCATCAGATCAGTTCCAAATTTCTTAAATGGCTCAGGGGCAGTGTCTAGCTATTGAATTTTTCCGAATTGCATTGAAAAACATGGCCATCAGCAGCCATCTTCATTTGGCACATACATTATCAATTCCATTGGCACACCCTACCAGCTGCATCTCTCACCCAATCTTTTTCAAATTTCATATCTAGATGGGAGATATCAATTTTTAGCTCAACTTGACAAAGTCAAGCTGAGCTATTGCCATCACTTCTTGTCCGTCGGCGTACGTACGTACATACGTACATACGTACGTTAGTATGTTAGTACGTTAGTACGTACGTCCACAATTTCCTTTGGCACACCTCACAGGTCGCATTTATGATCAGATTGCTTTGAAACTTCTTATGCTTGTTTGGGGTGACCTCTAGATGGGAGATATCGATTTTCTTCAATTTCCGTCAAAAAATGTTGCCGCGGCCAACGTTCTTAGAACTTAGTTTAGTCAAACCACAATATTTCCCTTTGGCACACCCTACAGGGCACATTTATGATTTGATTGCTTTGAAACTTGATACGCTTATTTAGGGTGACCTCTAGATGGGAGCTATCGATTTTCTTCAATTTCCGGCAAAAAATGTTGCCATGGCCAACGTTCGAAGAACTTAGTTTAGTCAGACCGCAATATTTCCCTTTGGCACACGCTACAGGGTACATTTACGATCAGATTGTTTTGAAACCTGGTATGCTTGTTTGGGGAGACCTCTAGATGGGAGCTATCGGTTTTCTTCAATTTCTGTCAAAAAATGTTGCCACGGCCAACATTCTTAGAACTTAGTTTAGTCAGAAGACTCAATATTTCCCTTTGGCACACCCTACAGGGTACATTTATGATCGGATTGCTTTGAAACCTGGCATGCTTGTTTGGGGTGACCTCTAGATGGGAGCTATCGATTTCCTTCAATTTCTGTCAAAAAATGATGCCGTGGCCAATGTTCTTAGAACTTAGTTTAGTCAAACCACAATATTTCCCTTTGGTACACCCTACAGGGCACATTTATGATTTGATTGCTTTGAAACCTGGTATGCTTATTTAGGGTGACCACTAGATGGGAGCTATCGATTTTCTTCAATTTGCGGCAAAAAATGTTGCCACGGCCAACGTTCGTAGAACTTAGTTCAGTCAGACCTCAATATTTCCCTTTGGCACTCCCTACAGGGCCCATTTATGATCAGATTGCTTTGAAACCTGGTATGCTTGTTTGGGGAGACCTCTAGATGGGAGCTATCGATTTTCTTCAATTTCTGTCAAAAAATGTTGCCGCGGCCAACGTTCTTAGAACTTAGTTTAGTCAGAAGACTCAATATTTCCCTTTGGCACACCCTACAGGGTACATTTATGATCGGATTGCTTTGAAACCTGCCATGCTTGTTTGGGGTGACATCTAGATGGGAGCTATCGATTTTCTTCAATTTCCGTCGAAAAATGTTGCTGCGGCCAATGTTTTTAGAACTCAGTTTAGTCAGACCACAATATTTCCCTTTGGCACACCCTACAGGGCACATTTATGATTTGATTGCTTTGAAACCTGGTATGCTTGTTTGGGGAGACCTCTAGATGGGAGCTATAGATTTTCTTCAATTTCCATCAAAAAATGTTGCTGCGGCCAACATTCTTAGAACTTAGTTTAGTCAGACCACAATATTTCCCTTTGGATCACCCTACAGGGCTCATTTATAATTAGATTGCTTTGAAACCTGGTATGCTTATTTACGGTGACCTCTAAATGGGAGCTATCGATTTTCTTCCATTTCCGTCAAAAAATGTTGCCACGGCCAACGTTCTTAGAATTTAGTCTAGTCAGACCACAATATTTCCCTTTTGTACACCCTACAGGGCACATTTATGATCGGATTGCTTTGAAACCTGGCATGCTTGTTTGGGGAGGCCTCTAGATGGGAGCTATCGATTTTCTTCGGTTTCTGTCAAAAAATGTTGCCACTGGCAAAAAACTGACATTGGTCCCAATGATCTTCAATTTTGTCATTTCATTTATAACTTACCAAGTTCAAGTTTGTCAAGTTGAGCTACAGTGTCATTGACACTTTCATTTCTGAATTTCGTTGAAAAACATAGCAGCCAGCTGCCATCTTGGATTTGAGACATGAATTGTCAGCTATTCCATTAGCACAACCTCCAGGCCATATTTCTCACCCTATCTTTTTCAAATTTCGTATGTAGCTTTGGTGTGATTTCTACATGGGAGCTATCAAATTTTTTCTGAATTTTACTGAAAAACATGGCTGCCAGCAACCATCTTGGATTTGGCATATACATTGTCAATATACAGGCCACATCTCTCACCCGATTTTTTTCAAATTTCATATGTCGCTTTGGTGTGATATCTAGATGGGAGCTATAAGATTTTTCTGAATTTTATTGATAAACATGGCCGCCATTGTCCATCTTGGATTTGGCATATAAATTGTCAACAATTCCATTAGTACACCACACAGGTCACATCTCTCACCCGATATTTTTTTGGATTTCATATGTAGCATCGGTGTGATGTCTTTTCTGCAGAAACCTGATTGAATGACTTGGCCTTACTGAAACTTTCTTTTTAATTCAGACTCTTCTTGGACAAGTTAAGCTGCAGTGTCATTGACACTTTCATTTTATTTTGTCAGTGTTCCAGCAATGAATTGGACATCAAAATTTAAGGAGTAAACCCAGAAAAATTTCATTCGTTTATAGCCATTTATTCTTTTTTAATTTTCTTTCATAGGAGAAAGTGATCAATCAAAAGTAGATGTGTACACAAGAATAAAACATCTTGAAGAGCGAATTCTGTTTCTGGAAAGTTTATCACCAGAGTATTTTCAGCAAGGGGTTTGTATCTGTTAACCATTTTTATCAATGATGAGATTGAAATGAAATTTGTCTCTTATCAGTTCTGAAATTTAGAGTGTCGTTTATTAAGTCTTTTCAGGATGCATGTACTTGTTTTGTTTTCAATTTGCAAATAAATTTGCAAATAAATCAATATGCTGAGTTGGCTCATATGGCTCATAAGGTTGAATTTGTGATGTTGTTTGTAATTTCACTAATTTGACTGTCTTACCTCTAATTAGAAGAACATTGTGGCAGATTGTCTGCTCCTAGCCTAGCCCATTGTTTTGTAAAACCTAGCAGCTACACCAATTGTTATTTGTTATGCTACCAGTTAATTTCCATGGCTGGAGGGGGGGGATGGGGCAGGCATTTGACTGTGTGTTAAACTCCACCTAAAATTTTGAAAGTATTTTTTCACTACCATCACATCTTTCGAGGTTTTCAATTTGACTTATTGGTCCTGTGAACAATGGCATAATGGCCTGTAAATGAACAAACTCAACCCATCTATGGAGGACTGTACAGGACTCTAGTTTTTTTATCCCCCCGCAAAGGAGGGATATAGTGTAGAGCTCTGTCCATCCATCTGTCTATCCATCCATCCAAACTTTGTTTATGGCACAACTTGAAAAATTGTTAACAGATTTCAGTTCTTTTGGTATATGTCTCTATAGCAACAATGCCTATGTCAAGTTCGATGACCAATGATATCTCTTGAAAATTCTGAGAGTTATTGCCCTTTGTTATAAAAATATTCTGTAAATCTTGTTTATGGTATAACTTGAACAATAGTAGACGAATTTCATTTCTTTTTGGTGTATGTCTCTATAGCAACACTGTCTTTGTCAAGTTCATTGACCAGCAATAGCCGATGGAAATTATGGAAGTTATTGCCCTTTGTTTAATAAAAAATAACGTGTAATGCTTGTTTATGGTATAACTTGAACAATAGTTAACAAGTTTCAATTCTTTTCAGAAAATATCTGTATAGCAACAATGTCTATGGCAATATCCAGTGAAAATTATTGGATTTATTGCCCTTTGTTTAATAAAAAATATAGTGTAATGCTTGTTTATGTCATAACTTTAACAATAAAAACTGGATTTCATTTTCTATTTGGTATATGTCTCTATAGCAATAATGTCTACGTCAAGTTCGATGATCAGCGATACTCAATGAAAATTATGAGAGTTATTGCCCTTTGTTAAAAATTATCATGAAAGGCTTGTTTATGGAATAACTTAAACATTACTAACCAAATATCATTATTTTTTGGTATATAACTCTTTGGGAACAATGTCTATTTGATGACCGCCATTATCCAATGAAGATTGTTGGCGTTATTGCCCTACCCCCCAAAGCCACACCACATAGAACAAAGAACTGTTATTTGTATTTTGACTTAACCCTTTACCTAACATGAAAAGCAGACGACACTTGCAAACAAAATTCTTGAATAACTAATTTTTTTCATTTTTTGTCTCAAAAACATAGGTTATGACCCCTCATTGGAACGAGCCTGGCGAGCTCGTTCCAAAGAGGGGGTCATAACCTATGTTTTTGAGACAAAAAATGAAAATATAATGAAAATTAATTGGCGATTTTTTAGAATAGCTCTGGCCGGTTTTGGCCATTACGTTGGGTAAAGGGTTAAAAGTGCTCCTGTATTCTGCTACAATCTGCTTCTTACAGACTTTACGTGTGACATGTTTTCCTTTTTACCTCTGTTTTCCAAAGTGATGTCTGCTCAGGACTTTTATCACCCCTTTCCAGTATGTTGTGTTTCGTCATCAGTAGGTACAACTTTTTGTGCTTTGACTGAGAATTACATGTAAATACAGAAACCGAATGTACATTTCTTTGAGACATACATGGTTGTAACTTTCATTTTCGTCTGACACCGAGTAGATTTTTCAGTTACCCAGACAGCTTTATATGAAGTATTTGTAATAATGCAGTTACCTTGATATGTTTAGCAGTGCTTGTTCTTTCAAACCCCAACCCCAGTCAGAGGACAAAAAATAAAATTAAACAACAAATAGTGAATTATTGTTAACTGGTTGAGTACTAGATGCCACTATTTATTTATGTATTTATTTATTTATTTATTTATTTATTTATTTATTTATTTATTTATTTATTTATTTATTTATTAGGGTTTAACAACACTTACGACAGCCAGGGTCACCTTGTGTCGGACAGTTTTATGGGTGGAGGAAGCCAGAGTACCTGGAGAGATACACTGACCAATGGCAAGTAACTGTCAGACTCCCCAATGTACTAACTCCATTCAAGCAGAGTTGGCCTTGTTTGAAGACAAGTGCACCATCGGGGGGCATGCAGTACGCCTTATTACACAACATCACTGTGCCCCCCACATGGGCAATTGGGATTAAGTGCCTTGCCCAAGGATACAATGTGGTTGCGCCAGGTGTGATTCGAACTGAGGACCTCTCGGTTTGCAGCTTACATCTCTACCTACGGAGCCACTGTGCTCCCAGAAGCCACTATAAGGGAGGGGGGGAGGGGGGGGCAGGCATTTGACTGTGTGTTAAACTCCACCTAAAATTCTGAAAGTATTTTTTCACTACCATCACATCTTTCGAGGTTTTCAGTTTGACTTATTGGTCCTGTGAACAATGGCATAATGGCCTGTAAATGAACAAACTCAACCCATCTATGGAGGACTGTACAGGACTCTAGTTTTTTTATCCCCCCGCAAGGGAGGGATATAGTGTAGAGCTCTGTCCATCCATCTGTCTATCCATCCATCCAAACTTTATTTATGGCACAACTTGAAAAATTGTTAACAGATTTCAGTTCTTTTGGTATATGTCTCTATAGCAACAATGCCTATGTCAAGTTTGATGACCAATGATATCTCTTGAAAATTCTGAGAGTTATTGCCCTTTGTTATAAAAATATTCTGTAAATCTTGTTTATGGTATAACTTGAACAATAGTAGACGAATTTCATTTCTTTTTGGTGTATGTCTCTACAGCAACACTGTCTATGTCAAGTTCATTGACCAGCAATAGCCGATGGAAATTATGGAAGTTATTGCCCTTTGTTTAATAAAAAATAACGTGTAATGCTTGTTTATGGTATAACTTGAACAATAGTTATCAAGTTTCAATTCTTTTCAGAAAATATCTGTATAGCAACAATGTCTATGGCAATATCCAATGAAAATTATTGGATTTATTGCCCTTTGTTTAATAAAAAATATAGTGTAATGCTTGTTTATGTCATAACTTTAACAATAAAAACTGGATTTCATTTTCTATTTGGTATATGTCTCTATAGCAATAATGTCTACGTCAAGTTCGATGATCAGCGATACTCAATGAAAATTATGAGAGTTATTATTGCCCTTTGTTAAAAATTATCATGAAAGGCTTGATTATGGAATAACTTAAACATTACTAACCAAATATCATTATTTTTTGGTATATAACTCTTTGGGAACAATGTCTATTTGATGACCGCCATTATCCAATGAAGATTGTTGGCGTTATTGCCCTACCCCCCAAAGCCACACCACATAGAACAAAGAACTGTTATTTGTATTTTGACTTAACCCTTTACCTAACATGAAAAGCAGACGACACTTGCAAACAAAATTCTTGAATAACTAATTTTTTTCATTTTTTGTCTCAAAAACATAGGTTATGACCCCTCATTGGAATGAGCCCGGCGAGCTCGTTCCAAAGAGGGGGTCATAACCTATGTTTTTGAGACAAAAAATGAAAATATAATGAAAATTAATTGGCGATTTTTTAGAATAGCTCTGGCCGGTTTTGGCCATTACGTTGTGTAAAGGGTTAAAAGTGCTCCTGTATTCTGCTACAGTCTGCTTCTTACAGACTTTACGTGTGACATGTTTTCCTTTTTACCTCTGTTTTCCAAAGTGACGTCTGCACAGGACTTTTATCACCCCTTTCCAGTATGTTGTGTTTCGTCATCAGTAGGTACAACTTTTTGTGCTTTGACTGAGAATTACATGTAAATACAGAAACCGAATGTACATTTCTTTGAGACATACATGGTTGTAACTTTCATTTTCGTCTGACACCGAGTAGATTTTTCAGTTACCCAGACAGCTTTATATGAAGTATTTGTAATAATGCAGTTACCTTGATATGTTTAGCAGTGCTTGTTCTTTCAAACCCCAACCCCAGTCAGAGGACAAAAAATAAAATTAAACAACAAATAGTGAATTATTGTTAACTGGTTGAGTACTAGATGCCACTATTTATTTATGTATTTATTTATTTATTTATTTATTTATTTATTTATTTATTTATTTATTTATTTATTTATTAGGGTTTAACAACACTTACGACAGCCAGGGTCACCTTGTGTCGGACAGTTTTATGGGTGGAGGAAGCCAGAGTACCTGGAGAGATACACTGACCAATGGCAAGCAACTGTCAGACTCCCCAATGTACTAACTCCATTCAAGCAGAGTTGGCCTTGTTTGAAGACAAGTGCACCATCGGGAGGCATGCAGTATGCCTTATTACACAACATCACTGTGCCCCCACGTGGGCAATTGGGATTAAGTGCCTTGCCCAAGGATACAATGTGGTTGCGCCAGGTGTGATTCGAACTGAGGACCTCTCGGTTTGCAGCTTACATCTCTACCTACGGAGCCACTGTGCTCCCAGAAGCCACTATAAGGGCTTTCAAAAAAAGGAGGGTACCAGAGGAACAAATGCCAACATTTTCTTTACTCTTGTTTCATATTCAGTCGACCGCAAATAATATTTTATTTATATAAATTTGTTTTATCACAAATTATTGAAGAGTGCCTGTTTTGATGAACATATTCAGTTCGGACCACCAAAAATAATGTAGCCCTCAACCAGTTAAAAAAATTTCTAAACCACTTTGTGAAGAATCATTGGGCCTTTGACAGGTGTGCGCCACAGGCCCCTTGTTTTAAATAATCTTTAATTTTCAGTGATGTATAATTTACTTCTTCAAATTATCTTTTGATTTCTTTCTTTCCAAACCAGAAGATAATTTTTTTTTTTTTTTTTGGCAGATTCCTGCTCCCAAGAAATATTTTGAGAGATGTACAGAAAGAGAACAGGTAAATCAACATAAATATTCTTTCTCTGCGAGTAAATTTTGGGGTAAAGTGTGTCCAGCCAGTGGTGGACTGGCTGGTCTATGGATTTCCTGATGGGTTGATACCCTATTTTGGGCAGATGAACCATGGAATGGGATTGCTTTCAACGTGGGCTGGTTGCGGTTCTAAGTTGGGATGACTTGCTCAGTGTGAGAGTGGGATGGCTCAGGGTTAAGGATGGACCTTCCAATTTGGAGGGTGTTTTGACTTAAGGCTGAGCGGTTGAAAGTGGACCAGTCGGTAATCATTTTTTCTGGTGGATCTGGGGAAATCTGTCCCTGTGTTCCACTGTCTCTTTATATCTTTATTTTGCATCAGAGTATTTCTCAGAGATGCTTGGTAGTTGAATTCCAGTGTATTGGACTCATTAACTAATGTGTAATGTGTATGTCCACCAAAGTGGGCCGAGTCCAAATGAATGATTCACAAAACTTGACTTATGCAGTTGTCACAATACAATTGTAGATGCTGAAAGTGTTGTTAAGCATTGATAAATAAATTAATTTTTACTTGCATTGTAAATAAATCCTAAATATGTGTCTTGTGCACATTGTGTTGGTATGGAATCTTTTATCTCACCAAGACTTGTTTTCTGGTTGTAACACCTTTATGTACCATTCAGTTAACAGAACCCATAACCATGATTTCTCAAAAATAGCTATCACTGGACAAAGAGCCCCATTTAAAATATCAAAATACAAAATAATGGGATTCCATTTTCAGTTTTTCCACCTTAATGCAAACATGAGGAAATTCCTTCAGCATGGATTGAGCTGTATAAAAAATAATCAGGCACATCCCAAGTATTCTTTTCCCATCAGGCAATGACACTTCAAAGCACATTCAGATGAATTCATCAGGTCTCCCAAATTGTAGATGGATTGTTTTTGAGAACAACTAGAGAACTATATTTTTGTATTGTTCAAGGATCTCTTCATACACCTGCTGTCACTTCATTCATAATATCTGGAAACGAGCATACAACAGTGAGATTGATATTGCATTTCAAAGTCAGATCACTCAGCTTGTCACATTCAATCTTTGGGATTTGTTATGTATGTGTGTATGTTCGCACACTGGATTGTTTATGTACTGAATTGGCCATTTAAAAGCAACATGGAATATATACTGTGGGAAACTTGTCTCTTGCCTCATGAGCCATTGCAGAATTAAGAGTTTTGATTTTAAAAGGAATGACCGACCTGTGATTACCAGTAAAAATATGAAGTAATTCCTCAGGTGTGCATCCATTTGATTCTCACAATGTCATGTGACTTTTATTGTAACTGCAATAATGATACAAGATCTTTTATCGGGAAATTGTAGGTAAAATACAGCAAAATCCTGTTAATTGAATAGCCACTTTGTAAGTTGAAAATATTCAGTTAATAGGCATAATCACTTAACCAAAATTTGGTCATTAGTTTAGCTTGAGTCAAGATAAGCTATTGCGATCATGTGTGCAGAAGTCTGTCAGTCTGTTCACATTTTCCTTTAGCACAGGCTACACCCCGCAGTTCTTGTCCGATCGTCACAAAATTTTATATGCCTGAGCCCAAAACCCGAAAACCTTTATCACAGTCTACAGGTCATATTTTTGAAGGGATTTCATTGTAACTTGGTAGGATGTCTCAGTATAATGTCAAGATGAGAAAGTCTTCTTTGGGTCATGATCTGTCAACTGTAATGGCTGCCCAAGCCGGAAGCCCAAAAACTTTTAGCACCATCTACAGGTCATATTTAGTATGGAGGGATTTCATTGTAACTTGGTAGGAAGACTCTGTATGATGTCTAGATGAGAACTTCACCATTTGGTGGCGGTCTGTCAACCATGATGGCTGCCTGAGCCCAAAACCCGAAAACCTTTAGCACAGGCTACAGGTCATATTTATGGAGGGATTTTATTGTAACTTTGTGGGATGACTCTGTATAATGTCTAGATGAAAACGTACCCTTTTGGTCACTATCAGTCACCTGTGATGGCTGCGAGAGTCTGAAACCCGAAAACCTTTAGTATAGTCTTCAGATCGTAATTATGAAGGGATTTTATTGTAACTTGATAGGATGACTCTGTAAAATGTCTAGATGAGAGCGTCCTATTTTGGTCGTGATTGGTCAAACGTGACAGCCGCACAGGCACGTAACCTAGATCTGTTTCAACACAGTCTACAGTTCATATTTATGAAGCAGTTTCATAGTAACTTGGAAGGATAACTTGTTAAGATATCTAGATGAGACAGTCGTATTTTGGTCACGATTGGTGAGCCATTACCGCTGCCTGGTCACTTGACCTTGATACCTTTAGCACTGCTTGCAGGTTGTTTTTATGAAGGGATTTCATTGTAACTTTGTAGGATAACATGGTATGATATCTAGATGAGACTCTCCTATTGTGATCAACCGTGACCATTGAACTGTCACCTGAACTAGATTCCTTCAGCAAAGTCAACAAGTTATATTTATGAAGGGATTTCATTGTAACTTGGTAGGATGACTCGTTTTGGAATCATTTTACTGTAACTTGGTAACTGTGGTGGACATATGTTAACTGTTAGGGCCACATCAACCCAGGTCTTAATTCTTTAGTACAGTCTACACTCAAATTATTCTTATTGAAAACATAGCCAACAGGGAACAGAAATTCACATATTCTCAATTATCACATTCTTATTTCATAATCCTTTCATAAGCATTGGGACATTATCCTTTTCCTCAAACACTACACAGTCAAATTAAGCTACAGTGTCATCGACACTTTCATTTTTAGCTCAACTTTGACGAAGTCAAATTTGAGCTATTGTCATGGTCCGTCTGTCCGTTCGTCCGTCCGTCTGTCCATCTGGCCGTCTGTCCGTCTGTCCGTACGTCAACAATTGGCTATGGCTCGGGCTAGAGGTCGTATTTATGAACCGATCTTTACGAAACTTCTTGTGTACCTTTGTTATGACCCTGGGACGAGAACGAGTGTTTTTAGGTGTGGTCCAAAATTCAAGATGGCTGCCAGCGGCCATTTTGTACCGATGATGCAAAAATCAGTTTTTTGTACAGAACTTCTGTATGAAAGTTCTGATTTGAATAAAGTTTTGTATAAATGTTTAGTACCATGGGATACATCACATATAATACGGGTTTTTTTCTCGTGCGTAAATTATGCAAATTAGACTGACTTTGATTTATTTAGTGTTACTTTCAGAGCTGTAAGTGCCAAGCTGCTATGGCTCGGGCTAGAGGCCGTATTTATGAACCAATCTTTACGAAACTTCTTGGGTACCTTTGTTATGACCCTGGGACGGGAACGAGTGTTTTTGGGTGTGGTTCGAAATTCAAGATGGCTGCCAGTGGCCATTTTGTACCGATGATGCAAAAATCAGTTTTTTGTACAGAACTTCTGTATGAAAGTTCTGATTTGAATAAAGTTTTGTATAAATGTATAGTACAATGGGATACATCACATATAATACGGGTTTTTTTCTCGTGCGTAAATTATGCAAATTAGACTAACTTTGATTTATTTAGTGTTACTTTCAGAGCTGTAAGTGCCAAGCTGCTATGGCTCGGGCTAGAGGCCGTATTTATGAACCAATCTTTACAAAACTTCTTGGGTACCTTTGTTATGACTGTGGGACGAGAACGAGTGTTTTTGGGTGCAGTCCCAAATTCCAGATGGCTGACAGCAGCCATTTTGTACCGACGATGCCGAAATCTGTTTTTTGTACAGAACTTCCATATGAAAGCTCTGATTTGGATAATTTTTTGTATGAATGTTTAGTACCATGGGATACATTACATATATTACAGGTTTTTTTCTTGTGCGTAAATTATGCAAATTAGGCTAACTTTGATTTATTTAGTGTTATTTTCAGCACTGTGAGTGCAAATCCCAATACGGCTCGGGCTAGAGGCCGTATTTATGAACCGATCTTCACGAAACTTCTTGGGTACATTTGTTATCACTGTGGGACGAGAAGGAGTGTTTTTGGGTCCAGTCTGAAATTCAAGATGGCCGCTAGCAGCCATTTTGTTCAAAATTAAGTGCAATCAGATTTTTGCACAGAACTTCCAAATGAAAGATCTGATTTGAATAAATTTTTGTATGAATGTTTAGTACCATGGGATACATTACATATAATACAGAGTTTTTCTCGTGAATAAATTATGCAAATTAGGGGTCCGGGTAGGACTTAGAAAATTTTGGACCAAAATCCAGAAATTAGTTTTTTGGTTTTTTATGCGTTTTGGTCAATTTTAAGACAAAAAAAAAAAATTTTTTTTACACTGAAAATTTGGGGTCCGGGTGGGACTTAGAAAATTTTGGACCAAAATCCGGAAATTAGTTTTTTGTGTTTTGATGCATTTTGGTCAGTTTTAAGTAGAAGAAGAAAAAATTTTAGTCTGAAAATATTTTGTTTGGGACTGAAAATTTCCACACAAAAATAATAATCTACAATGATTGGTCTTAATCTGTAGTCCATTACAGTCACCTTGTAATTCTTTTATTATTGTTGACTGGGCCAAAACAAATACTAATTCCTGTCATATTCATTATTCAGTTGTCTTGGTCACAGCAAGTACTAATTCCTGTCATATCCAAGTTGAGCTACAGAGTCACTGACTCTTTCATTCTATATTTTTGTGATAAATTGAGCTTTCCTTCCATTTTATCAAAAGTCTCTGTCTGTCAAAGATTAAATGCCTGTTTTGAAAATCCTGAGACCAAAGAGGGCTGTAAACCAGGAGAGTCTGCAGTTAACAGAAAAATGCTTTTAACAGATCACAATATTTTTTATTCAGTTAAATGGTGATAGGTCACACAAAGTAGATCTTCTGTTTTTCAGGCCATTTTTGTAAAAATGCATCCAGGTGGGCAGTATTTTATTTAATTTTTTTATTTTTGTAATTATATCTTTGCCATCGGAAGTTCATAAACTTTTTAAGCCTCATAATCTACAGAAGAACATGAGTAGTGATGTATTTCGTTCCTTGAGTGCAGCAAGTCTCCATCTTCAGAGCTTTAGCATTGCAGATGCTGCCTTGTTGCACTCAAGGGAAGACTTTATTCATTTTATTATCTTGGGTAATATATCTGACATAAACCAATTAATTTTTATTTTTTCAAGTTTACATTGGTAATGAAACGAGAGCATGCGACAGCCAAAATGACCATGTGTGATTGCCAGAGAAACAAATTTTTAACTTTTTTAGGCCTTATATATATTGATAATGGTCCAAGTTATTTTATTATTTAGTCTTTAAAAGGTATATGCAATAAACAGGGTTAACTTAGTGAGTGATATTGCATATTGAGTACATAAACTGCATCAAATGCAAGTCTTGTTAAGTGGAGGGATATTCAAATGTATAGAAATTTATCTGGCAATCGGATATACTGCCACTTAGCAAGACTTGCATGTGATGTTTGCAAATAAATTTCTTGAAAAACTAAAAAGTTCATTTTTTGCCTAAAAAAACAGTTTATAATCCCTCATTGGAATGAGCTCAACAAGCTCATTCTACAGAGGAGTCATGAGCTATGTATCGAAAGCAAACATTGAAAAAAGGATTGAATGGTGATATTCTTACAAACCACTGGCCATATATGGCCGTTATGTTGGACAAAGGGTTAATATTGTTTTCTATACAGTGGAGCCCACTTAAATGGACATCTCTTAACTGAATAACCATGAAGATAATTTCTTATCAACCTACCTTACAATTGTTCACAACAGGCTTGCATTACAGTGGAAGTCCCTAACTCGGAAGTATACTCTCTATTTTTAGCTCACCTGACTTTCAGTCAGGAGAGCTATAGTGATCACTCACCATCCGTCGTCAGTGAACATGGTGTTTGCGTCTTCTCCTCTCAAACCGCTGAACCAATTTAATTGATATTTGAGATAATAGTTTGTTATGACATCGCAATTTGATTTTGTTCAAATCAAGTTGCCTCGCCCGTGGGTAGGGCCACACCCAAAAAGTGTGCTGAAATCTTAAAAAATCTTCTTCTCATGAAGCAGCAGTAGCAGAGACTTGATATATGGTGTGCAGCTTCCTTTTGAGGTGTAGACTCAGATTTGTTCAAGAGAAGTTTGTGGGGCTATACTTGGCGTCGTAATGGGAGGGGAAAGAATATTTGCCCCGCCCAAAATTTCTATTTTCCAAACCGAGAGGCAAATTTTAACCAAATTTGATATGAGGGCTTATTGGGTCATAAGTACTTAATTTATGCCAAAATTTGTTTTCCCATCGCCCCATGGGGACCGTAGGAGCTAAAAATAGAAAAAAATTAAAACGCCCATATCTCCAAAACTACATGGCACTGAGAATTCTTATTTGTTGTGAAGCTTCCTTAGGATCAACAGAATGGAATGGTAAAAAAAAAATTGCCATCGGTTTTATCATGGGGTACTTTTTGGGGACTTTGAAAAAGTGCTGAGTCAGCATTTTTTAACACTGTGGGTAATGGGAAAAACATTTAAGACTACTTTTCTCCCAAACCACTACTCCAAAAGCTTTAAAATTTCACATATAACATCTTTGGAAGATTGTTTCACATGTTTATTGAAATCAATTGCCTGGGTCGATATTTGGGCTCTCTATGGGAGCCCAAATGTTTAAATTAGTGCAGTATGAGGAGTATTTTTTAAAAATCTTCTTCTTCAGATCTAGCAATAAGAATGTTTTGATATTTGGTATGCAGCATCCTTAGGGGGGTGAGATTCAAGTTTGTTGAAGCCAAGTTCCTAGGTTCATATTTAGGCTGAAAATTTGGGGTCCCGTTGCGGACTTAGAAATTTTGGACCAAAATCCGAAAAAAATTTTTTTTTGTTTTTTCTGCGTTTTGGTCAATTTTAAGACAAAAAAAAAAAAAAAATTTTTCCCCTGAAAATTTGGGTCCGGGTGGGACTTAGAAAATTTTGGACCAAAATCCGAAAACAAATTTTTTTTGTTTTTTATGCATTTCTGTCAATTTTAAGACAAAAAAAATTTTTTTTTTTTTTCTCTGAAAATTTGGGGTCCGGGTGGGTCTTAGAAAATTTGGGACCAAAATCTGGAATTTTTGTTTTTTTTGTTTTTTATGCGTTTTAAGAAGAAGAAAAAAATTTAGGCTGAAAGTATTTTGTTTGGGAAAAAAAAATCTGTTTTTTATGTGTTTATCTCAATTTTGGGACGTAAAAAGTGCAGGAACTGAAAATAGAAGGAAAAATCCTGTGTATTGTGTGGGCACAATCGCTTCATCTAGTTGGTAAACGCTTTTCTTAGGAGGGGCGTATGCAGCTTATTCAAGTCAAGTCCCTGGTTTGATATTTAGACTACCATGCCAGGTGAGTGCCCTCAGGCCCCCTGGGGCCTCTTGTGATCTTTCCCAAGTGATTTGGGAAAGAAAAGTGGTGCAAAAGCACCAAGAAAAAATAAGCCAAAACTGGGTCGAGTGCTACCAGCACACACCCAGTGGGGGATGCTCTTCTCCTTGAACAGATCCATGGCTTCCGGCACCAGTGTGCAGACGTGTAACCAATGACTCATTCTTTTTCATTCCACTATCTTGGGAAGATGTGCTTTCATTTGCTTAGATAAACAGTGATAATTCAACTCGTTTACACCATGTTCCTGTGTCTAGAAATTTGGATCTTCTAGGCCTAGGTAACTCTTATTCTGTCCAGATCCTATATTAACAGGGCTGTGTTTTTTTGTATATTCTCATTGTTACATCCAACCACATTTTCGTTATATATTCTCCGTGTTCGCGCACTACTGTCGTGTAACGTGCGGTTCAGTTAACATTTTTCAGTTGACAATTTATGTTATCCTTTTGGATATTATTGTTGGAGTTAGGTGTCAGCGGGGGACTGTATTGGCAGGTTGAGAGCAGAATTTCTGTTTTCTGGCTCCCTTTTGGCCGTCTGGGTTCCATTGGTCTATATTTTCTGTCACCTTCCTCTTGTAGTTGCGGGTGTTCTACTTCTTTTTTCTGTTGAGTTCACCTTCCCTTCTACTTCTCTCACCTCTGCTAGGCCCAGGACTGTTCCTTGTGGGCAATGCCTTTTGTCGTAGCATGTGGATGATTCCCATGCTTCATGTTCCACATGTAATGATGTTCTTCAGATCGGCCCTGTGGGCTCTGTGGGTCTTGGTCGTCCACCTTTTGGGCTCCCGTGAACTATGTGGTGTATTCTCGTGGCTGTTCCTCCTGCTCCCACGGGAAAGGGGAACACTGTCATTCGGGGCCTCCTGACAGGACCACATCTGGTGAGAGTATTACCCCCTCCATGGGGGATGTGCAGTCTCTTTCTGCAGTGGATACTGCAGGAGCTGTTGAGTTTTCCGATGAAGAGATTCCTGGTTCCGGGACGGTTGTCTCCCTCCAGTCGACATCTGAGGCTGTCACAAGGGTTCTTGGGAGCCGAGCTCAGTTGCTCTCTCCACCATTCCACCGGTTTCAACAGCTCCTGACGTATCGGTTGCTACTTCTGTTCTGTCTGCAATGTCTACAGTCATCGTTTTAGTGGGCCTCGGCTTATCCCTGCAGGGGTCTGCAGGGATGTCAGGTAGTTTGGACGTGGGATATAGGCCTCAGCCTTCCCTAACTTCAACTCGGCGAAGTCGGAAGGGGCTGCCGGCCAAACCCTCTGCTGTGGTCTCTCAGCCGTCGAGCCCAGCAGGATTTACCTTGGATTCAGATGTTCATGGTGGGGTCACCATGAACTCTGTTGTGTTTCCGTCCACGCACTCAGGTCCTTCGGCCAGTTTTGTGGGACTGACGCATTTTGTGCAGCCTGGACCTTCTGTCCCTCAGAGGTCTGCGGCGACTTTCCTGAGTTCCCGCACTTCAGATCCTCGGGGTATTTCATACCCCTATAAGCATCTGCATTCAGATGTTTCTGCTGCCATCCATCGCCCTGCATCAGGTGTTCTAGAGGATCATGACCCTTCGCTAGTTAAAAGGGTCAGGAGCGAAGCCACTTTGCCGGGTTGTTCCCACGTGAGCTTTGGGAGGCCCTCTCCTTGCTCACGCAGGTTCTTTCCAAGTGCCTTCCCATTGCCTCCAGCAAGGCTACTAATGGCTTCCCGGCAAAGCCTCCCGGGATTGGATGCAGGCCGCTTTCTGATCCCCCTAGTGTGCCTACACCATGGGAGGCATCGCTTGTTTGCCTGTGATGGGCTATGTATCTTCTGACTCGGAGGATGAGTTAGACACTCGTGACGTCGGGAGCCAACAGTCTTCTGACTTGGGGCAACTATTGACCCTGTGTTTGAGTTCCTTCCAGAACTCAAACCGTCAGACCAGCCGGAGGTTTCAGCCAGGCCGCGATCATTGGTAACGCGCCTACAGCCAGGAGCAACCTGCTTCTGGGCACCTTCGACCATATCAGTCGGTACAGGTGGTCGAAACTTTTGCAGCTTTGGACTCTGAGCTGAGTTCTAAGGCAATGAAGACTTCGTTCTTTACCAGGGCTGATACCTTTTTGCCTCCAGTGCATTATCGTTCCTATGATTCCACCAATCCGTCGGCTGCCAGTCAGTCTGCCAAACTTTGACGGTCTTGGATCAGGACGACTCCTCCTTCAGGCTTTCCAAGTTCAAGTCTGTCATTATTCCTGTGGAGACTCTGGAGTCCCTGTTGGGCTTGTCGAGAGAGATGTTTTCTCTCTTGGATCACATCGTCTCAGTCTTTGCTGCTTATCTGCCTCCAGATAAGTTTGACGATGAATCGGCTCCTTTTTGTGTGATCTCGAAGGCGCTCATACATCTTACACACATGCATGCCTGTAACACAGCTAACTTGGAATTAGTTCTCGGGGACGCTGTGTTGGATACAAGTCGTTCCCTTCCTGAAGGGCAGCGCGCTACTCTTCGATCTGCTTCGTTGCTGGGTCCGTGAATATTCCATGGTTCCATGCAAACGGTCCGGGATGATGTCCTGCATCATTCCAAAGATTAGCTTGATCAGCCTTCTGTTGGAGGCCGGGGCCTTTCTAAGCCTAACAAATGATCTTCTGCTTCTTCTGTGAAGCCAAGGGCTAATCCTCCTGCCACATCTTCTTCTTACTGACGTGATAAGGGTAAGTGTTGGCAGACCAGAGGGAGGTCTCCGGATCCTTCATCTAATAGAGTAGGTGGTTTCTCCTCTCACGGTCCTCGCCAGGGCTCGAAATGAAGGTCCTCACCTCGATTCGTCCCAGGTTGGAGGAAGGATATCAGAGTTTGCAGACCGTTGGGCCACAATCACATCCGATCATTGGGTGTTACATGTTGTTTGGTCCGGGCTGCGGATATCCTTCTGGAGGCACCCCACTCTGTCGAGAGTGCCTCTTCCAACCCAAGTTCCTTCAGACATTTCTCGTTGGGAACTTTTGATCACAGAGATAGACAATCTTCTGTCAAAGGGGGCGATCAAGGTCATCAAGAACATTCATTCAGTGGGATTTTATTCCTGCCTGTTCTTGATTCCGATGAAGGACGGCCGACTCCGACCGGCTATCGATCTGAGTATCCTGAACCAGTCTATCATTGCTCCCAAGTTCAGCATGGAGACTTTCAGGTCGGTTTGCCACTCCATTGACAGGGAGATTTCGCTTCCAGCATCAACCTGCCAGATGCTTACTTTCACATTCCGATTCATCGGACATCATGAAAGTATCTCAGGTTCGCTTTTCTGGCTGGCTCCTTGGGCCTTCACCTGACTGATGTCTCATGTGATAGCCTTCCATCGCACACAGTCCAGGTTGACTACTTCGGCATATCTGGACAATATCCTCCAGAGGCACTCCAGTGCTGCTGTTCTGGTGTCAGATGTCAACACACTGTTGAGTCTGCTCATGTCACTAGGGTTCAGAGTCAACAAGGAGAAGTCGGACCTGGTCCCTTCTCTGTCATTTTGTCATCTGGGGATGGACTTCCGTATTCAGCTGATTACGGTGGTGGTTCCCCGGGGTGAGGGTTGTGATTCTCTTGACTTTCACCCTGACTCTGTCCTAGTCCACGTCTGCGACAACTCGGAGTATTCTCTGGCTACTCGGTGGTCTCTACGGTTTGGTGACGGATCTCATTCCTCTAAGTCGGCCGCACGTCAGACCTCTCCAACACTTTCTGCTCAGTCGATGTGGATCTGGTGCTTCAGTTACCAGCATCACTTCATCGTCACCTTCTCCCCTGGATGGATGTTCAGTGGATTATGCAGGGAGTTCCATTGGACTTGCCCAAGTCTGATCATGTTCTGACGTCAGTTGCCAGCGATCTCAGATGGGGTGCGACATTGGATCCTCTAGGTCTTTCTCTTCACGAAGTATGGGACCAAGATCAAGCAGCTCTTCACATCAACCAGAAGGAGCTTCCCACCTTTCGAATCGTCAGGTCCTTCTGTTGTCCGACAATTCAACAGTGGTCCTTTACATTCGGAACCAGGGTGGCACACATTGTTCCCATGTACGAATTGGCTTGGGATCTTCTACTGCTAGCTCAGGATGTCAACACCGTGGTGGTGGTTCCTCACATTCCTGGTCATCTAAATGTCCTAACCGACTCCATTTCCTAACGGGGCATGGTCATTTCCACCAAGTGGATGCTTCACAGGGCATTGTTCCAGTCACTTTGCGATCTCTGGGGATGTCCCCACATCGATCTTTTTGCGACCCATTGGAACCATCCTGGTGGACACTTTTGTGTCCCCGTGTCCAGATCCTCTGGCTTTTGCCATGGATACTCTGTCACTTGATTGGAGTGGTCTAGTCGGCTATGCCTTCCCACTGGTTCCGATTCTGCCTCAGGTTCTAGCCAAGATATGAACCTGCAGTTTTCAAATCATTCTGATCGCTCCCCTGTCACCTCAGCGGGTGTGGATCAATCAGCTCCGCTCTCTTTTGGCTGCGGTTCTGGCATGTCTCCCTCTTTGTTGCGACCTTCTTTGCCAAGGTCACTCGAGGAGGTTTCACATCGACCCGACTTCATTGTGCCTTCACGCATATCTTTTGTCAGGTCATGTCTCCTCCAAGAGGTTTTTCGGGACGAGCAGTGGAGTGCATTTATTCTTCAAGGTCGCACTCCACTGGTTTAGTCTATGCGGCTAAGTGGATGATCTTCTTTCTATGGTGTGCTGATCACTCTGTTAATTATGCTGATCCTTCGATAACACAGATTGCAGAGTTTCTGGTATATCTGTTTGATTCTTGGGTCTCCAACCTGTTACCATCAAAGGGTACAGGTCCATGCTTTCGCAAACCTTTTCGTATGTGGGGAAGTGTCGTATCGGCACTAATCTATACCTCTTATTCAGCACTTTTTTTAGCTGCGACTAGCAGCTCTATAAGTGGCAATGTCGGTCTGTCTGTCGGTCGGTCTGTCGGTGGGTCGGTCGGTGGGTCGGTCGGTCTGTCGGTCTGTCTGTGACCAACGAGTTTCAAAACTCAATAACTTTTGAAATACTTGATAGAATGACTTTATATTTGGCATGTAAGTGTATCTTATTGGTGTCTAGCCACTGTTCAATGCATGTGTTGTTCCAAATATTTTTCTTGGAGTTATGGCCCTTGAAGGACTTAGAATTTTGTGAGATTGCACCACCAGTCGCAGCTACGGCGTCGATGTCGTGATTTTTTTAAAAAGGCCAAGGATTTTGCAGCTTACCCCAAGATGGAATCTTTCTTGGGTGCTGCTTTGCCGGGGGGAGGGGGGGGGGGGGTGTTCGAACCTTTATCCCAGGTGGATATGCATTTTCTCACATACAAGATGGCTTTTCTGATGGCTTTTGCCTCAGTCAAAAGGGTTAGTGAGCTTCACACCCTCTCGGTTGATCCGGCCTTTTTCAGGAGCTCCACCAACAGTGTTACTTCTACCACTGTTTGCTCCTTTCTGGCCGAGAATCAGATACCAGAAACAACTCCACCTCCTATCTGTATCAGGGCTCTTCCTTCTGCTGAGGGTAATCGCCCTTTGCTCTTTCCCGTTCATGCAATTCGCATTTATCTCAACTGGATGCAGATCATTAGGAAAGGCAGGAAACCATTCTTTCTGTCTCTTATTCCTGGTCGACAGAAGATGTCTCCTCAATCCATTTCTCGATGGATTTGTCTTGCTATGTGCGCGCCCTATGCTTGTCTAGCAACGGACGATTGTATTACCAATCGTATTTCTGCCCATGAGGTACATGCCTTGTCTACCTCCTGGGCTTATGCTAAATCCGTCAAGTTGTCGGATGTTATGCAGGCAGCCTGCTGGAGAAATGCTTCTACTTTCTCCACCTTCTATCTGTGACAGTTGCAGGAGCAGTCTGAGGACTTTTTTCTTTGGGCCTTCTTTCTTCTGCTCAGGCTGTTGTCTGCCCTCGCCATTAGGCTTCTTACAAGATCAGTTCCAGCCATGTGCTTGGTTTCTGTCCTTTCTGTCTGTGTGTCACACAGAGCCATACGACTCATCTTTTATTGTCTTTTACTAATGTTTGTGATCCTATGGTTTTGTAGGCCCAGGGAATTCTTCTGTCCACAGTTCCAGCGCAGTCGGGTTATGTGGGTGTTTGTTATGCGATTCCCTCCTCCTAATGTCTATTCAGCCTGTTGTAAACAATTGTAAGGTTGGTTGATAAGAAATTTAAATTTTATAGTAAATTTCCTTTCTTATTATACCTACCACAATTGTTTACGTGGAGGCCTTCCCATCTTCTTATTCGGGTAAGAATCCTTCCTCCCCGCTGATCACATAACTCTAATCTTGACAGATTCAAAAGAATGAGTCATTGGTTACACGTCTGCGCACTGGTATCGGAAGCCGTGTATCTGTTCAAGGAGAAGAGTATTCCCTACTGGGAGCACTCAACCCAGTTTTGGCTTATTTTTTTTCTTAATGCTTTTGCACCACTTTTCTTTCACAAATCGCTTGGGAAAGATCAAAGTAGAGAGTATACTTTCAAGTTAGGGATTTCCACTATAATGCAAGCCTGTTGTAAACAATTGTGGTAGGTATAATAAGAAAGGAAATTTACTTTAAAATTTTACTTTCCCAACACAATACCATTTACCATACCTCCAGTACAAATTTGACCTGTTAATTGTATATAGGTTATAGAACAAACTACTGTTAGTTGAATAAAAAATCTTGGAACCTGTCGAAAAATTACCCTAACTCTCCTCAGTTTTCCTTTGTTTATAGACCTATTTGGCCTCAGTATATTCAATACAGACTTTTAAACAATTATATCTTGTTTGACAGAGCTCAAGATAAAATAAAATGAATGCAAAGTTTATCTCTAGAATACAGAAAAGTGACACAATCCCTGTTAATTGAATACTCCTGTTAATTAAATAATTTTCATTGGCAAAATAGCTACTCAATTAATGGAATTGCACTGTATCATATGCCAGCTTTATAGATTAATTTTGTCCACATATTTTTGCATTTTGTAGATGACAGACATGAGTATTATAGAACTGGACAGCAGAATAAAACAACTGCAGGAGTCTCTACAGAGGCAAGGTACAAAAAGATGAAAGACAGCATGATGTAGCACCCCTGTCTAATGCTGAAGTTTCAATAACTTGCAGAATCAGTGCTGACAGATGTTCATCATCCTAATTAAGTAATGTTGGGATTGCCAAGAAAAGGAAAGGATAGTTCAGTAAAAGAAGTTCAAAAAGGATGAACTATCAGTTCTGTGATCTCCCTCAAAATGTTGTACTGAAGTTGATATCAGTTGCCTCATCTGGTTTCTGTTTACTGATGATTGTAAAAGTGTACTTGTGATATGATGAGAAACAAGTCATTTAACCCTTTACCCAACACAGACAATATAAAAATTTATTATTTGAAATATCATTTTTTCAAATTTTTAAAAAAATTCAACAAAACCATATCATGTTACCCCTCGTTGGAACGAGCTCGACGAGCTCGTTCCAACGAGGGCTCACATGATATGGTTTTGTTGAAATTTTTTGAAAAATAATATTTTTTCAACTGCTGAATTTGCATATTACGCTGGCGGATGTGGGAGATTCATTGGCTAAAGGGTTAACAGTGTGTTTAAAACATTTTTATCAGAAGTACAAGTATCAAGGGAGTCAAGAAAATGTTCGAATGGGTGCGTAAACCTGATTTTCTCTGACTGCAGCGCAACTCAAGTTCTGACTGATGAAATATTTCATCTACATGCCTTCATGATGTAGTTGGAATATTAGTCAGTTTGGGATTATAATTCAAAACTTGTGACACAACTTCTTGTTTAATTATTACTACATACCATTCTCCAAATTCATAATGCTGGGCCTCCAACTACCCGAATCCGGTACCACAGTCATTTATTTGTATGACCAACTGTGTGTGCACAGGGGCTGAGTATGGGACCCTTTCCCAATGGCATTTTGGCATTATTTTTCCCAGTTCAAAACATTTCCCAATCTCAGGCCTCATTCAAATAGAAATTTAATTCTTTGTTGACTTTTGAAGTCCTTATTTTGACTTCAACAGGCAGTTTTTAGATAAATTTGCAAGTTACATCCCAAGAACCTTGTCACTAGTTTCTAGGCAAGTTTTGGTTCCTATGTAGGCAGTCAAGACTTTCCTAGACACAACAACAAAGCGACAGAATGTGGGCTGTTGAATTGCAGCAAAATGCATAAATATCTTCTTCATTTAATAGTATAAAAACAATTTAATTAATAGAGATTACAGAGAGATTACTACATAATTTCATGTGACTGTTTGTTATAAAACTTTCTACATGTGCTATACATATATTAGCTTCTATATTATTTTTTTTTTTTGTTCAATATGAAGGTAACATTTCTCATTGTTTGCGTGTTTCCTCCTCCAAACAAATTCCCAATTGGAACCTTCATGATGCAAATTTTCCCAATTGCATGGTCCCTGGACCCTTTCCCAAATAGGTGTAAGTCCACATATCAAATCTAACATAAGTCCACATATCAAATCTAGTCTCATTATATACTCTCGTAAGAAAGTACATGAATAGTAACAAGGGCAAAATGATATCCAGTCCAGGAGAAAATGTCTCCCCTGATTAGGTATACCAGATTCAACCATCTGGTGATAGAAACTCATTTCTTGAAGAATCTGTGTTTCCAGTTCTTCTGGGAGAGTCACGAAAGCTTGACATTTCGATCCTGACTAGCAGTAACTTTGTTGTGTCCTTGGGCAAGACACTTAAACCCAATTTCTCATGTGGTGGCACTATTTACTAAAGCATATTGCACATCAATGGTGCTCTTGCCTTTATCCATTGCTACCTCTGCTTGTGCAGAGTTAGTAGTTGGAGAGTCTGACTGTTGCTCACCACCACTCGATGATTCTCCCTGGGTACTTCGACTTCCTCCATCTGTAAAACTGACATGTGACCTTGGATGTTGAAAGTGAAATTGAACTTTAACCCTTTACCCAACGAATCGTCGTCATCCGCCCACATAATATTGAAATTCAGTAGTTGAAAAAATATTATTTTTTAAAAAATTTCAACAAAACCATATCATGTGACCCCTCGTTGGAACGAGCTCGTCGAGGTCGTTCCAACGAGGGGTCACAGGATATGGTTTTGTTGAAATTTTTTGAAAAATTTGAAAAAATGATATTTAAAAAAATAAATTTTGATATTGTCTGCGTTGGGTAAAGGGTTAAGAAACAAACTGAGAGAGTCTGAGTTTCTACCTGTTAAAACTAGAATTTCAGGTCCTACCTCCGGAATTTGAGATAGAAATACTTATGCATATTATAAAGGGAGCTTGGTGGATCAGTTGTTATGGCATTGAACCTCAAACTGAAAGGTCCACTGTTCGATGCCCTCTGAAGCTAACTGCCTTGTATCCTTAGGCAAGGCTCTTAATCCTGATTGCGCATGTGAGGGCATGGTGGTGATGGAACATTTGTATTCAACTAATACTAACCCTGATTGTGCATATATTGGGGAGTCTGACAGTTTCTCACCATTACTTGTTGGTTTTCTCTGGATACTCTGACTTCCTCCACCAGTAAGGCTTTTTCGACATGAGGTGACCCTGGCAGTCAAAAGTGTCCTTAAACCCCAATAAATAATTAAATGCATATTATAACATCTCCTTAACCCTTTACCTAACATGAAAAGCAGACGACACTTACCCAAAAAATTCTCGAATAACTAATTTTTTTCATTTTTTGTCTCAAAAACGTAGGTTATGACCCCTCGTTGGAACGAGCTCGACGAGCTCGTTCCAACGAGGGGTCATAACCTATGTTTTTGAGACAAAAAATGAAAAAAATAATGAAAATTAATTGTCGATTTTTGAGAATAGCGCTGGCCGGTTTTGGCCGTTACGTTGGGTAAAGGGTTAAAAGAAATAAACTAGTTGTAGAACAGAAGTGATGTTTTTCTCTTCAAATTTGAGTACATAAACTGCACATAATCGATTGTCCTGAGCAATTGGAATATATTTTCAAGTCCGGGAAAAATGTTTGTTATATATTAAAATTTATCTCTAGTTACTAGTATAGTAGCTATCAGTTTGGTAACAAATGTTGTATTCTGGTGCTTTTAAATACACAATGTAAATCCTCAATCTGGTATATTTTGTTTTCTTCTGGTAAAGAAAGGAACTGAAAGGGTTTATTGATAGAAGTAGAATTTATTACTCTTAACCCTTAGAGACTTTGATATTTTTTCCATTTTTGCAACACTTTGACAATTATACATCCTGTAGCTTTGCAGTTGGTTCTAAGCAAGGCTTGGCTGCATACATAGGCAGTCAAGACTTGCCTAGAAACAACTGCAAAGATATTGGGAATGTAATTTGCGAGTTTACCAATCGACAGCATATTGGGACACTTATTGCAGAAAAAGTGATCAGTGTCAAAATTAGACCTCTAAGGGTTAAACAATAAGATTCCTGTTTCTACCAACAGAAACTGAAATTAAATAATGTAAATGTCAGATTTTTATTAGAAGCAGGAATTCCATTGTCCACCTCAGCTTATACAAATCAAAGAAATGGACATGGTTTAGGGCTGAAAAAAGTTAAAAACCTGTTTCTCAGGCCCTCCCACATATGGCCATTTTGGCTGCCGCATATTTTCTTTTTATAACCAATGCAAACTTAAAAAAATAAAATTTAAATGGTTTATGTCTGATATTTTACCAAAGTTAATAAAATTGATATATTTGTCCCTTGAATGCAACAAGGCTTTTCAATGCTTTAGCATTGCGACGCCTTCTTACATCCAAGCGACGAAATACACCAGAACCAGAACCCATGCTATTCTGTAGATTATGGAGACAAAAAAACAAACCCAAGAATATGAACTTTTGATGGCAAAGAAATAATTACAAAAATAAAAAATAAACCACCCTCATGCAATTTTACAAAAAATTGCCCGAGAAACTCAAGATCTACTTTGTGGGGGACTTTTGGAAAGTGCCCCGTAGGATAGTTAAAGATGCCTATGATGCTAGCAGATATCTAATTGAACCATTTCATTTGCACGACATTCCCCCTGCACCCCTGCAGTGGGGTATAGGATATAATTCTGATTCAGGCTGATTAAGTTGCACATTTTGTCATGCAGGCTCTAAGATGCCTAATCATATATATATATATATATATATGACTTCTTCCTGTGCTGCCCTTTCCCAAAGAACAATTAACTGGTAGAGTTCTGGAAGCCCATATTTGGGCTTTATTCTGAAGCGCAGGTACCACAACTTGAAGGCTCATATTCAGTGGATGTGCTTTGTATTATCTTTGAAGTGACATTATTCAGTCTGTAAGGGTTTGCCTTGTTACAATTTATGGGAGAGTGCCAGCTGGCACTCTCCCATAAATTGTAACAAGGCAATGACATGTGTACAAGATTTGATGGCCAAAAATAATTCAGCACTCTACCAGTTAAAAGGGCACCTCCAGGCTTCTTTCGACGCAGGGAGAGGTGCAGAGCTTCATCACAACGTCCCACTTTTGTGGTAAGTATGTGATATCACATAAATTACTAACTCATAAACGTAACAGAGAAAAATAATTTTCAGTTCTTCAAATATTTTCTCAATAATTCAGTTGCAAATTTTGTACCCTTTCCTAAAGAATACTCAGAAAGGCATCCCCCAGCCGATGGCAGGGACTGGGGCAGAGCACCTCCAATACTGGCTCTGGCATCCTGATTTTGATAGATGTATTTGGTATCACAAAAATTGGAGTCAAGAGAAGAGGTAGAGGAAAGAAATGTATATTTTTATACTGTACCAATGACCCAGACATAGCTGGTGCTAACTCTTAAAATATAGGGCCAAACACAAATTTTGCCCCCCAATCCCCAAAATTTGCATCTAAAACCAAAGAAAACATGTCCTTAAAGGCCCTCCACACTTCGCCTCTACTGCGCATGCGCAGTGTCAAGGACGTTCCGAAATTGGCGCCATTAATCATTCTAAGTTTGGCCCTTCATCAGTTAACATCTGACTGATCTTTGTGCTTGTAAATCTCGGCTTAAATGATGCCAGACACATAAATATTAGTGAAATGGTGATTCTAAGGAGGATAGAGAAGGAGGAGAGGAAAAATGTGTGACAGAATATTATCAGGGCTGTAACTTAAAATTTTTTAATGAAATTATGTTAAGTTACCTATTTTCGAGGCAGCAGCCATTTTGTTGTCATTCTGATTATTTAGTTACACTGATTTTTTAGTGTTTTCCTCTCTCCCTGTCCTTTAAGTCCCCCCTTGCTATTCTCCCATGCTTTTGGCATAGTTTTTGTAATTATTATTACTAAATTTTCTTGGGAGTTTTAGCTGAATAACAGAATGAATTCTGTTCTTTTCCCCATGTTTACGTCTTCACCTACGGGTGGTTAGGCGTTGTGTTCTGCATCTTCCATCTGATGTTCTGCAGTTTCTTCCCTGGAAGTCTCTGTTTTGCATCAGATAGTGTATTTTTGGTAACTGATTCCGGGCCTGGGTGCCTGGAGTCCTATTTTAGTGTTTTTACATTCATTGTTTACATTTACAACAGCCCTCTGTGTGAGGGGGGGATTTCTGGAAAATAATATCTTGATGTTATTTTAATCATAACTAGATACATTATTATTGTTCGTATGTGTTGAATAAATTGTTTAAAATATTTTTAAAATTTTTGTCCACACTTAGGCTTGGGATCCATTGGGGCTCAACGTTACTTTTCAGAAACTTGGGCTGTTCTGAAAAAATATTTTTTCAAAATATTTTGATTTCAATTATTTTTTCAATATTAATGGATCATATTATTATTATGTATTTTGATTGCCAGGGGTTAGTGCGAGTACCAGGACTTGTTTTCTTTTCACATTGAAAGGATATTGATCAATTGTAATAAGAGGAAGTCTTCCTCTGACTTTATAATCATTCTATATGTGGTCAGTGTACTCGCATTAACTCCTGTTCTGTATCGTATGATTTCGATGACAATATGGGAAACGTATGTCACGGTATGTTATTGGGGAAATGGACACTCCGGTCCTTTCCCCGCAGGGTCACTCTACTTTATCAATTTCTATTTTCAGACGATCAAGATTAGGGTGATTTATCTGTGATGTCTTCCAACAGTGTGCCTCCGTCGACACAATTAATGAAGGGCTAGCGGAAAAGTGCTCATGTAAATACGCCAATTGCCTAAGAGGACCCTAGTAGGTTCGACGGCCTTTGACGTCCGCTAGCTCGCACGGTGTAGCGTCCATTCACCGAATGGTTCGGCAGCCGGGTTCGTCCGTTGCGGTCTAGAAGGAATTTTGGGGTGATGCGAGCACTATAAATCAACCTAATGCACACCCAGTGACGGTGGATCGGAGGGAGATCGGAGGAAGCCTTTTAGTCCGGTTCATAGCTCGTCCCGGTCCATCCGGACGGCAAGCGAGAGAGGCCCCTCTCTCGTTCACAACATCTGGCCCCAGATGTTGTGGTACAAAATGTTTCGCATTCGGAGCATACGTCCGTCGCTCGGGACGCTCCGACATATAGTCAGTCCGGTGTAGACTGTCAATAAGGCTTCCTCATTCTCATAGTTGCACACACGACCGCTCTTGGCTACGTGACCACGGATATCCAGTTAGCTTCGCCAGTCAGAGATTCATCGGCGACCAGGTCACACCATCCGGTAGCCAGGGACACGAGGCCTGCAGACTCCAGACGTTCGCATAGGAAGTGTGCGGGAGTCAACGTACACGGAGCTTCCGGCGGCAATGCATAGTAAGACCGCTACTGCACAGGCCTCGGGAACGGACGTGCTTTCCTAAATAGCACAGTTTATCGCAGCATCCCAGCATCAACTGAATCTGTTGCATATTTTTTATCCGACGATGCTGGGTCGGGACGCTCCGCGGAAGCGGGTACGGACGTCCGAAAATTTCATCCGGTCCGACGGGATACCGAAAGGGATTTGGAGGATTTCGAGCTTTCCCTTTCGGAACAACATATGCTGTTGTGTATGTCATCTGACTTGGTCTTCTACAGCTTCTTTCGTCGGACCAGAATGCTGCGATGCCGGATAAGAAACTGATAGCGTCGGAGGACTTAGAAATTTTTTGTTCGGTTCAGGGACATCGTCCCTCAGTTCCGACATAGTCCAATAATGTCACGCAAACTTTCGAATTATTGAACGACGCTATATATATTATTATTATATGCTTGCTATAACCAAGCATTTCTGGTTTCTTGTTCGCAAAGTTACGGAGATGTCTTTCAAAAGTGTGCCTCTGTCATCATAGTTAATGAAGAGCTAGCGGCAATAAGTGCTCATGGAATATGTCTATCGCCTACGGAGTGACATTCGCTAGCTCACCCGGTGTAGCGTACATTCATCAAATGGTTCGGTTGCCGGGTTCGTCCGTTGCGGTCTAGGAAGGAGATTTGGGTGATGCGAGCACTTTAATTACTTTAGTACTCACCCAGTGACGGCAGATTGAGGACAGATCGGAGGAAGCCTGTTAGTCCGGTTCCTGGCTTGTCCAGGTCCGTCTGGGCTGTGAGCGAGAGAGGTCCCTCTCTCGTCCAACAACATAGGGGACCGCATGTTGTGGTTCAGATATTTTACATTCGGAGCATATGTCTGTCGGTCGGGACGCTCCGTTATATTGACAGCCCGAGAGACTGTCCTTAATGCTTCCTCATCCTCACAGCAGGGCACACGACCGCACATTGGCTACGTGACCTCGAGTATCTGATCAGTTTCGTCATTCAGTGATTCCACGTCGAATAGGTCGCGCCATCCGGTAGCCAAGGGACACGAGGCCTATACACTCTGTTCGCTCGCATATTGGTAGTATGCACGGGGTAACGTTCACGGAGCTTCCAGCGGCAATGCATTGTAGGACCGCTTCTCCTCAGGCCTCAGTGACGGACGTGCTATCCGAGTTAGCACAGTTGTTTCGCAGCATCCCAGCAATTGACAGTTTCTTGGTTGAATCAGGAATTATCCGACGGCGCTGGGTCGGTGCGGTCCGCGGTTGCATCAGGTACGGACGACCGAATGCTTTATAGGGTCCGACAGGATGGCGAAAGGGATTCGAAAGATTTCGAGTTTTCCCTTTAGTAGTATCGGAAGCTGCCTTTCATATCTTCTGGCATTATCTTCCAGTGATTGTTATTTCGGACTTCATTGCTGCGATCTTGGATAAGAGACTTATAGCGTCATTGGACTTGGATTTTTCGATCGGTTCAGGGACATTGTCCCTGACTTACCGACGCAGTCCAATAATGTCATTACAATATGTGTTTTATTTTTCGACGCTATATATGCATACAAGCCTGCTACCAAGCATGATAGTTTAGTTTCTTGTCCGCGTTGCTCATTTCTGCCGTTTTATCATTTACACGATTAGTTTATTTGGCAGAGCAGGGCATACCGAGAGTTCATATGCGTCTAGACGGTGTGGTTAAAGACGGGAAATATTCTTTTTCGCCGTTTATGTCTTTTCCAACTTCAATGTTGGAAACGACATGATGTATAGTAGACTTAACTTAGACGCTTTATCATACGTAATCCGCCTTACGGAGGCGTTATCATTACGTTTTCAAGAAAAGATTTACGGGATATTATTCTCAATGTAATTTCTTTTGAGGGCAGTAGTTTGTTCACGTATAACTCCGCCCTTCAGTGGCTGATTGGAGTTGGTTGACGTGACGCAGCCCTAGCTACATCCATACGCGTGGATAGTAAGGTTAAGAACTCTCTCAGAGTCGCTTCGTTCTCGGAGGAGCTTCTCTTCGACGGCAACTTTTCGGCAATCCATGAATTGCTCGATTTACACGTTCTCTTGTCTATCTAGTGTTACAAGAGATTCAGACTGGGGCAAACATTCGGTGGTTGACTCAAAGAGTGCCACCGCAGTTGCCGGACCCGAGTGTGGCTGTTATGACGGTTGCCAGTCAAGCAGATTGGGATATAATACTGATCCCAACGGATTCGAAGTGCCAGGGTCTTTGGGTTCCGCAGTCTCTTAGCAACCAATTTTCTTCCGCGGAATAATGTTTTTTAGGCTTGCTTTATGTCATTGCATGAACATTATTCAGAAACGCATGCCCAAATCCTGTCCGTTAATTCGACAGTAGTGGCGTATCTCCGGAACCAGGGAGGCACTCTTTCTTTTCCGTTATTCAATTTAATGGAAAGAATCCGTCTGTTGGTTATAATACACCAAGTTCTGTTTTGGTCCGTCATATTCCGGGTCGTCTGATTGTTTTACCGGACTCCCGTTCACTTACGGGTCGCTTGTTGCTGTCAGAATGGACTCTCAACAAACAAGTATTCAATCAGATTTGCTATCTATGGGAGCGCCCAATGATGATTTATTTACGACACAGCTTGCTAATCAATTGCCGGCGTATGTGTTGGCTTGTCCAGATCTCTGAGCTAATGTTGTTAACGCTCTATTGATCTATAGGACGGAAAGATAGGATACGCGTATCCTCCGGCGCTGTTGTTTCAGCAGGTATTGCTAAGATAAACAACCACAATACATTTCTGTTGATAGCATCTCTATCTTCACAGAGATCATGGGTAATTTACTCTCTTGTCTACTGTGGGTCTTAACGTGAAATCTTCCTCAATGTGAGGATCTTTTTTCACTGGGTAAATCGTGTCATCTTTATCACAACCCGCAAGGTCTCAACCTTCATGTATTCCGTTGTGTGGTCCGTATTGCATTGTAAGCATTGTACTGGGCGAGCTTTGGACGCGATTTCTTACTATAGGAGGTCCTCTTCTTCGCTATTCTATGCGGCTAAAGTGGAGGCTCTTCCGTCGTTGGTGTAGGGATCATTATGTTCATATGGTTGATCCCTCCATACTACTCATTGCAATTTTTTAGTATACTTGTTTCACAAGATCTACTGCAGCCTGTTATTAAGGTTATAGGTTTATATTACCTCATACCTATGCACTCTACGATAGTTTACAATTGAGTCTTATGTCTCTTCATCTAAGTCAGTTAGTAACTTTTTGATATATAGACTTAGAATCTTTAGATTAAATTCCTATATGGATTTTAACTTCGGTTCTTATTTAGCTAAGTAATCATTTGAGCCTCTGGAAACAGTAGTTTTCAAATTCTGACCTTTTAGACAGTAATTCTGTTGGTTTCTCTTTTACTGTAGAGTCAGTGAGTTTCATGCACTATCGATGGATGATTTTCACTTTCGTAGTTTCGGAATCACTATTCCGTTACTATTTAGGTTGGATTTTTGCATAAGAGTTAGGCTCCTAATATCCGGAACCTATTGTTATTAAGGTCCTTCCGTCTTCGTACGGGCATAGGCCTTTATTCTTTCCGGGTAGAGTTTATGTATTTATAAACAGATATCTGTTTATTACTATGGCGTAAGCTTCTTCTGTCTTTGATGCCTAGTAGAAGGACGTTACGCTCCATTCTATTGTTAATGGATTCTATTAACTATCGGTACTGCTTATGGTATATCATTGACTTAGCAGTTGTGCTTAAGATTTCGGCTGATGAAGTAAGAGTTCTTCTACATCTTGGGCTTACATTAATAGTGTCGCTATTATAGATTTTTGAAGGCTTCTTATTGCGCTCAGCCATCCACATTCATGAATTTTTATCTCAGAAATATCGAGTCCATTTCTGGAGGCCTCTATTGTTAGGTCTATTATCTACTGCTCAGAATGTCATTCACTTAACAGTTGCTACTATAGCTAGGTAGGCTGTCTGTTTCGGCAGTGTCTCCGTTCTGCAGCCCTCTTCGCTCTGGGCTATTTGACCCAGGGCTAGAAAAAGGGGGGGGGGGGGGAGGGTGTTCCCTTGGGTCACCTGTTTTACTATGAAAACAAGGGGATACCTCCTCCGGAGTTAGTAATTCTGAGCTGTTATTGGGATGGTTGTTTAGTGAGAAGTTTATGTTTTAAAAATTCATTCAAGTCTTAGTTTTTAAAGTATAGCTTTTGAATATTGCATATGTCAACGGACATGATTATGCAATCCTCAGACACTTTTAAGGAGTATAAGAGTCTCTATTCTCTAGACTTACTTTATTTATTGGCTTACTTTAAAAATTATTAGTATAAGGATTATATTGGATATTAATAGAGTACATGGATGTATGAAGCTCAATTTTGGAAGGTGTTGTATCTTTCTAATTTATCATAAATAAGAAAGATACATGTAAGGCCTATTACTTCTTTTTCCCTACAGGGGATGACTCTATTTTATATTATTGAGCGTATTCCATTTTGCTCTATGTCCTTGGCCCTCCAGCCTTTTTACGATTCAGCTATGTCTGGGTCATTGGTACAGTATAAAAATGTTAAAAAATTTATAGTAATATCTATATTTTTTATACTTACCAATGACCCAGACGGGGATGGCCCTCCCAGGAGTTGGGAACTCTTGCCTCCCCGCTGAGTACATAGCGCTTACCAGGCACTGGTTTTTAGAATGATTAATGGCGCCAATTTCGGAACGTCCTTGACACTGCGCATGCGCAGTAGAGGCGAAGTGTGGAGGGCCTTTAAGGACATGTTTTCTTTGGTTTTAGATGCACATTTTGGGGATTGGGGGGCAAAATTTGTGTTTGGCCCTATATTTTAAGAGTTAGCACCAGCTATGTCTGGGTCATTGGTAAGTATAAAAAATATAGAAATTACTATAAATTTTTTAACTTTCAAGCCTGAAAACAAAGTTATTATTTCCCATTCAAAGAGCTCTTTGTAAATGCACATTCTAGTAACATGGATTTGTTTATAGCCATAACTAAATCATCATTAGCTCCCCAAAAAGTAGATTTTCTCTTTCTCAGACCATTTTTTGTAAAATTGCATGCGGATGTGGGTTTTTAGCTCACCGAAGGGAGCTTAACTTATCACTTGCCGTCCGTCATTGTCCGTCGTGAACTTTACATTATCGACTTCTCCTCCCAAACTACTGGACCAAATTGAACCAAATTTGGTGTGCATGTTCCTTATCATATATCAATTCAAGCTTGTACAAATAAACTTTCCCCATCCACAGAGGACACCACAAGGGGCATTACTCTGATAGCACCCATAAATTTTTTTTTAAAATTAAAAAAATCTACTTCTCCAGAACCATCATTTAGAATCTTTTGATATTTGGTATATAACATCTCTATTGGGGTCAGATTCAAGTTTGTTCAAATCAAGTTTCTGGGTTAATAATTGGAGCCCGAATTTTAACTTAGTGAAATATGAGGAAATTTCTTTAAAAATCTTCTTCTCCAGATCCACCAGTCAGAATGCTTTCATATTTGGTATACATCTATAGGGGGATCAGATTCAAGTTTGTACAAATCGGGTCCCTGTGTGAGTATTTGGGCTCTCTATTGGAGCCCAAAGTTTAACTTTGTGCAATTTGAGGAAATTTCTTTAAAAATCTTCTTCTTCAGATCCACCATCAGAATCCTTTCATATTTGGTATACAACATCTATAGGGGGGCCAGATTCAAGTTTGTACAAATCGGATCCCTGAGTTAGTATTTGGGCTCTCTATTGAAGCCCAAATTTTAACTTCGTACAATTTGAGGAAATTTCTTTAAAAATCTTCTTCTTCAGCTCCACCAGTCAGAATCCTTTCATGTTTGGTATCCAACATCTATAGGGGGGGTGGGGGGGGAATGGTGGAGGGGGGTCAGAATCAAGTTTTGTTCAATCGAGTCCCTGGGTTTATATTTGAGCTCCCTATGAGAGCCTGAATTTTAACTTCGTGAAATATGAGGAAATTTCTTTAAAAATCTTCTTCTTCAGATCCACCAGTCAGAATGCATTCATATTTGGTATACAACATCTTGAGGTGGGTCAGTTTCAGGTTTGTTCAAATTGCTTACCTGGGTAAATTTTTGGGCTCCTTATGGGAGCCCGAATATCAGCTTAGTGCAATATAGGGAATTTTGTTTTTAAAATCCTCTTTTTCAGTCCCTGTAGTCAGAATATTTTCATATTTGGTATACAACATCTCTAGGAGGGTCCGATTCAAGTTTGTTCAAATCTGGTCTATGGGTTGATATTTGGCTTCCTATGGGAGCCCGAATTTTAACTTAGTGCAGTATGAGGAAATTTCTTTTAAAAGTCTTCTTCAGATCCACCAATCAGAATCCTTTCATATTTGGTATACAACATCTCTAAGTGGGTCAGATTCAAGTTTGTTCAAATCGGGTCCCTGGGTTAATATTTTGGCTCCCTATTTGAGCCCAAAGTTTAACTTAATGCAATGTGAGGACATTTCTTTAAAAACCTCCTTGTTCAGATCCACCAGTCAGAATTCTTTCATACTTGGTATATACATTTGTAACATCTCAAGAGGGATCAGATTCAAGTTTGTTCAATTTGAGTCCCTGGCTTATTATTTGGGCTCTCTATGGGCAGGGTTGGGGGAGGAGGGGGGGGGGGGCAGGGGAGCATGTTAGGTTCAGGTTTGTTCAGATTCATTTCCATAAAATTTGCCTTTGCATGGCTTCATTCCTTTGTAGTGTTGATGAACCATGTCTAACTGAATGTCTTCCCAAACACTTCTTTGAACCACTTTGGCCGGTGAGCGATTAAGGTCCCCGCGGAGCCTCTTGTTATTTTATTTTTTATTAGCTCATCTTGACAAAGTCAGGATAAGCTATTGACATCACGCGTGCGGAAATCTGTGAGTCTGTTCACATTTTCCTTTAGCACAGGCTACACCCTGTAGTTCTTGTCTGATCATCACGAAATTTCATATGCAGGTTTGGGGTCATGTCTAGATAAGAACGTCCTCTTTTGGTCACGATCAGTCAAACGCGATGCCTGCCCGAGCCCAAAACCTGAAAATCTTTAGCAGGCTACAGGTCGTGTTTATGAAGGGATTTCATTGTAACTTGGTAGGATGCCTCTGTATAATATCTAGATGAGAACGTCCCCTTTTGGTCACGATTTGTCAACCGTGACGGCTGCCCAAGCCCAAAACCCAAAAACGTTTAGCACAGTCTACAGGTCATATTTAATATGGAGGAATTTCATTGTAACTTGGTACGATGCCTCCGTATGGTGTCTAATGAGAACTTCCACATTTGGGCGCGATCTGTCATCCATGACGACTGCCCAAGCCCAAAACCTGAAAACCATTAGCACTGTCTACAGGTCGTATTTATGAAGGGATTTCATTGTAACTTGTTAGGTTGACTTCATATAATGTGTAGATGAGAACGTCGCCTTTTGGTCGCGATTTGTCAACTGGGACGGCTACAGGGGCCCGAAGCCTAAAACCTTTAGCACAGTCTACAGGTCATATTTATGAAGGGATTTCATTGTAACTTGGTAGGAATACTCCAAATAATGTCTAGATGAGAACGTTCCCTTTTGGTCGCGATCATTCAGCTGTGGTGGCTGCCCAAGCCCAAAACCTGAAAACCTTTAGTATAGTCTATAGGTTGTATTTATGGAGGGATTTCATCGTAACGTGGTAGGTTGACTCCATATAATGTCTAGATGATAACGTCCCCTTTTGGTCATGATTGCTCAACTGTGATGGCTACTGGGGCCCGAAGCTCGGAAAACTTTTAGCACAGTCTACAGGTCATATTTATGAAGGGATTTCATTGTAACTTGGTAAGATCACTCCAGATAATGCCCAGATGAGAACGTCCCCTTTTGGTCGTGATCATTCAACCATGATGGCTGTCCGAGCCCAAAACTTCAGCACAGACTACAGGTCGTATTTATGAAGGAATTTCATTGTAATTTGGTAGGATGACTCAGTATAATGTCGAGATGAGGACGTCCCCTTTTGGTTGCGATCGGTGAACCATGATGGCTACACAGGCCCGAAGACTGAAAACCTTTAGCACAGTCTACATTTCATATTTATGAAGGGATTTCATTGAAACTTGATAGGATGACTCGTTTTGGAATAGTTTCACTGTAACTTGGTAACTTTCATTGCCATTCATTAACTGTGAGGGCCACGTACATTAACTGTGAGGGCCACATTAACCCACCCCTTAATTCTTTAGTACAGTCTACACCTCATATTATTTTTATTGAAAACATAGCATACAGGGAACAGAAATTAACATATTACCAATTATCACAATTCTTGTCTTATTTCATAATTCTTTCATAAACATTGAACATTATCCTTTTCATCAAACACAACACACATACAAGTTAAGCTACAGTGTCATTGACGCTTTCATTTTTGTAATTATTTCTTTGCCATCGAAAGTTCATATTTGTGGTTTGTTTTATGTTTTAGGCCTCATAATCTACAGAATAGCATGGGCGGTAGTATATGTCATCCACTGAGTGCAAGAAGGCTTTGCAATGCAAAAGCATTGCAAAGCCTTGTTGAACTCAAGGGACAAATTTATAAATTTTATTAACCCAAAGGGCCATGTGAGCTATTGCCATCACTTGGTGTCCATTGTCATCCAGCATCCGTCGTCCATAAACATTTCACATTTTCATCTTCTTCTCTGGAACTACTGAGCCAATGTGAATCAAACTTGGCAGGAATGGTCTTTGGGAAGCCCTCTATAAACAATCCTCAAAGTTAAAAATCTGTTTCTCAGACCTTCCCACATATGGCCATTTTGGCTGCTGCATGCTTTCTTTTTATAACCAACACAAACTTAAAAAAATAAAAATTAAATGGTTTATGTCTGATATTTTACCTAATTTAATAAAATTGATAAATTTGTCTCTTGAGTGCAACAAGGCTTTGCAATGAACTTTTGATGGCAAAGAAATAATTACAAAAATAAAAAATAAACCACCCTCATGCAATTTTACAAAAAATTGCCCGAGAAACAGAAGATCTACTTTGTGGGGCCCTGTATGTTCTTGTATCATCATAAATAGGTTCTACACTACACATGGGTAGTTTTGCTTATTGGAAGGAGGGTGGTGGATCAGAAGGAGTAACCCATGGATGCCCGGTAGTACTAGCAACACAAGTGAATTGAAATGAAAATTGCCATTCATTTACAGATGAAATTTGAGGGCTTCATGAGATTCTGAATCTGCTTTCTTATCAACCTACTCACAATTGTTTACTACAGGCTTGCACTACAGTGGAAGTCCCTAACTTGGATAATATACTCTCTATTTTTGTCTTTCCCAAGCAATTTGGGAAAGAAAAGTGGTGCAAAAGCATCAAGAAAAAATAAGCCAAAACTGGTTCGAGAGCAACCGGCGCAGACCCAGTACTGGACGCTCTCTCCCAAGTACAACTCCATGACTTCCATTGCCAGTGCGCATATACGTCGCTAAAGACTCATTCTTTTTTTCGTCTGCCATGTGACGAGATGTTCTGCACTCTTATCAGTGTTCATCCAACTCGTTGATTGATGTTTCCTGCTTCATAGTGGATCCAAGTATCCTTTTGTATTCTCAGGAACAGTTTATTTATTATATTCTCTTACAATTATTATCCATAATGTATTTTATATGTTCTTTCTCGAGTCGCGCGCGAATTTCGTGTGCCATGCGGTTCAGACTTAAATTATTTTCACAATTATTGTAAATGTTTAAATTGCTCATTTTTCTAATTGTGTTAGAGTTAGGTGTCAGCGGGGTACCGCTTCTGCAGTTTTTCTTCTCTCCTTTGAGAGTGGTCATCCTGTTGTGTGGTTCCCGGTCGACCGTCTGGGGTCTAAATTTCTGTCACCTTTCTCTCTTCTTTGGGGGTGTTCTTCTGTTCTCATCTGATTTCACCTTCTTTGCTCCTCTCACCTCTATCATGCCCAGGACTATTCCTTGTGGGCAATGTCTGCTTCCAAAGCATGTGGACGATTCACATGCTTCATGCTCCTCATGTAATGGGTGTTAGGCCAAGTGGCCATGTGGTCTCTGTGGATCTTGGTCATCCACTTTCTGGGCGTCAGTGAACCGTTCGTGAATAGTTCGTTCTCATGGCCGTACCTCCCGCTCCCATGGGAAAGGAGAACGCGGTCGTTCGGGGGCTCCCGAGCTGACCATGTCTGGTGAGAGTTATTCCTCCTACATGGGGGATGTGCAGTCTTTTCCTGTAGTGGATACTGTGGGAGCCGTTGAGTGTTCTGGTGAAGAGGTGCCTGGTTTCGGAATTACGGTCCCCGTCCAGTCGACTTCTGAGGCTGTCACTAGGGTTGTGACTCCTCCTTCGGAGCCGAGCAGGGGTGCTCTCTCCACAGTTCCACCAGCCTCAACGACTCCCGACGTATCTACTATTACTGCTGGTCCGTCTGCTTCGTCGTCAGTTTCAGTTGGCCTCGGCTTTTCCCTGCTGGGGACTGCAGAGATTCTGGTAGTGTAGACGTGGGATATTGGCCTCAGCCTTCCCTGACTTCAACTCAGCGAAGTTGGAAGGGGCTGCCGGCCGAACCCACCACTGTGGTCTCTACACCGTCGAGCACCACAGTTGTGTGATTGGATTCGAATGTCCTTAGTGGGGACACTATGAACTCCGTGGCGTTTCCGTCCACTCATTCTGGCCACACAACCAGTTTTAGGACCAACGCTTTTTGTGCAGCCTGGACCTTCTGCCCCACAGAGGTCCGCAGTGACTCTCATGAGTTCTTACTATATTGATCCTCGGGGTGCTTCGTACCCTATACATGTCTGCCTTCAGACGTTTCGGCTGCCGCCCGTCGTCCCGTGTCGGGTGTTTTGGAGGATCGTGACCCTTCGCTGGTTAAGAGGGTCAGAGGTGAAGCCACTTTGCCGGTTCGCTCCCCTGTCGAACCGGCCAGTTCAGGCAGTGAGCTTAGGGAGGCCCTCTCTTTACTCACTCAGGTTCTGTCAAAGAGCCTTCCTGTTGCTTCCAGCGAGGCAGCGAGTGGTTTCCAGGCGCCTCCTATGGCGCCACCTCCCGGGATTGGAAACAGGCCGGTTCTGACACCATGGGAGGCGTCGGCTGGTTTGCCCACGATGGTCTATGAGTCTTCCGACTCTGGGGAGGAGTCCGACATGCTTGAGGTCGAGGGCCAGCAGTCTTCGGACTTGGGGGCAGCTCTTGACTTTGTGTTTGGCTTTCTGCCTGATCTCAAACCAGCTAACCAGCCGACAGTGTCAGCCAGGCCGCGATCATCGGTCACGCGCCTACAGCCTATGGAGCAACCTGCTTCTGGGCGCCTTCGACCGTGCCAGTCGGTACAGGTGGTTGAAGCATTTTCAGCTTTGGACTCCAAGCTGAGTTCCAAGGCTATGAAGGCTCCGTTCTTCACCAGGGTTGACACCTTTTTGCCTCCTCTGCGTTATCGTTCCTATGATTCCGCCAATCTGTCAGTCTGCCAGACTTTGACGGTTCTGGATCAGGGCTCCAATTCCCTTGGGCTTTCCAAGCCCAAGTCTGCCGTCATTCCAATGACGACTTTGGAGTCCACGTTGGGCTTATCGAGAGAGATGCTTGGCATGCTTTCTCTCCCAGATTATGTCGTCTCAGCTTTAGCTGCTTATCTGCCTCCAGATAAGTTTGACGAGGTACAGGCTCCTTTGCATGTGCTGTCCAAGGCGCTCATGCATCTTACTCACACGCATGCCGGTAACATGGCTAATCTGTTATTAGTTATTGGAATTAGTTCGAAGGGATGCTGTGCTGGACACAGGACGATCCCTTCCTGAGGAGCAGCGTGCTGCTTTTCGATCTGCTTCTTTAGCAGGTCTGCAACTTTTCCATGGTTCCGTGTCGACGGTCTGGGATTACGTCCTACGTCATTCCAAAGATCAGCTGCTGTTTCATCAGCTTGATCAGCCTTCTAGGGGAGGCAGAGGCCATTCCAAGCCTAACAAGTACCCTTCTGCTTCCTCTGCGAAGCAAAAGGCTGGTCCTTCTGCCACCACTTCTACTTCTTACTCAAGGGGTAAGGGTCAGAAGACTAGAGAGAAGTCTCAGGATTCTTCATTCAGTAGAGGAGGTGGTTTCTCCTCTCGTGGGCCTAATCTGAAATGAAGGTCCTCACCTCGACTCGTCCCAGGTTGGAGGAAGGATACAGAGTTCGCAGACCATTGGGCACCATCACATCTGATCCGTGGGTGTTAGATGTTGTTCGGTCCGGCCTGCGAATATCCTTCCATAGGCATCCCACTCTGTCCAGGGTGCCTCTTCCAACCACAGTTCCTTCAGACGTTTTACGTCGGGAACTTTTGTCCACGGAGATAGACAATCTCGTGGCAAAGGGGGCGATCGAGGTCGTCAAGAACATTCAGTCAGTGGGTTTCTATTCCCGCCTGTTCTTGGTGCCGAAGAAGGACGGCCGACTCCGACCGGTTATCGATCTGAGTATCCTGAACCAGTCTATCATTGCTCCCAAGTTCAGCATGGAGACTTTCAGGTCGGTCCATCATTCAATTCACCAGGGAGATTTCACTGCCAGCATCGACCTGCGAGCCATGTCTTTCGGCCTCAGCATGGCTCCTTGGGCCTTCACCAGACTGATGTCGCATGTGATAGCTTTCCATCGCACACAGTCCAGGGTGACTACTTCGGCGATATCCTCCAGAGGCATTCCAATGCTGCCTTACTGGAGTCGGATGTCGCCACTCTGTTGAGCTTGCTCACGTCGCTAGGATTCAGAGTCAACGAGGAGAAGTCAGACCTGGTCCCTTCTCAGTCGTTTTGTCATCTGGGGATGGCTTTCCAAACCCAATTCAATTTAGTAGCGGTTCCCCAGGCCAAGGCTGTGATAGACAATCTCCTGGCAAAGGGGGCGATCGAGGTCGTCAAGAACATTCAGTCAGTGGGTTTCTATTCCCGCCTGTTCTTGGTGCCGAAGAAGGAGGCCGACTCCGACCGGTTATCGATCTGAGTATCCTGAACCAGTCTATCATTGCTCCCAAGTTCAGCGGGGGCGTGGGGGCACGGTGGCTCAGTTGGTAGAGGTGCAGACTGCAAGCCGAGAGGTCCTCGGTTCGAATCCCACCTGCGGCAACCGCGTTGTGTCCTTGAGCAAGACACTTCACCCCCATTGCCCACGTGGGGGCACGGTGACGCTGTTTACTAAGGCGTACTGCACGTCAATGGTGCACCTGTCTTCAACCAATGCTAACCCTGCTTGTGTGGAGTTGGTATGTTGGGGAGCTGACAGTTGCTCGCCGTTGCTCGGTGGTTCTCTCCAGGTACTCCGGCTTCCTCCACCCGTAAAACTGTCACGGTCATGGTTAGCCATTGTGCAGAAATATGTGACCTTAAACACCAATAAATAAATAAATAATCCCAAGTTCAGCATGGAGACTTTTAGGTGGGTGCGCCATTCAATTCACCAGGGAGATTTCGCTGCCATCATCGACCTGCGAGACGCTTACTTTCACGTTCCGATGCATCAGGCGTCACGGAAGTAGCTCAGGTTCGCTTTTCTGGGGCGAGTTTACCAGTTCAAGGCCATGTCTTTCGGCCTCAGCATGGCTCCTTGGGCCTTCACCAGACTGATGTCGCATGTGATAGCTTTCCATCGCACACAGTCCAGTCCAGTCGACGATATCCTCCAGAGGCATTCCAATGCTGCCTTACTGGAGTCGGATGTCGCCACTCTGTTGAGCTTGCTCACGTCGCTAGGATTCAGAGTCAACGAGGAGAAGTCAGACCTGGTCCCTTCTCAGTCGTTTTGTCATCTGGGGATGGCTTTCCAAACCCAATTCAATTTAGTAGCGGTTCCCCAGGCCAAGGCTGTGATTCTCTCAGCTTTTGCTCTGACTCTGTCCCAGTCCACATCTGCGACAGCATGGAGTATTCTCCGGCTGATCGGTCTCTGCGGTTCGGTGACGGATCTCATTCCTCAAGGTCGGCTGCATGTCAGACCTCTCCAACACTTTCTTTCAGTCGTTGGAGACCAAATGTAGATTCTCTGGATCTGATGCTTCAGTTTCCGGAATCTCTTTATCCTCACCTTCTCCCCTGGACAGATGTCCATTGGATTACGCAGGGTGTTCCATTGGACTTACCCACGTCCGATCGCGTTATGATGGCAGATGCCAGCGATCTCGGATGGGGTGCGACATTGGATCCTCTAGGTCTTTCCCTCCACGGGATGTGGGACCAGGATCAGGCAGCTCTTCACATCAACCAGAAGGAGCTTCTTGCTCTTCTTCTGAGTTTCAGGCAGTGGATCCTTCACCGGTCGAATCGCCAGGTCCTTCTGTTGTCCGACAAACTCGACAGTGGTTGCTTACATTCGGAACCAGGGCGGCACGCACTCGGTTCCAATGTACGAATTGGCTCGGGATCTTCTACTGCATGCTCAGGATGTCCACGCCGGGGTGGTTGTTCATCACATTCCCGGTCATCTGAACGTCCTGGCCGACTGCCTGTCCCAACGGGGCAGCGTTATTTCCACCGAGTGGATGCTCCACAGGGCAGTGTTCCAGTCACTTTGCGATCTCGGGGTACGTCCCCACATCGATCTCTTTGCCACTCGTTGGAACCATCAGGTGGACACTTTAGTGTCCCCGTGTCCAGATCCTCTGGCTTTTGCCATGGATGCTCTGTCACTCGATTGGAACGGTCTAGTCAGCTACGCCTTCCCACTGGTTCCGATTCTGCCTCAGGTTCTAGCCAAAATTCGAACCTGCAGTTGTCGAATCATTCTGATCGCTCCCCTGTCGCCTCAGCGGGTGTGGATCAATCAGCTCCGCTCGCTGATTGCAGCGGTTCGGGCACTTCTCCCTCTACGTCGCGACCTTCTTTGCCAAGGTCACCCGAGGAGGTTTCACGTCGACCCGACTTCATTGTGCCTTCACGCATATCTTTTGTCAGGTCCTGTCTCCATAGTAGAGGTTTTTCGAGATGAGCAGTGGAGTGCATTTCTTCTTCAAGGAGGCACTCCACTGGTTTAGCTTACGCATCTAAGTGGAAAGTCTTCTGTCGATGGTGTGCTGATCACTCTTGATTATGCCAATCCTTCAATTTCACAGATTGCGGAGTTTCTGGTATATCTGTTTGATTCTCGGGGTCTCCAGTCTGTTACCATCAAGGGTTACAGGTCCATTCTTTCAGAGACTTTTTCTTATGTAGGGAAGCATCGTATCGGCACTAATCCTTACCTCTCCAAGCTTGTTCGGCACTTTTCTTTGAAGAGGCCTCGGACTTTGCAGCTTACCCCACGATGGAATGTTTTGTGGGTGCTGCTTTGCTTGGGGGGGGGGAGGGGGCTGTTCGAACCTTTATCCCTGGTGGATATGCATTTTCTCACATATAAGACGGCATTTCTGATGGCATTTGCTTTTGCCAGACGGGTTAGTGAGATTCACGCCCTCTCGGTTGACCCAGCCTTTTTTAGGATCTCTTCCAACAGTGTTACTTTTACCAGTGATTGCTCTTTTCTGGCCAAGAATCAGTTACCAGATACTACTCCTCCTCCTACCTGTATCAGGGCTCTTCCTTCTGTTGAGAGTAATCGCCCCTTGCTCTGTACGGTCCGTGCTATTCGCATTTATCTCAATCGGGCACGATTCATACGGAAAGGCAGGAAACGTTTTTTTCTGTCTCTTATTCCTGGTCGACAGAAGATCTCTCCTCAATCCATTTCTCGATGGATTTGTCTTGCTATTCGTATGGCTTATGGTCGTTTAGCTGCTGGCGATTGTATTACCCGTCGTATTTCTGCCCACGAGGTGCGTGCATTGTCAACCTCTTGAGCTTATTCTAACTCCGTCAAGTTGTCGGATGTTATGCAGGCCGCCTACTGGAGAAATGCCTCTACTTTCTCCACCTTCTATCTGCGTCAGTTGCATGAGCAGGCGGAGGACCTTTTTGCCTTGGATCCTCTTTCTTCTGATCAAGCTGTTGTCTGCCCTAGCCATTAGGCTTCTTGAAGGTCAGTTTCAGCCTTGCGCTGTTACTGCCCTTTTCTGTCTGTGTGTCACACAGACCCATATGTCTCCTTTCATTGTCTTTTACCAATGATTGTGATGTTATGGTTGATAAGCCTCGGGACCTCTTCCTTCTGCTTCACGGTTCCAGTGCACTGGGGTTATGTGAAGGTTGGTTATGCGATTCCCCCCAGCCTATTGTCTATTCAGCCTGTAGTAAACAATTGTGAGTAGGTTGATAAGAAATTTAAATTTTATAGTAAATTTCCTTTCTTATTATACCTACCACAATTGTTTACATGGAGGCCCTCCCGTCTTCTTATACGGGTAAGAATCCTTCCTCCCCGCTGATCACATAACTCTAATGTTGGCGGATTCAAAAAGAATGAGTCTTTAGCGACGTATATGCGCACTGGCAACGGAAGTTGTGGAGTTGTACTTGGGAGAGAGCGTCCCGTACTGGGTCTGCGCCGGTTGCTCTTGACCCAGTTTTGTCTTATTTTTTCTTGGTGCTTTTGCACCACTTTTCTTTCCCAAATTGCTTGGGAAAGACAAAAATAGAGAGTATATTATCTGAGTTAGGGACTACCACTGTAGTGCAAGCCTGTAGTAAACAATAGTGGTAGGTATAATAAGAAAGGAAATTTACTATGAAATTTAAATTTCTATATAATTTTATACATTTCATGCAGAGATTCGAGAAAATGTTGAAACCAAATTTTGTAAAATTTCAGGGCTGTGACCTACTGGAAACTTTTTCAACATTGGGCTGGAAAAGCTATTGATGTCTGTCATGTCCTGTTTACTCTCTTGCAAAGGCTAACGCCACTCTCCCTCTTTGTTAATCACGACATTCCCCCTGCAGTGGGGCATATGATTTAATTCTGATTCAGGCTGATTAAGTTGCACATTTTGTCATGCAGGCTCTAAGAAACATAATCATATATAAGTGAGTTTCATGACAGCTTCTTCCTGTGCTGCCCTTCCCCAAAGAACAATTAAAAGGGCAACTCCAGGCTTCATTCGATGCAGGGAGAGGTGCAGAGCTTCATAACAATGTCCCACTTTTGTGGCAAGTATCTGATATCGCATAAATTACTAACTCGTAAACGTAAAAGAGAAAAAAGAGAAAAATAATTTTCAGCTCTTCAAATATTTTCTCAACGATTCAGTTGCAAATTTTGTACCCTCTCCCAAAGAATACTCCGAAAGGACTCCGAAAGGCATCTTCCCAGCTGATGGCAGGGACTGGGGAAGAGCACCTCCAATACTGGCCCAGGCATCTTGATTTTGATAGTTGTATTTAGTATCACAAAAATTGGAGTCAAGAGAAGAGGTAGAGGAAAGAAATGTATTTTCAAGCCTGAAAACAAAGTTATTATTTCCCATTCAATGAGCTCTTTCTAAATGCACATTCTAATAACATGGAATTGTTTATAACCATAACCAAATCATCATTAGGCCCCCAAAAAGTAGATTTTATTTTTCTCACACCATGTTTTGTAAAATTGCATGCAGGCGTGGGTTTTTTATTAATTTTTTTATTTTTGTAATTATTTCTTTACCATCAAAAGTTCATATTCTGTTTTTTTTTATGTTCTAGGCCTCATAATCTACAGAATTGCTTGGGTGGTAGTGTATGTCATCCATTGAGTGCAAGAAGGCTTTGCCGTGCTAAAGCATTGCAAAGCCTTGTTGCACTCAAGGGACAATTTATCAGTTTTATTAACTCAAAGGGCCATGTGAACTATTGCCATCACTTGGCATCCGTCGTCCATAAACATTTCACATTTTATCTTCTTCTCTGGAACTACTGAGCCAATGTGAACCAAACTTGGCAGAAATGGTCTATGAGAGGTCCTCTATAAACAATCCACATTTTGTTCCCTTCGGTTGAAAAACGTGCCTGCCAGAGGCATTCTTTGATTCGGATTGGCCAATTTTAAAAAGTCTCATCTGAAACTCCAAGGCCAAATGTTTTGAAACTTCACATGATTGATAACTGGAACACCCTCTACCACCGATTCTCATTTAATGTTGATGAGGATGCAAACATGGCCGCAGTTGCATCTCATAGTTACCATGAAAACCCTTTGTGAAATCACATTTTCTTCTTCTCTGGAACTGCCGTGTCGAAGTGAACCAAACTTGGAAGGAATGGTTTATGGGAGGTGTTCTACAAATGATCCTCATTTTGTTCCTGTCAAATGAAAAACATGGTCACCAGAGGCATTTTTGATTCTGGTTGGTCGATTTTTAAAAATCTTCTCTGAAACTACAAGGCCAAATGTTTTGAAACTTCACATGATTGATGACTGGGACACCCTCTACCAACGATCCTCATTTAATGTTGATCGGTTTGCAAACATGGTCGCAATTACAGCTCATAGTTACCATGAAAACCTTACGGGAAATCACATTTTCATCTTCTCTAGAACTGCCATGTCGATGTGAACCAAACTTGGCAGGAATGGTCTATGGGAGGTCCTCTACAACTGATCCTTATTTTGTTTCCGTCAGATGAAAAACATGGCCACCAGAAGTATTCTTTGATTCTGGTTGGTCGATTTTTAAAAATCTTTTCCTCTGAAACTACAAGGCTAAATGTTTTGAAACTTCACATGATTGATGACTGCGACACCCTCCACCAACAATCCTCATTTAATGTTGATCGGTTTGCAAACATGGCCACAATTACGGCTAATAGTTACCATTAAAGCCCTATGGGAAATCACATTTTCATCTTCATCTCTTGAACTGCGCAGCCGATGTGAACCAAACTTGGCAGAAATTGTCTATGGGAGGTTCTCTACAAACTTTCCTCATTTTGTTCCTGCCGGATGAAAAACATGGCCACCAGAGGCATTCTTTAATTCTGATTGGTCGATTTTTAAAAATCTTCTCCTCTGAAACTACAAGGCCAAATGTTTTGAAACTTCACATGCTTGATGACTGGGACACCCTCTACCAATGATCCTCATTTAATGTTGATCGGTTTGCAAACATGGTCGCAATTGCAGCTCATAGTTACCATGAAAACCTTATGGGAAATCACATTTTCATCTTCTCTAGAACTGCCATGTCGATGTGAACCAAACTTGGCAAGAATGGTCTATGGGAGGTCCTCTACAAATGATCCTCATTTTGTTCATGTCGGATGAAAAACATGGCCACCAGAAGCATTCTTTGATTCTGATTGGTCGATTTTTAAAAATCTTCTCCTCTGAAACTACAAGGCCAAATGTTTTGAAACTTCACATGTTTTATGACTGCGATGCCCTCTACCAACTATCCTCATTTAATGTCGATTGGTTTGCAAACATGGCCACAATTGCAGCTCATAGTTACCATTAAAACCCTATGGGAAATCACATTTTCATCTTTTTCTCTGGAACTACTTAGCCAAGGTGAACCAAACTTAGCAGGAATGGTCTATGGGAGGTTCTCTACAAACTTTCCTCAGTTTTTTCCTGCCGGATGAAAAACATGGCCACCAGAGGCATTCTTTAACTCTGATTGGTTGATTTTCAAAAATCTTCTCCTCTGAAACTACAAGGCCATATGTTTTGAAACTTCACATAATTGATGACTGGGACACCCTCCACCAACAATCCTCATTTAATGTTGACCAGGTTGCAAACATGGCCGCAATTGTGGCTCATAGTTACTATGGAAACCATATTGAAAATCACATTTTCATTTTCTTCTCTGGAACTAATGAGCCTATGTGAACCAAACTTTACAGGAATGGTCTACGGGAGGTTCTCAACAGCTGTTCCTCATTTTGTTCCTGTTGGATGAAAAATATGGCCGCCAGAGGCATTCTTTGATTTTGAGTGGTTGATTTTGAAAAATCTTCTCCTCTGAAACTACAAGGCCAAATGTTTTGAAACTTCACATGAATGATGACTGGAACACCCTCTACCAATGATCCTCATGTAATGCTGATTGGGTTGCAAACATGGCCACAATTGTGGCTCATAGTTACCATGGAAACCCTATGGGAAATCACATTTTTATCTTCTTATCTGAAACTACATAGCCAATGTGAACCAAACTTGGCACAAATAACAGTCATCATTCTGTTTCCCCGCAGATGAAGGAGCATGGCAGCTAGCTGCATTCTTTAATTTTGATTAGAATAACTGTGGGTTATGTCATTCTGCCAGGTGAGCGATTACAGGCTTTTAGAGCCTCTTGTTGGTGTAATTTTTTTGTATTTTTCATATTTTTATTCGTTACCACCTGGATCTCTGAGATGCTTAGTGAGTTTTTTTTCCATAACATAGTAGGAATTATGAGTATGAAGTAAATGAAACTGAAATTTGATTATACAAAATTACAGTGTCAGTTCACAAATGCTCATTTTATGCATGTTGCAGTCAGCAAACTGGTGGGGTATATAGGAGTTGTTAGACTATCTTGTCAGAAATAGAACTCCTGGCCCTTAAAAATACTTGAAAATCAAACTTCCTAAAAAAGATTCCTGGAAAGTCCTTGAAAAATGTATTTTCATAATTTCTTGACTTCTTTTGGTAAAAAATTTCTCATATTTGTGAGTTTTTGGTGTGTAAATTGTATTTTTCACTGAAATAATACAAACACCAGAGGGAGCTTCCCAAGGATCAATGTCAGGGGCAGCTAATGTTGGTTTGGAATACATGTATAAGAATTGTTAACTGGTATGTATACAAACAATATAGGAAATTAAAACTTAAATTTAAGACCAAAAAACAAATATAAATCTGTTTTGCTGGCCCTCCTGCATGGTCATTTTGGCTGCCGCATGCTCTCTTTTTATAACCAATGCAAACTTTAAAAAATGAAAATGAAGTATTTTTGGTCAAGTTGTGTTAACAACCGAGACCTACAGTTTGGCGACGGTCGGTGTGCATCTGGGTAGAGTCTGGTCATCCTCGCTAATCAATAATTTAAATAATCAATAACTTAAATAAACGTTCTCAGATTTGAGTAATATTTGCCATACAGGTCTTTTGCAATAATATCTCAAGTGAGTTCGAAAACTGGACCGGCCTGATTCTTTGTTACAGAGTTATGGGCCTTAATTAATCAATTTTTATGAACTTTTAGCTCGTTAGTGCAATAATTTGAACAAACGTTCTCCGATTTGACTAATATTTGCCCTACAGGTCTTTTGCAATAATATCTCAAACAAGGTGGAAAACTGGCCTAGCCCAATTTTTCATCACAGAATTATGGGCCATAATTCATCAATTTTTACGAATTTTGAGCTCGTTAGCAGAATAACTTGAACAAACGTTCTCCGATTTGACTATTATTTGCCACACAAGTCTTTTGCAATAATATATAAAGTGAATTCGAAAACTGGTGCAGCCCAATTTTTTGTTACAGAGTTATGGACCTTAATGCATCAATTTTTTTCAAATTTTGAGCTCATTGGCACAATAACTTGAACAAACGGTCTTTGATTTGACTAATATTTGCCATACAAGTCTTTTTCAATAATATCTCAAGCGAGTTCGAAAACTGGTGCGGCACAATTTTTTTGTTTCAGAGTTATAGACCTTAATTAGTCAATTTTTACAAATTTTGAGCTTGTTAGCATAATAACTTGAACAAACGTTCTCCAGTTTCAGTAATATTTGTGATACAGGTCTTTTGCAACAATATCACAGGCAAGTTCGAAAACTGGTCCGTCCAATTTCTCATTACAGAGTTATGGACCTTAATTAGTCTATTTTTATGAATTTTGAGTTTGTGTGCATCAATTTTTACAAAGTTTGAGCTCAGCATGATGATGTTTCTGATTTTCAATAGAGAGTGCATGAAGAAAGTAGCCACAACTTGATGCCTGCATCTCCAATGCACACATCTAGTATGTTACATATTTTACCTAAGTTAATAAAATTGATAAATCTATCCCTTGAAAAGCCTTCTTGCCCTCTTGGGATGAAATACACTACCTCCTATGCTATTCTGTAGATTATGAGGCCTAAAACATAAAACAAACCAAGAATATGAACTTCTGTTGGCAAAAAAATGATTACAAAACTAAAAAGTTCAAATTAAAAACCTCCCGCACACATGCAATTTTACGAAAAATGGCCTGAGAAACAAGATCTACTTTGTGGGGGCCTAATAAGACATTAGAAGAAGGTCCAGAAAAGAGGTTGAAAATTCTGTAGAAAAGTCCTGAATTTGTTTTGTTTCCTTCAGACACTGAGAACAGACCAGATAATTTTTAAAATATTTACAAAATACCTTTTTAGCACACCTATTCTGATCACTTTTTGTCCGTCGTCCGTCATACGTCGTGAAGGTGGTGTTTGGGTCTTTTTCTCCCAAACCGTTGTCCACCTTTTAATGAAATTTCAGGTGAGAGTTAGTTATATAGGGGCATTTTGATTTTTCTTCAAATTAAGTTGCGGCTCATATTGAGGACGGGGATGGGGCCAAAATGCCCAAAATATTAAAAAATCTTCTTCTCATGAACCAGCAAGCAGAGACTTGATATTTGGTATGCAGAGTCCTTTTGAGGTTTAGAATCAAGTTTGTTCAAGAGAAGTTTGTCGGGCATTATTTGCCTTCATTATGGGAGGGGCAAAAATTTTGGGCACGCCTAAAATGTCTATTTCCAGAACCGTGAAGTCGATTTGAACCAAATTTGATATGAGATGATAATGGGTCATAAGTAGTTGTTTGATGCAAAAATTATTTTTCTTATTGCCCTGTGGGAACCTCGGGAGCTAAAAATAGGAAAAAACTTAAAACTGCCATATCTCCAAAACTACAATGCACAGAGAATTCTTATTTTGTATAAAGCTTATTTTTATCCAGTAGAATAGAATGGTTAAAAAAATCCCTATTGGTTTGATCACAAGGTACTTTTTTCAGGACTTTGAAAAAGTGCTGAGTCAGCACTTTTTAACACTGTAAGCAAAACATTAAAAAATCTTCTTCTCCAGATCCAACAGGCAGAATCTTTTGATATTTGCTATGCAACATTGTAGGGTGGATCTGATTCAAGTTTGTTCAATTCGACCCCCCCTGGGTTCATATTTGGGCTCAGTATAGGAGCCCGATTTCGAACTTAGTGCATTTCAGGCAAATTTCTTAAAAAATCTTCTTCTCCAGATCAAGCAGGCAGAATCTTTTGATATTTGGTATGCAACATTGTGGGGTGGATCTGATTCAAGTTTGTTCAAATCAGCCCCCTGGGTTTATATTTGGGCTCAGTATAGGAGCCCAGATTTGAACTTAGTGCATTTCAGGCAAATTTCTTTGAAAATCTTCTTCTCAAGATCTAGCAGGCAGAATCTTTTGATATTGGGTATGCACCATGCTTAGGGGGGTGAGATTCAAGTTTGTTCAAGCCAAGTCCCTGGGTTCATATTTGGGCTCACTGTGGTAGCCCGAATTATAACTTAGTTCAAAATGAGGAATTTTCTTTAAAAATCTTCTTCTTCAGATCCAGCGGTCGGAATGTTTTGATATTTGGTATGCAGCATCCTTAGGGGGTGAGATTCAAGTTTATTCAAGCCATGTCCCTAGGTCCATATTTGGACTCACCGTGGGACTCTGATGGGAGCCCAAATTATAACTTAGTTCAATATGAGGAATATTCTTTAAAAATCTTTTTTTTTTAGATCCACTGGTCAAAATCTTTGGATATTTGGTATAAGCTTTTCTTAGGAGGAGCAGATGCAACTTGTTGAAATCAATTCTCTGGGTTGATATTTAGGCTACCATGTCAGGTGAGCGCCTTCAGGCCCCCTGGGGCCTCTTGTTTCTGTCCCCTTTCCAATCAAATGTCACAAATTTTCAAGTCGTCAAACAGGTAGATTTACACCTTTTTACAACCATGGAATATGGCGAAGTATTGTCAGTCTTCTGTGAAGTATTGCATTGTCAGCTACTCAAATCAGTTCATATACATGTACTGGCAAATCAAATTTTGTCATATTTTGTTTGGACGAGTCAATGAAATAACGCAGAATATTCCAGAAACTGGGTCAAAATAGTTTGGGAAACAGAATCCCTTCAACGTTTTGTTTGTCAGGACTTTTGTACAGTAGACCTGATTTTAGAATTAAATTAAAATTCAAATATTTTGTTGATCTCTAATCCAATACAAGGAATTTTACACTATTTATTTATTTATTGGCGTTTTAGGTCAGTTGTTTCTGCACAATGGCTTATCATGACCACAACAGTTTTACAGGTGGAGGAAGCTGGAGTAACCGGAGACAACCAGTGAGCAACTATCAGCTTCCCAGCATACTAACTCCAAAAATGCAGGGTTAGCATTGATTGAAGACAAGTGTACCATCGACGTGCAGTACGCCTTGGTACACAACGCCACCGTGCCACCACGTGGACAATGGGAGAATGTTACACTAAAACAAAAACATATACATCTTTAACTTCAACAAACATATATTAATGTCCTTGAGATTGTCTGATCAATTGTTGACTACTCCTATTTGTCAATAATATACCATATAGAAGAAGAGTTGAAATGAAGATACATGGCAAGACTTCCGGAACATTGGATAATTTGTGATCAATGACTGTGACTCAAATCGTGTGGACGATTTTAAAATGAAACAAATTTCGAGAGTTTGTAGGACCCAATACTCAGGGTACACAGGAAGGTGTTAGAAACCATACCGTGCAGTACAACCAGTTAGAGTGGAACCCTGTTAATTGAATAGCTACTTTGCCAGTGAAAATTACTCAGTTAACCTGAGTTAACAGGAGTATTCAATTAATAGGGATTTGGTCACTTTCCAGTCTTCTTGAGATAAACTGAGCATTTATTCTACTGTATTTTATTTGAAAGAGCTCATCAAGCTCTGTCAAACAAGATTTAATAGATAAATGCATTTTGTGGATGAACAGAGGATAAAATGGTCCATAAACAAGGGGAATTTGATGATTGGCAGGGTAATTTCACGGCAAGATTTTTTATTCAATAAAAGGAGTTCACTCTACAACCTGTATGCAGTTAACAGGTAAAATTTGTACTCAAGATAATGGCAAAAGGTTTTTGTGTTTGGAAATAATATTCAATTAAAAGGGTTATTCAGTTGAGAGATATACAATTAAGTAGGCTCCACTGTGTTAACTGGTCAAGTGCCAAGTTATTTTTGTTCACATGTCTTTGCCTTGTTACATTTTATGGGAAAGTGCCAAGAAGCAATTGTAACAACAAGGCAAACCCATATAAGTAATTTCACTCCTAAGGTAATATGAAGAACGTCCACAGAATATCACACATTTAGGCTGAGGTATGTGATCTTCATATTAAAGCCCGGATAGTGGCTTCTAGCACTCTACCAGTTAATATCGAGTCGAACTTATGGTTCAGACAGAGACTTGTCCTGCAACTCTTGTCAGGCTGGGCCTAGTTAATGATCAGTTTCTAGTGCACTAAAATCTTGTCATCTAAGGCTGTTCATCTGGTCTGTTCAGAATACTGAAGCTTTTTTTTTTAATTTCTTCCATTGAGCTTGTGGTTTTCTGTTATGTGACAGTCTGGGGGTGTGCTGGGACTCTTTGTTCTCATTTTACCCCCCGCAATGAGTTGTGGTGGGGGGGGGGGGAGTAGTATATTGGAATCACCTTGTCTGTCTGTCCATCTGTGTTCGTCTGTCTGTCTGTCCATCCATCCGTAGACATAATTTTATCCGGAGATTTTCTTGGACGTTCACAGACCAATCTGCTTGAAACATGGTATGAATGTTCACTACCATAGGAACCTGCGCATTTGTGATTATAGTTCTAGTCGGATTATTTTTTCCTGAATTATGCCCCTTTTTCAACTTGAAATAGCAGGCCTAGAATTTTGTCCGGAGATTTTCTGATGTTTATGTGTCGATTCCTTTGAAACTTGGTATGGATGTTTACTACCATGGGAACCTGTGCACCTGCGATTGTAGTTTTGGTCGGACCTTTTTTGTGAGAGTTATGCCCCTTTTCATCTTAGAATGTGCGAATATTGTCTGGAGATTTCTAAGATGTTTATGGGTCGATTCCTTTGAAACTTGGTACGGATATTTACTATCATGGGATCCTGTGCACCTGTGATTATAGTTTCAATTGGAGTTTTTTTGACAGAGTTATGCTCCCTTCAGTCTTAGAATGTCTGAATTGTCTAGAATTTTGTCCGGAGATTTTCTCAGATATTTATGGGTCAATGCCTTTGAAACTTGGTATGGATGTTTACTAGCATGGGAACCTGTGCACCTGTGATTTTAGTTTTGATCAGATCTTTTTTGCCAGAGTTATGCCCCTTTTCATCTTAGAATGTGCAAATTTTGTCCGGAGATTTTCTCAGATATTTATGGGTCGATTCCTTTGAAATTTGGTATGGTTGTTTACTACTATGGAAACCTGTGCACCTGTGATTATAAACTTGGTATGGATGTTCACCACCATAGGAACCTGTGCATCTGTGATTATAGTTTCTATCGGACTTTTTTGCCAGAGTTGTGACCCTTTTTGTCTTAAAATGAGTGAATTTTATCCAGAGATTTTCTCAGATGTTTACAGGCTGATTCCTTTGAAACTTGGCATGGATGTTCATTACCATGGGAACCTGTGCACCTGCAATTATAGTTTTGATCAGATTTTTTTTCCTAGAGTTATGCCCATTTTCGTCTTAGAATAATGGCCGCAGTGGGTATGGACAGGCCCCTCTGGGACCTCTAGTTAAGACGCAAACGTTTCCCTTGGTTATACAATAATTATACACAAATGTCTTGCCAGTGAATGGGGGAGGGGGTGGTGGTCAGGTCAAGACCATGCCTCCTAACACAAGATCCCTCTACACCTGCAACCATACACACACATACTTTTGAATAAGGGATACCTTTCCACTCGCAAAACATAAATCCAGACCTTTGTGGCTTTAAAAAAAATTAAAAAATTGAAATAATATCTCACTTGATTCATAAACAGGTCTCTAAATCAAAGCAAATGGACCTTGATATAATAAAACACATATCAACCATAATTTGACTAGGTGAAGAAAAGTGCATTCAGAAAAAGAGAAACAAATACCTTAACCAACAAACTGAGAAGACAAAAGAGACACAACAGCTAAGCTACGTAAACCCTTCACCTAGCATTATCAGAAAGTGACGCCAACAAAAAGTTTATTGGTTTACAAATTCTTTCTGTTTTTAAAGCCTAGGAAATGCCCAGTGGAATTGGTCATGGTCCTAAATCCCAATAATATACCACTCTTAGGCTCTAAGTGATATCTTATTTTTAGCTTAACTTGACGAAGTCAAGCCAAGATATTGCCATGGTGCATGCAGAAGTCTGTCCACACATCTGTCCATCGTTCATTCAACTCTGGATACTGACCACAGTTGTTTTCCATTCATCACCAAATTCATATGGTTATTTAGGTTCCTGCCAAGAGGAGACCATCCTTTATGGTTAGGGTCAGCCATCTACAATTGAGGCCACAGCAGCCACCTTAGATTCTTCATCACAGGCTACAGGTTGCATTTATGCATCAATTTTCATGAATGTGGCAGGGTGACTTTGTATGACAAGTGGATGAGAACATCCTATTTCAGTAACTGTTGGGTGACTACATTGATTGCCATGGAAGCCATCTTGGATTTTTTCAGAACACCATACATGTCACATTTTTGCATCAGTTCCCTTGAAATTCAGCTGGACACTTTGGTATGATGAGTAGATGAGAAAGACCTAAGTTGGCCACAGTTGGTTGTACATATTATTATGTTTATGTTTACCCCATTCCATCTGCTTCTGTTGCCCAACATGATTAGAAAAATTGTATTTACCAAACATTTTTTTGTGAGTGACAAAACCTGAACATTTTCCATATTTTACCTTAAAAACATAGCTTATGACGCATCATTGGAACAATCTCCATGAGCTCATTCAAATGAGGGGTAATAGGCTTTGATCTGGAGACAAAAATTTTAATATAATAAAATCTGAATACTGGTTTTCTGCAAATAACACCGGGAAGATATGGCTGTTATTCAAGGTAAAGGGGGGTTCAAATTCATCAGCAGATGAATGATCGCTTGAAGTTATCATCAGCATGGAAGTACTTGAGACGCCCATATATTCCCTCTTTCATTTAATTCGATCATCGAAGATATTCCTTTATTTCCTTCTGAGGTCTAGTCATACATCCCCAATGTCCTCATCCAATATTGAAGGATAATGATCCATGAAACTCCTTTTTCCAATCTGTCTGTTTCAAAACAGACAGTGTTTTGTACAAGGCCAATGACAAGTGCCTTCTGTGAGGTCCAGACTAGAATTACAACCCTGGTGTCAACATCTGACAAGATGTGACTCTGACTGTTGAAAGTGTCATTAAAAAAAAATAAACATAAACATTGGTTATTAGTAGTGCGCACCGCGGTGGTGTCGCCACAATGCCACGCTGGTTTCCATGTTGTCGTGAATGTTTTATCAAGTGGGGGTGTAAGTTATAAATGACATCATCACTGGTGTAAACAAGAGCGTCATAAATTATCACGTCGCCATGTCCTTTACAGAAGATAACGAATTGGTGCCTAAGGCGGTAACTCGGGAAATGAGACCATCTGAGTCAATGATAGAACCTCAAGAACATGTGTAGACAGGGAATGGTTGGAGCAGGTAAAACAGGCCACAAAACCTAAAAAATATTTACAAAGTTCTTTTTGCCCCACAACAAAGGCTCTTCTGCGCTAGCGGCACACTACATAGAAGTAAGCGCGGTGGCTCAGTAGGTAGGTGGTCACTAAAAGAGGTAGTCCGAGTCGAAAAAAAGCCGAGTCGGAATGTTTTTTTATTATTAAAATCTTCATATGATAGACATGGGGTACAATTCTGACATATATTATGTCTCGGTGATAGGGGAATATATATACCAAACCTTGGTTTTCAAAACTTATTTTTGTAGACTTTATTGACAATTTATCACTTTCAAGTCAGTAAAAGAGGTAGTTGAATCGCCGAGTCCGAGTCGGATAATGCCGAGTCCGAGTCGGATAATGCCGAGTCGAGAAGGACAATTAATTCAAATTATTTCAAATGTATTTATTAACTAAATTATTCTTCACATATTTCCAATTATGGTGAATTTGAGCTGCAGGTTGTTGAACAGGCTCAAATTTTAAATGGTACTGCCACTTTGTATCAAAGAGCGGAGCTCGGCCTGTGTATTGAAGTCCATTGATTGAGTATTGGTCTTTAATTGAATATAAGAAGGAATATCTAAAGACATTGACTTGTTAAGCTGTTGACTCGGACTGGACTATCTTTTCTCACCAACTACCTTATTTCTCGCCAACTACCTATCTTATTAATTTGGCTACTTTATATGGATGGACTCATTTAATGAAAAAACAACAAATAATTAATTCAAATTATTTCAAATGTATTTATTAACTAAATTATTATTCACATATTTCCAATTATGGTGAATTTGAGCTGCAGGTTGTTGAACAGGCTCAAATTTCAAATGGTACTGCCACTTTGTATCAAAGAGCGGAGCTCGGCCTGTGTATTGAAGTCCATTAATTGAGTATTGGTCTTTAATTAAGTATAAGAAGGAAAATCTAAAGACATTGACTTGTTAAGCTGTTGACTCGGACTGGACTACCTCGTTTCTCAACTACCTTATTTCTCGCCAACTACCTTTATTTATTTATTTATTTATTTATTTATTTATTTATTTATTTATTTATTTATTTATTTATTTATTTATTCGCCTCTATAAAGGGGTGAATAAATGAATGAATAGATAAATAAATAGACTGCGTTGCATGTATTTTTCTGCCATGTATTTAGTTGTTCCTTCATTTACGGATGAATGAACGAATTTTCTCAACTACCTCGTTTCACGCCATTATATATATATATAATTATACAACTAACCTGCTCGTTTTGCTTGGAGTTCACGGATGAGGCGAATAAATAAATAAATAAATGAATGAATAAATAAATAAATAAATAAATAAATAAGATAGGTAGTTGGCGAGAAACTAGTAGTTAAGAAATGAGGTAGTTGAGAAACGAGGTAGTCCAGTCCGAGTCGACAGCTTAACAAGTCAATGTCTTTGGGAAATTCGTTTATTCATCCGTGAATGAAGGAATAACTAAATACTGGCAGAATAATACATGCAACGCCGTCTATTTATTTATTTATTCATTCATTTATTCACCCCTTTATAGAGGCGAATAAATAAATAAATAAAGGCAGGTAGTTGGCGAGAAATAAGGTAGTTGTGAAACGAGGTAGTCCAGTCCGAGTCGACAGCTTAACAAGTCAATGTCTTTAGATATTCCTTCTTATATTCAGTTAAAGACCAATACTCAATCAATGGACTTCAATACACAGGCCGAGCTCCGCTCTTTGATACAAAGTGGCAGTGCCATTTAAAATTTGAGCCTGTTCAACAACCTGCAGCTCAAATTCACCATAATTGGAAATATGTGAATAATAATTTAGTTAATAAATACATTTGAAATAATTTGAATTAATTGTCCTTCTCGACTCGGCATTTTCCGACTCTCGGACTCGGCGATTCAACTACCTCTTTTAGTGACTTGAAAGTGATAAATTGTCGATAAATTCTACAAAAATATGTTTTGAAAACCAAGGTTTGGTATATATATTCCCCTATCACCGAGACATAATATATGTCAGAATTGTACCCATGTCTATCATATGAAGATTTTTAAAATAAAAAAAAACATTCCGACTCGGCTTTTTTCGACTCGGACTCGGACTACCTCTTTTAGTGACCACCCAGCAGGTAGAGGTGCAGGCTGCAAGCCGAGAGGTCCTCGGTTCGAATGCCACTTGCAGCAGCCGCGTTGTGTCCTTGGACAAGACACTGCATCTCCATTGCCCGCGTGGGGGCACGATGACGCCGTGTACTAAGGCGTACTGCACGTCGATGGTACGCATGTCTTCAACCAATCTAACCCTGCCTGCGCTGCAGTGCGGAGTTACGATGTTGGGGAGCTGGCAGCTGCTCGTCGTTGCTCGGTGGTTCTCTCCGGGTACTCCGGCTTCCTCCACCCGTAAAACTGTCACGGTCATGATTAGCCATTGTGCATAAATATATGACCTTAAACATCAATAAATAAATAAATAATAACACTACATAGAAATCGAATTGCCTGTAAAAATAATATGAAACCCTTGGTCATATTGTCATTGCTTTGTCCATGGTTGATGTCGTGGAGTCTGTACCTTTGTTGTGATCCCAGCATAGTTCTTTTTCTGTTTTTCAGTGTCAATTTCTTTCCTCAAATTCGCATTCTCCCCTCTGGCATTTTATCTGTGAGCAATTAGCTCTCCGAACCGTTATGCAAACACCCTCAGAGAGCATTTGTAGGTGGTGGGGCACATAAAACAGCACTGTGGCTGGATCGTGATACAGGTCCGGGAAATGAGGTCGACAACCAGCGACCATTCTATCTTTTAACTGAGCAAATAGATATAGACTGCCATTACTATATTACCGGAACAATCTAAACCTCTCGACCCAAACACAACCTTAAACAAAGTAATATGCACACAAAACATTATACAGTAGGGACGAATTATCACAAACCGGCAAAGTAACACTATAGTCCAGTCAAAGTATGATAGACCTAGAAAAAAATTGTACAGAATTTGGACGTTTTCGGTTTCTATGAACAACCCTCAACTACAAAAAAAAATCTGAGCTCGAAGTCATGCGCGTTCCCGAAAAATCGATTATGGCGTCCAAGATGGCCACCAAAACGAACAAAAAATGCATTACTCATTTTAACTCCCTTGTCACATAGTTATGACGTCACGCCTTTGTTAAAAGTGTGTGATATATTTCGAAGAGTTGGTTAGAGCATGTGTGATATTCAACATATATCGCCACACTTTTACCAATCAAGGAACAATAGACAGTGATTGTGTAACCTGTCAGTTCTAATACAAACACAGCCGAGAGGAAAGATTAAGGGCACCTGTGCTAAAATGTTTTGAACAGAGAAACGAGAATTTACCTGACTTTTGATTTTATTGAAAGAGTTGAAGAAAGAAATCCACACCCGGGTGTAAATGATAAATGGAACGTTTAATTTCTCGCTCAACCTTTTGATCGCAATGACGAAACGGAAAAAATGAAGTAATATCACTTGCTTTCCATCAATCTTCATGTGTCTTGCAAGTTTGGCTTAAGAAATTAACTAATTAAACGGGAATGGACACGTGTCAGACAAGGGTTCAGTGGAGTGTTTGATTGTTCGTGTTTTGATTGTTTGTGCAAACATCAATGTGACAAGTCGGTTACAGCACAAAAACTCGTGATATTGAACATACAATCGCTCGAGCTAGTTACTCGGACAAGTCCTCGTTAACTAACTCTCGCGATTGTATATTCAATATCACTCGTTTTCTATGCTGTAACCTATACTTATTTGACATTATAGTATAACAATATAGGCTTATCGATACATGTATCCTGATATACAGATGAAACTCCATCATATGATACCAAATTCGACTTTACAATATCCTAAGTGACCGCCAAAACGAGGCTCTGAAATGGAAAAAAAATACATTTTCAGTCGAATTCCGCCAAATATTCTATCAGTGTTTTGAATTATACAAAGTCTGTTGGCATCTATCTCTCCACCATGCAGGATCTAGATAAAACAAGTCTTGGGGTATTCCAAATATTCATGTCTGGCTATCCCGTGGTTCACAGCGATGAACGGTATTGGATGGACTTTCGACGCATCTGGTGATAGAGCAGAAATTAACGAGAAGTCTTAAAACGGTTGGGCGTCTCGGAATATGAACGAGCTACTTGTCCTCTCCAGACTACTTGTTCTGAAATTAATGACGTCATGCAGAATATATCCGAGTGTTCATATAACACAAGTGAGCAGCACAAAGATTGTGGAAAGGCAAGAAAATCCAGAGATGAGCACGATACAATAATTGTATTGAGACATTAGCAGGAGAAAGACCCCCTTGCACGTGTGTCCGGGCTGAGAAATAGACAGACGGGCGCCGTTTCCAATCTCAGTAATGTCGATAAAGTGTATGATATTGGTGTAAGAGTTTATCGAAATGCTTTGCATGGACGCCAATGATCACACTTTTAAGAAGGATCAAGTCATCCAAATGAATTACAAATGTGGATTGAAAGTGGGTGATGTGATTGTGAAAACAGATCCACAGCTTCTCTTCCAGAGACTGGTTGCTGCTGCTCTGAGAACAGTACCCGGCGACGAGTTGTCGGCTGTTTTCTTATGAGTTGAGTACATACACGTCTTTGTTCGAGTCTCCCGAGAGAGGCAGGCAAGCCTGCGTTAGCGAAGGCCTGTCAAGTTCCTTCCAATTGTCATGCCAACTCCCACTTTGACTGCAACTCTGTTCAATTTGTTCTAGACGGTGGAATGTTGTTGCATTGGCTCCCGTGGGCTTGGGGTAAAACCTTCGGACAAATTTTGTCTCTGTCAAGGCCCATTATCCGAGGGCAATTGTGTTTTTTGATGGCTACACAAGAGGTGCATCAATTAAGGATAATGCACACTCCAGACGACTTTGATCGAGGGGCTGTGTTGAGACATCATTGACTCCAAAAACTTTCTGAGTATTAAGGAGACGTGTCTCGCTAATAGTAAAAACAAGCAAGCATTCGTCACATTGCTCAGTGGATATCTTGAGCGGGGTGGAATAAGTACCATACATGCCAATGGTGATGCATGTCCTCATAGTTCGAACTGTGAGTAACATAACAAGACAAGCACCTGTGTGTCTCATAGGAGATGACACTGATCTTCTCGTTCTCCTGTGCTACCATGACATATCTACTTGCAACCAGAGATATGTTTCATCGAGGTCTAGCTCAAAGACAGTCATGCCTTCTTGGCAGATGACACGACCGGTATTCACGACTGCCATCGCGCGACTGTATCATGTACGTGACGTGTTCTGCTGTTTTTCCGTCACAAAGCTATCACTACACTGCCTCGTATGTCATAAACCCCAACCCAATCCAACTGCCAAAGACCTCGAGCTAACTGCCACGATGAGCACATTTGAGAATGAAGCTTTGGACCCCACTTAACATCAGAAAATGTCGCCCATGGAAAATCTTGATGAATCAAACAAATAAAAACTTCCTGAACAAAATGCACTGCATCATGAATGGGAAAGACTGTCGCAGCAACTAACCCAGTATCGATTTCAAGATTTAAAGGAGTAATGGTTTGACTTCATGCTCTCATCACATTTGAAGGTTGCTTACAGTTCTAGTGGCAATGCTGTCTTACCTTTGATTACTTGCCCGGGATGTGTGTGAACGTTGTTGGGAATGTCATGTCAGTCCATAGTTTATCCCAGAACTTTTTGGAGGAAAAAACGCACCTTTTTAGCTTTTTGCTCTGACAGCTTAAAGTGGCGGATGTATGGATGTATATAAAGAAAACTCCAAATGTATGCTTACACTTCACCCCCATTGCCCACGTGGGGGAACGGTGGCGTTTGTACCAAGGCGTATTGCAAGTCCAAGGTGCACTTGTCTTTAGCCAATGCTAACCCTGCTTGTGTGGAGTTAGTATGTTGGGGAGCTGACAGTTGCTCTCCGGGTACTCCGGCTCCTCCGCCATCAAACTGTCGTGGTCATGTCGTTGGAATGATTAGCCATTGTGCAGAAATATGTGACCTTAAACACCAATAAGTAAAAAAATAAATAAATACATGCCTATTAACTGGTCGTTTTGGGCTCCATTCCAGTCCTTTTGGGATTCTTTGGCCCCATTTGCGCCCCTCGGTGGCCCTTTGCTGCGTTTAGAATCACACACTTGGGCGACATTCGCAGATATTCGGAGAAACCTTTGAATGATTGTGTCCTGCATTACTTCCCCAGATAACACTGATTAGTTTGATGGATTGCAGGAAGTTTTAAATCTATGGGAATAGACATAAGTTTTGCATTTGAAGAAGCCTATTTTTACCTTTTTAACATTTGACATATGGAGGTATAATGTCTGTTAACGCATCCATGGAAGAAATTTGTATGCAGCGTTTGCATCGATTTTACCTTAATTTGGCTTAAAACATTAAATTGTTCTCAAGACACACACAGGAAATATGAAATCGAAAACCCGTTCGTTCACAGAATATACCATACAACTTTTTATTTACTAAATTTTGTCCATGAATGTGTCCATCGTTGACTTCATTGCAAACAACACTCCAGCAGCAGACGACGTTCAAACACGTCTTTGAAAGTGAAAACGCGACGTTGCACAGTATTCAGCTTGGAAAAACGCTTGAAGTTATTGTTTTGACAGTTTTACGTTTGTTCACGGGTCTGATGTGTTTTTAGAGTCAACCTGGTGTGGTATGAGGTGCGCCCAGAGCTGGAATAAACTCGATAGACATACATGATATAAATTACAAAATCAAACTTCAAACACAAACTGACAAAGGCACGGGGCCTTTCCCAGCGAGCTGCACACTTAATCAGTTATCACCGTAGTAGTTTTCTTCAGGCCCATAGTCACGGTAAACTTACATAAAGTACAGGGATGTAGGAACCGAGGGCGGGGAGTATAGTGGGGAGTACGTGCAATTTTGGGGCAATTTGTAATGTATTCCAAATACCATGCCAGTAAAGACACATGTCATCACCGTCGGCCACCACAGATATTTATCAGTGTGTGTGTGTGTGTGGGGGGGGGGGGGGGGGGGGGAGGGGGGGGCTTGTATGACTGTGCCCCCTCCAAATTCCCAACTCCCAAGTTGAAAATGCTTCTTACATCACTGACAAAGTTAAACTGTCAGGTGGAGATAGTTTGCCTGGGAATAGAGTTTGTTGCATGAATGTGTCTGGCCTAGTGTTCAACATTTATTTTTCCCTCCTCTGTTATCGTTGAGAAGGGTGGTGGCAGAGTCAGGAATCCACAGCATCTACCATACAAAGTGATTGGTTTACCAAAAGACTAAACTAAAAGATCAACACCAACCAGCCTGTTTTGAAAGTGACCATAAAACCACCCATCTAGTATGATCTACTAGGCCACTGAGCTCATACATTCCCCACCTATAAAATTATGAATCTCGCCCGGGATTTCTTGTCAGAAAAAGGTGAGAGGGTTATTATCTGCCAAAAGAAAACAGTTAAATCTAATGTATCATATATCGAAAAACTGCATTTTGCAGCATTCATATACTGGGTTCTACATACTTATTTTGGCAATGGATCCGGATCCCTTCCAATTGGGAAATTTTGCGACGTATAGGCCCAGCCCAAATTTGCCAAAATGGGAAATTTTTCTGATGAAGTGAAATGTAACCTGCATGCTTTCTTAACTGTTTACTTTACTTGAACTGTCAGTACAAAAGCACAGTTCTAAGCATTAACAGATAAGCCTTCCTCACACCAGACATTTTGTAGGTATCAACAATGTCTTCTGGATGATCATTAGCTAATTTGTATTGTCTGCACATCAAGGGAGAATATTCTAAAACATTTACCACGAAGATTTCCTGACACAAAATGGTATGTTGTTCATTTAGAGTATAAGAAACCAAACAAGTCAAACAAGAGGTCGTTGGGTGACCTGCAGGACAAAGAGAAGCCAGATTTGAAGAGTACCGTGATGGCACCTTTGGGGTGTCAATGCTGTTTAAGCTGAGGTCACAGTCGCTGCAGCCTTGGGGCAAATTTGAAAACACATTGAAAAGGAGTGACAAATGTAATTTTGTAGCAGTGAAAACCCTACAACACTTTCTTGTAGAATGTCCACAATATGAGTATAACTCTTAACAGAATAAGATTTACTGGGAGTATAATGGGGGAGTAAAGGTTGGAGAATGAAGGATATGTGGGTACTGGGTCACACAAAGGAGAGGGTTAGTATGCTTATCATAGAGAGTATGGGATGTCATCAAACAGTTTGTTTCCAGGTTTAGGAGAGGAGAGGCATGGTAGAGGAGGCATATGGATTCACAGGGTTAATCGAGGCCTTCTCATCTGAGAACTGACAAATCAGTGGCTGACCAAAGTATTATTATGACACCCCCACTTTTTCAAAAAGGTGGGGTATACTGGATTGCATCTGTGCATGCATCCATACAGACGTCCTATGTCTGTTCAGATCATAACTTGAAGATAAGTGCTTGGATATTGATTTGATGAAATTTTGTACAGGTGTTCAGTATGAAGAGCTCTTTCAGAAACATAAGCTGCTGTCCACATATATTTTTTCCATGAGTTATGGCCCTTAGAGTGTACGAAATAGCCAGTGTTTTGTCTTTTCGCCTTATATTTCATACAGGTGCTCAGTATGATGTGCTCTTTTAGAAACATGTGCCATTTTGTGGTCCATATATATTTTTCATGATTTATGACCGTTAGAGTGTACAAAATTGCCAATTTTTGTCTTCGGTTTGTTTGAGAATGGTTTGTGGGTCACCAGGGAGCATTTGTAGACATCTTCTACTGGATGGTCCAATCATCTCCAAACTTAGCCCATGGGTGTATGTGGACATTATAATTGAGACTGAGGGATTGGCTTTCATGTTCCTGCAGTAAAACAAAGAAAATACATGCAAATCACCTCCCAACATGTGGCATTATTGTCTTTGATCTATATCTCTTATATGGATGGTCCAGTTGTCTAGTGACGATCTGACCTTCCACATAAGAGATATAGAGCAAAGACATCATGCAAATGCACCTCATATATGTCTTTGATATAGAACAAAGATATTATACAAATGCACTGCTCACTAACAGATGTTTGTGGCCATCACAGTTACCTCAAGGGGGTGGAGGGGAATTAATTTCTTGCTGTAAAACAAAGACCATAGTTTCACATCTCCCATGTCGATGGTCTGATTGACGCAAACTATTGGTAACAGGTGTACGTGGATCTCAAAATTTCTACTGAGTTGATTTTTCCCTGCTTTAAAACAAAGACAATAAACTCCTCGTGTGTATGCGTAGTGTTGAAAATATGTCCATGTTAGCATTTTGAGAGAAGAGGGGGGTGGGGGGGGAGGGGGGGGGAGAAGGATGCGTATGCCATGCTTGGCATGCTCTTAAAATTACTTGACTTATTGTGTTACTTTGGGGTTTTAAAATGGATTTGTGAAGATTTCAATGATTTTATGCAAAAAACTTTTTATCCTTGATAATGGTGGGTTGGTCGGTCCATTGGCCGAGAGACATTGTCCATCTGACACAGCCTTATCCCTCAACATGACACCGGTGGAGGTATGTCAGCACCTCTGGTGCAATTTCTTGTTATAGGTATAAATGATTGGTTAAACTTGAGTTCATACCTATGTTGTAGTGACGATATAGCCAAAGATGCTGGATGTGACCTTAAACACCAATAAATAAAAGAAAAGGTAGGATAATCACCAAATTCTAGTAATAGAATATTCCTGCTTAGTGAATATGTTTCACTGGCAAAGTAGTTTTTCGAGTGAAAGGGTTCAGTTCACTGCATTTTTTTGTGACCAGAGCATGCTTGAAGACACATACCTAAAATCTTCATTTAAATTTTTTTGTTCATTTGCAGAATTGCTGAAAATATGAATGTCAATGGTATTCACTTATGTTGATACATCAAAGTTTGTGTTCCTGGTCAGTGCTGTTGAAGTGAATGTAACATGTGAAATTTGTCAAGAACATGAGGAAACTGCCTGTATTCCTTGCTGTTAGAGAGGTGATGTACTAAATTGTAAACATTATTTCAGTGAAGTTTTCAGAAAAATAAATCAAAACACTGCTACTTGTAATATCCTAATACATATTTCAGTTTGAAGGCAGGGACTTTTTCTAATTAATCATTTTATTTTGGTTGATGTTTTGTATGGACATTGATTAATAAATTAATACATGGGATTCTGCCAAGAAAACTTTGAAAACCAGGTCTCCCCAAGAGGCTAATTTAACCTGCTGAGTTGAAGATACTTAGTGATGGTCAGAACTGAAGTTGTTGCAAAAACTTGCTGGACAGAAATGCAGTAATGCTGGTTCAAATGACCATCTTTGAACTAGAGATGGGCAGTTAACCCGTTGTCGCAGTTTTCAACTCAAATGTTGAAAAACTCTAATCAGGTCTTGACTTCTCAGAATAAATAGCGAAACAACCTAACGTTAACCTTGTTTTCAAATTTCAGAGTCGTGATACCCCTTTTTCAGAACAGCTGCACTAATTGGTATTGCGTTCGTATCGCGAAAATGGGTGACAAAATTACTTCTTACACATCATGTTTTAAAGGTTCATCTGTTTATCAAATGCGATTTCCTTTGCAGAACTGGAACTTGTCACTTGTTCTACATTTATAATGACAAATATATTTATTTCAACACGTAATTTTGAAAGCTTGAACTCCAAAGCTAGCGTCAATATCACAGATGAAGTTGGATGGAAATTTAAGGGGACAATGACCTATATGAACGACTTTAACTCGATAAAATTTTTCTGGTTGGATAATTTTATTTTTTTGGGAGGGGGCGGGAGGGTCGGGTAATACTGGTATACCGAATTACCGTGAAGCACTATTCTCAAACTTGAAACTCTTGTCGGAGATAATTTATGCAAATACATTGTGCTCAGGAAATCAGAGTACCGGTATATTACACAGGTGCGTTGCCCTGGAAAGGGAGTTCCTGTGACATGGACTGGTGCCAAATACATCATCTTATATGCATATGCAATGTATTGTTATGTTTGTACAATGAAAACCGAAACCGAAACCCGACTCTTTGAATGAAACCAAAACTGGAACCGTCATGAAATTTGAAAACCACTCATCTCTACTCTGAACACTAAGCAAAATTTTGCATAATGCATAATATATTTTTTCTAAGAGCTTAACTTATACTAACTAGAAGTCTAAAATTAAAGTTGTGCTATGTGCAAGTATACAGCACCAATTACATTCCAAAGCAGTTGCCACAAGCCACTGCCAGTAGCCACAAACCTTCCAAACCATCACCAACCCGATTTCTTCTAGCCAGCTATCATTAAATTTGTCAGCGGCAAAAATAACTAGCTGGGCAGCCACAAGAGTATTTTAGATTTGAATATATACTGATCTATGTGAGTCTCTATTGGTGCTTAACCTATGTCACAAACTTACGAAGCACACACACACCGGCCCTCCAATTAAATGTGAGTCATAAACATCTTGTCTGAGGCATGTTACCTTTTCATTTCATAGTGCATTGAAACTTGTCTGTTGAGCATGACCAATCATGCTGATATATTTGATGGACAACACCTCTTGTTACTGTTTTTATCCAAGTCGGGTATAAACTTCACTCGTGGCATTACACATTGACGCAAATAAAGCTGAGTAACTCTTATTAACTGCAAAAGTTTGAATATTTTTTATTTTGGTGTTTATCTCACCGAAGACATGTTTGCAGTTCAAAACAGAAACTAATTGGGGTTTGCAAATAGTTTGTTTCCTTGTCACTTAATAGGGGGGTTCACTTGGGCATGTCCGAAAAGGCTTTGCTGTTTGTAAATGAAATAGATGCTTGAAAAAATTTCAAATTTTACTTTTTTTGGTATCACATAATAAAAATCATTGAAAGGACCAAAAGTGGCATTTTTGTCAACATGATCTAGACACCTTCCCATTGGAGTTTGGCAAATCAACAATGGCCTTGCTTAGTTGAATGCCCTCTGGAGTTTCACTTTGGGATCTCTTATCCATCTTGTATGGGATTTTTTTTCTCACACAAAAATTAGCTAGTTTAATATACACCATTACATCCATCAGCGTTTGCTGGTTTGACTGATTTCTTTAAAACAAGGTACTTTAATATATTTCTGTGCAAGAATGAGTGATTTCCATTTTTGATCCTATCTGCTTTAGAAATGGCTACCAGTGGCCATTTGTGTGTTGAAAAAGAGTTAACAAAAAAGTCAAATTTAAAGTGATAGGCTGAATGAGTCTGATTTGTTTGAAACATTAAACATGGGTATATTTGCACATATCTTTTGGGATCCCATCGGTCCTCATAGAACAGCCGCTGGATGATGTCTTGATAAAAAAAACTGCAGAATTTAGTTTTAACATAACTACATAGATCTACATAAGAACTGTTGAGAATAGAGATTAGCACAGATGCAGTGAAGTTGAGTGAACATTAAATCAAAATATATTAGTTTGTGTTTTTGTATATACCAGTAAGTTATATATGTATATAAACTTCAAAAATAAGTTTAGCTTATTTATTGATTTTTTTTTTAAAAATTAGCCCATAATGTAACTTAAGTGCAAGAGTGGTTGCTTCCTGTTTTTGATCACGTTTGCAAGAAAGATTATGACATGTAATTGTGTCCATATGTTAGCTCCACCTGACAAGTGTCAGCAAAGCTTTCCTGGTAATGATTTGTCTGTCATCTGTCTGTTGTCAATATTTTGTTTGTCCTAGCCATAACTTCTTAACCACTGAATATTTTTTTTTAACAAAACTGTATAACAATATGTATTATCAAAAGACACTGTGTCACAAATTATAATATGGTATGTGCACCTCAAGGTTAGGGTCATAGGCCCTATGTTAAGGTGACAGACAAACTTTGACATTTCACTGTCACTTTTGTCTGGTCCATATAACTTGGTAAGATTGACAGATCTTATTCATACTTGATACAATTATTGCTCATGACTCAAAGGTGTGTTGCGACTTTGATCAAAGGTTGTATCATCAAGGTCATATCATCAAGGTCAAGATCACTGACAGCAAAATTTTGATATTGTTATACAGCCCTTATCTGGTTTGTATAATTGAATTAATGCAATCGATCTTCTTCACCTTTCACACAATTGTTACCCATAATCTAACTTTGTGTTATTACCTTGACCCATTGTCATATCATCAAGGTCAAAGTCACAAGCAGTAACACTTTGATTCTTGAATACCGTTCTTGTCCGGGTTGTACAATGTATGATTGACAGACAGATCTTATTCATACACTTGGTACAATTATTGTTTATGACTCAAAAGTGTGTTGTGACTTTGACCCAAGCTGATATTATCAAGGTCAACTTCAGAAACATCAAAACTTTGATATTATACTTTGACATTTCACTGTCACTTTTGTCTGGTCCATATAGCTTGGTTTGATTGACAGATCTTATTCATACATGGTACAATTATTGCTCAAGAGTTGAAGATGTGTAGTGACTTTGATCCAAAGACATATCATCAAGTATCCCACAGATATCTGCCCTGAAAGTAGTGGCCCTAAGCGAAGCTATATAGGCCAGAGACCTTTTATTTCATAAATATGTGAAAATATGATAGAATGCTGCATAGAATTATCATTATTCCGGAGCAGGATGATTGCATACTTTTTAAGACTGATTTGAACCTATTTCAGCCACTTGCAAACTGACATTTTAGAAAACCCAATTTTAGGTAAACTACATTGTCAGAAATTTGTTCATTTATGAGTTCAGTTATCTTGTCACAAGAAGCCATCATTGCGCTATCTTTCAATCATGTACGCTGACCCTGCCAGATCCAGGAAGAATTCTCCAAAAGTGTTACTTATATTCTATGTTGCGAGCCTACAGTGCCCTTTTAATAAACCAAGCTTATTCAAGTACTAAGGTCTGTTTAAACTGAACTGTAAAACTGCTTGATTTCTAATTAATTATCTAAAAAAATCAATGCCATGCTGAATCAATTAACAGTCATTTCTGTGCAATTTATTGGAGAGCATTCAAAGGCACTTTTTAAAACTGCAGGATTTGTGAATAATTATTAAAAATTAATATCATATTGACTCAAATAACTTTCTCATTGCAAGAAACCATTTTAATGCTGCAATGAAAATGGTAGTACCTCAAAATCATCAGATTCTTTACATTTGCCTTCTGTACAATTTACTGGGGAGCATTGACAGACACTTTGTAATATAAACAATAGTTCCTGAGCACATTCCCATCACCGATATATTTCCAGCACACTACTAGTTAAAGCAACATTATTTTTTTCATATTTGTGACAAATGCCTGGCAAAACTTGTAGTTGAAAACAGTTGAACTGAATGAAGGGAAATATAATGACTGGATGAATCAGCTTTATCAAAAGTTGTATAGAATTGGTAGTAACCTTGATTCACATGTGAATGGTATTCATTTGCATTTCTGAGCCAAGTATTTTTTATGCTTATACAAAACCAGCCTTAACCATTGACAGCTACATGTAAATCCACTTTAGATTTTAGATGCACTGTTCATCAGACATGGTGAGACAACTGAGCATGTTAATCTCCACCTAGATATAAAAACAGTCAAAGTGTTTGAAGAAGATGGTGTGCAACTCTTTCGTATAAGGGGTAAGTTGTATAAAATTATTTTCTCTATACTGAAAAATTGTGGTGTCCACAGTATAGCAGTAAAGAAAGTTAACTGGTTTAGAGATAGGAACTAGATTACCATAGGTTATTTAATAATTTATTCCTTAAGCTTTCAAAATTTCTATCTGCAAATTTTTTCCATAATGCAATTAGGAATTAAACTAATTCAATCTTGTTTGACCGAGTTCACTGAGCTGAATCCAGATGACCACAGGTTTTTTTTTTAATAATTTCTTACATTAAGCTGATGCTACTTTTTTAACCCTTGATGACTGATGTCAAAATATCAAAATTTCAACCTTCAAATTTGACCCACAATGCAACTAGGAATTTAACCAATTCTTGGAAATCAGTTATAACTTAAATACCTTGTTGCATTATAGCGAAAATTTACTGCTTGAAATTTTGTCAATTTGACATCTGTGTGAAAGGGGCTTAATGGACAAAAGTATACTACTTAAAATTTGATTGGATCACCACTACTGATCAACACATTTGTACATAAAAGGTGAATATGTACATATTTATGTTTGTTTGTGTATTAGGGTTTAAGGACACTTTCAACAACCTAGGTTATATCATGTCCAACAATTTTCTGGATGGAGGAAGCTGGAATACTCAGAGGTTTGACAAAGACTGACAACTTCAGACTAGCCATATCATTATCAGGTATCATATGTGTTAATATCTATGTCTCCCCTTTCCAGAAGGGAGACATATTGTTTTAGTGCATATTCTTCTGGACATGTGGATGTATCACCATGAACCGGTATGCAGTTTACCATAGTGACCTTCATGTGACCTTGACCTTTGACCTGAAGGTCAGTTTTATGCGCTTTTTTAAGGGAAACTGGACTAGAACTTTTTTGTATTTCGAGTCAGGCTTTAGATATTTGGCACGTGGATGTATCACCATGAGCCGGTCTATAGCGTACCGTTGTGACCTTCATGTGACCTTGACCTTTGATCTGAAGGTCAGATTTGTGCTTTTTTCAAGGAAACTTTGTCCGGACCAAAACTTGTTTGTCTTTTGAGCCAGGCCTTAGATATTTGGCATGTAGATGTATCACCATGAGCCGGTGTGTCGCATACCATAGTGACCTTGACTTCAAGGTCAAATTTATGTACTTCAAATAGGGAGTAATTGTCCAGACCAGAATTTTTTTGTTTTTTTACCTAGGACTTGGTTATTTGACATGTGGATGTGTCACCATGAGACCGCATGTGGTCTACCTCGATGACCTTCATATGACCCTGACCTCTGACCTTAAGGTCAAATTTATGTACTTCAAATAGGGAATAATTATCCAGACCAGAACTTTTTTGTTTTTTGACCTAGGACTTAGATATTTGACATGTGGATGTATCGCAATTAGACCGCATGTCACATGTAATCATGACCTTCATGCGACCTTGACCTCAAGGTCAAATTTATGTACTTTAAATAGGGAGTAATTGTCCAGACCAGATTTTTTTTTTTTGGACATGTGGATGTGTCACCATGAAACCGCATGTCCGCTACCTTGATGAACTGCATGTGACCTTGACCTCTGACCTCAAGGTCAAATTTATGTACTTCAAATAGGGAATAATTGTCCAAACCAAGTGTGTGCAAAAAAACAAAACTAATTAACCATGCACAAATGCAACATGCCAGTATTCCTGGATATGAATCTGACTCTTTAACACCACAGTTTCCTATACCATTGAATCAAAACTTGATCATACCTACACATGTTTCGCAGGAAGCCAATGATACTGTTGCTAGAATTGTTGATATGTGGGCAGGTAATCCAGTGGTTTACCAACTATCACAATGGCTCCAAACTATTGGATTCAGTGTTATAGAAACAATTACCAACCAACAGTTTGGCCCTTCTTGTGGTTATATTGCAGCACACGCTGCTTGGGAACTTCATAGTAGCAGTGATTGGAAAACAAAACCTTTATCTTCAGCTTTAGATCCTTCAATCATTGGAAAATACTATACCATACTTAATCAACCATTACACCATCCAACACACCTCACTGATGATCAGATTTTAGACATAATATCACACCTACAATATGTGCATTCGAGAACTAGAAATGTCAATTGGATTCATGGACCAATGCCATTAAACTACCTCATAAAGTATTTCAGAGAACAGTTTTCTGGTGTACGAAGAAGAACTCGATTACAAACTGTAAAAGTCTTCATTGTCAATACAACTCCTGTCTGCAATGTGCTTGCTAATCTTTCTGAAATGGCAGTGTCTGGTGATCACTGGATTATTTTAGCTGTTGGTTCTCAGTAAGATCAGCTATTAACCTATTCTATTTTGTCTGTGGAGGTATCAACATGTGGCACTGTGGCCACGTAAACCATGGTGACCTTCACATGATCTTGACCTTTGGACCCCAAGGTCAAGTTCAGATATTTTATAGGGTATTATTTGCCAGAGTCATCATAACTTATTTCTCTTTAGAGCTAGACCTTACACATCTGGTATGATTGTCAATATTTTTATGTATATATCATTTGTAGTGCATAAAATAGAAAGGAAGGGGAGACATATGTTTTAGTGTGCTAAAACACTTTCTAGTTTGAATTGAATCGAAAAGGAAAAACAATCAGAAAACCCTATGGCATGCAGTCACCTAATTTCATCGTCAACCATTTTTGCACCTTTCATAATTTTTAAGCCTGAATTGGGTATGGATGTTATAGTGGCAGGTCATATATTTTGGGTTAGAACTGGAAGTGCTACTTAGGCCATGGTTAGTTAATTTTCAGTTTAGCATTATTCCAGGTTATCAGAACAAAATGCGGCATGAGGTTATTATTAATTATATCCTTGTGACATTCCACAAGATACATATTTTATCATTTTGCACTTACACACTGCTTTCTTGCATGTGTAGGTTGTCTCAGATAGTAGAACTTTCATTGCCCACTTATACATACGATATAATCTGATCAAACTGTCATAAGAAACAATCTTAGATATTTTCCATTTTACTTCAACACAGAAATGAACACATACATAGACAGTTTTAAATTTGTAAGTATGATTAGGATTTGCTTGTTAATTTTATGGGAAACAGCTATCAATCGACTAACTGTTGAGTCAAATACAGTATGATGTTTTGTAACATTGGATGGAGAGTGCCTTATCGATTCCATCAATGAAACAGAGTTTGGACAATCGACATTTACTAAGAATCAAACACAATGCTTACACCCTTTTGTTTTAGTCAGACTTGTGTTCTGCAAGAGATCTTTTTGAGGCTTTGGCAATGACCAGGTGGTTGGTTTGTTTCATTTTTGTCACCTAGAATAGACTTAATAAATTTATGTTTACTTGTGGGCAATTCAGAATAGTAAAAGTGCACCATGATTCACTCCACATTCTCTCTTGCCAGGGAACAGGATATTTTGGCATTGCAATGTTTTGCCTTGGGGCGTTTGGTTTTAATACTTATTGGGTTGGGAATTTTAGCCTCTAAAGTAGATATTTTAGTCTTCTTGAAGGCCCAAACCTCTCAGTAGAAGCATCCCAGACTAAAGACTGTTTCAAGGCCAATTGCCACAGAACTGTCTTCCTACTTTCATCAAAATAGCAGCTTCACTGCTTAGCACATGAGTTAAAGCTCTGTAAAATAAGATGTATTATTATGAGTGTTTTTTACAGGACAACAGTGTTGCAAGCCTTCACTTGACAACCTCGTTGCAATGAGCGGTCACATAATATGCTTTTTGTTGAAATGTTTTGAAAACATTTTTTTTCCACAACTCTGTTTGTTATTTACATGGGCAGATGCAACCATTTCATATGGTAAATAGTTAACCCTTTACCCAATACAGACGATATCAAAATTTATTATCTTAAAAATCATTTTTTTAATTTTTTAAAAAAATCTCCACAAAACCATATCATGTGACCCCTCATCATTGAGCTCGTTCCAAATAGGGTCACATGATATGTTTTTGTTGAAATTTTTGGAAAAATAGTATTTTTTTAGCTGCTGAATTTGTATATTATTTGGGCAGATGTAGCCGATTCATTGGATAAAGGGTTAAAGGAACCAGTGTACTAATTTTGAGCTGAGTAACTTCTGTAATGCCGTATATGTACACAATCTAGGCCTCATCATACTTAAGTACATATAAAGTTTATACCTTGTAAAAAAATTTTTTTTTTCTTTCAGTTTATAATGAAAAAGGAATTGATCTTCAAAAGTTAGAAAGACGTAAGTAACCACTAAATCGCAAGAGGACAATTGCCTAAAATTTCCTTGACAAGCACATTCTGCTGTCATTAATTTTTTTCTGCAACACATTTCACCCTACATCAAGTTCACTGCAAAACTACTTAAGTCACCATCACTGGATGTTGACTCCTGTCCAGACATTAAGAATAATTGTTCTTGTAAACTTAATTCTAAACAGTACTTAGACACACAATTGTATCCCTTTTCCTCATGTCCCATGTTGTGCACTACACTTAATTGACAAGAAAGCTTCTGTCATTGATTTCAGGCTTGCAGGAAAACTTAAATGCATCTTAATCTTAATTATGGAATCTGAAAAACACGATCACTAGCCAAGTCAGTGTACTGAACTTATATGATTTCAACAAAGCTGACTGTCACCCTCAAACCTTGAACTTGAGAACAAATTAAAAAAAATAGAAATTTGGAAAATAGGCCTCTGGCTTTGGGATTCAAGTTAAATAAACACACTTCATGATTTTTATATATTGCATGTGTAGTAAACTAGCCTAACAGGAAATGAAACGAATGCATCATGTAAATGATGTTCGAAAACCTGGAAAATGAGATACTTTTTTTTTTGTGACACCTGTATCTTCATATATTGAAAGTTAGGGCTACAAAATTTATCAGACAGTAAAACTAATAGACAAAATGTTGCATATGGATTCTTTTATTGTGATTGACTAAACTCTGAATGCCAAAATTGAAAAAAATCTAAAAAAAATCTGCAACCTTCAAATACTTCTTTGAAACTCTAACTTGATTGTGTTTACATAAAGTATGTAGTCTCTCACTTGGTGAATAAAATTTAAAATTTTCCCAACAAGAGACTGGCCATTCACTCTTTGTATTTAAATACAAGTTTATGATATCTAAGGTTCAGTGTGGGGAACATAAAACACAAAAAGTACCCTTTAGCACACAGATTTGATATGAAGTGACCTGATAGAGCTTTCATTCTTGAATAAGAAGTTTTGAAAGTCGGAAATCAAATTACAGGGATATGGTGAAAACACATTAAAATGGTGTGTTCTTTAGTTTGTGCCATTCAGAGCCCCTTAAAAGATACAGCTATAAAGTGTTGTAGACAGTTCAATAGCTGCACCTATGTTTTCATTATGATTGACTTGAAACATCTCTAATGTGAAAAAAAAATCAAGGATTTTGATTGCTGATATACATTCTTCAAAATCTTTTCTTTTTGATTCTGATGGAGTTCTCATGAAATATGTGTAGGTAATCTATTTTTTCGATAGATTTTATTTTTCTTAATAGGAGACCAGATGCTTACATACTTATGTTAAATACAATGGTAGGTCAAATATCAGGTTAAGTTCAGAGCAAAAAGTTAAAATTGTGTAATCTTATTGGTCCCAAATTAGGAGTTTTGATAGAAAAAATATAACCCTAATTTTGTGGCACCAAGAGCTCCTTAACTATGAAATATACACTTATAAATTTTTACAGATGCTTTAAGAGTTTAAAATGCTGTTCCTGTGTGTTTTTATTTTGATTGACTTGAAACTTTGAGGCTATAAAGCAAAATATTTTTAAAAAATCAGATCTGATTTTAGTCTTATATAGAAGGCTCACTGAATACTATAGTACTTACTGTGTCAACATGCATCATCAACATGGTTAGTGAAACAGCATTTATATGTGCTTTGCTGAACAACAATCAAAATTTGCAGTAAAATCAAAAAAGTATCTTGTACTGTTTGCAGTTATGCATAGTTCATTTGACCAAAATTTCCATAAGGAACAAAATCTTTATCTGAATTTTTGTTATTTGGCAGTAATATAATACTTTGTTGCACATGAGTAAGGCTAGCTTGAGTTCATATTGCACATAGGAAGTCACTAACCATTAAAACATCTTCGGGTTTCCCATCACAATCAGTCTAATCTTGTCTATTTTACTGGTTTCAAGTCTCTGAGCTATTGGAAAACCAAGAAGGGAGGAACACAGTCTTATAGGCCAGTTGAGTGGTTTTGGTGATCTTTGCTCAGGATCTGGGGAACAGTGTAGGTTTAAGTTGAATGAAAGAGTGAGGGTCTTTTGGTTTCAATGCACCAAGTGTCTTCTATAGTATGTAGATTTCTCTGTATTTCTGTGACTAATCTCTATCCTTGTGATATCTAAACTTATCTTTTATAATTTGTTGTTAAAACTTTCTTTCTAAAAAGACACTGAAGACTTTTTGGCACAGAAGGTAACAAGTGAATCACAAAGGGAAATTGAAAAAGATGTAATAGTATTTCAAATATTTGGGGATTTTTTTAAAGCTGATCTCTCTAGTGAAGTGATGTTAATTTTCACTAGACAATCCAAACACAGTTTGTATAGTTTTTAGCAGTTAGTTGACCAAATTTGCTGAAAGAGTTATAACTTGTTACATGTATTCTTTTTTACTAGATGGTCTGTTCAAAAATATGACAGAGATTTTGACTGAAATGCAGCAGATAGAAGATGAGTGCCACTTGTGCATCCAATATCCAGATGCAGTTGACAACAGCATGATGGTGCAAAGGAATTTCAGCATGTGTAAAGATTCATCAGACAAAGATATCTGCCATTTGGAAAATACAGCTACTATGAATGTGAAAAAAAATTCCAAACTTTGCTTTGGTGTTCACATCAGGGTAAGAAGGAGAGAGGTTCTTTCAAACAAGATATAATAGATTAAATGCCTGTATTGGATGTACTGAGGCCAAATAGGTCTATAAACAAAGGAAAACTGGGGCGAGTCAGGGTAATTTCTCGACAGGTTACAAGATTTTTTATTCAATTAACAGGAGTTTACTCTATAACCTATATTCAATTAGGTCAAATATGTGCTGGAATGTACAGTAAATGGTTTTGTGTTGGGAAATTATATTCAATTAACTGTTATTCAGTTAAGAGATAGCTATTGTGCAGAAATATGTGACCTTAAACACCAATAAATAAATAAATAAATAAATAAATGGTTAAGAGATATCTATCTCCATGAGATCTGTCAAACAAGATATAATAGATTAAATGCCTATATTGGATGTACTGAGGCCAAATAGGTCTATAAACAAAGGAAAACTGGGTGAGTCAGGATAATTTCTCGACAGGTTACATGATTTTTTATTCAATTAACAGGAGTTTACTCTATAACCTATATTCAGTTAGCAGGTCAAATTTGTACTGGAGGTACGGTAAATGTTTTTTTGTTGGGAAATTATATTCAATTAACAGGGTTATTCAGTTAAGAGATATCTAGTTAAGTTGGCTCCACTGTACCTGTTTTGCAATAAACAGTTATCAAAGTCAGAATTAAGTTCTTAAGGGTTAATACTTAACAGTTAGCATAATTTACCTGCTTTTGTTATCCAAATAAACTGACAGAATTTCCCAAAGTAAATACATCTTGAAGTTCATTCTGAATTCTTTGATTTATTGTATTTTCTACTTCAGCTGTACCAGGAGATGGCACATTTTATGATTGAGTGTCAAAAACTTCATAAATATTTGCAAATTCTAAGGACCTTTCACCATGAGGTAAGATTTTAAAGAATAGCCCTAAATTTGATATTGGTTCAATATTTTTTTCATTTTACCAATTTCCAGAGCTCACAGTTTATGGTTCCCATTTAAATTTGTCAAATTCTTTTTCATTTCCACATTTTGTTTGAGTGAAACCTTGGATGTAATCCATTAAAATAGCTCCTTTTCACTTGTACCACACTCATTGTATTATGGAAAATGTTACAAGAACCATAAAACCATGACCGCAGCATGCCCTGTAAAGATTAAATTTCTGACATTAGTTTTTAAGGCCCAGTTGTACTGATTTTAAGTTTTAGTCTTGAAGTAATTAAAATTAACTGATTGAGTGCTATAATCCACCATCATGGCTCTAATGAAAAGTGCTGAAAGCCTTTTAACTGGTAGAGTGCTGAATTATTTTTGGTCATCAAAATTTGTTCACATACGTTTGCCTTGTTATAATTTATGGGAGAGTGCCAGTAGGCACTCTCCCATAAATTGTAACAAGGCTTTTCCTAACAGACTAAATAATTTCACTTCAAAGGTGGGGTGGTATGAACAACATCCACAAAATTTGAAGCCTCTAAGTGCTGGTACTGAAGTTTCAGAGTAAAGCCCAAATATGGGCTTCCAGCACTCTACCAGTTAAGTGACTTTACACTGTATGTATTAGCTTGCTGTTTGTTTAGCAGCAAAAGAAAAATGTTTATATGGAATTGTTTTGTTACAATTTATTGGAGAGCTCCTGCAGGCACTCTCCAATAAATTGTTGCAAAACAACTATTTGTGAACCAAATCTTGCCAAACTAAGGATACCCTTGCTGGCATCATGGTATCTTGGAAAAAAGAACATTCATGTTACGAATCACCTTTAAAAATAATTTAGCACTCAACCAGTTAAGTTTTGTTTATGGATATACATGAAAATGATTAACCTGTGTAGTTTCACAAAGGTATTTTCAATTACTTTGCTACCTGAATAGTTCTATTACCCCTTTATCTTGCCCCAACACTTCTTGTCAGCGAAAATATTCACTGTCAAACCATTCCCTCAAGTATTTACATGAGAATCTTTGTTCATGCTCTTTCATACTATATGTTGAGTGGGAAAAGTTCTCACACGCATTAATCTGCACATCCAGATTTTATGAAAATGAATGGGAAGGAGAATTACTAATATATCTGCTTATTTTGAGAGAGATGGACCTGAGGCAAAAATGATTTATTTACCCAACGAATCTGAAGCATCCACCCATTTAACATTTAAACAAAAACAAAACATTCCTTTGATATGGTTTTGTTGAAATTTGTGAAAAGTTTGGAAACAAAATAATTAAAATACAAATTTTGATTTTGTGTTGATTGGATAAAAGGTTGAATTCTAGGCAAATGTTCGCAGAGGTTTTTCAGTGTTGCAAAGCTTGTTGATTCATACTGTTTAATGTATTTTTGTGTTAAATATGTAGGTGTATGATTAATTAATTACTGTTGAAGTGTTATTATGATACCATGATATTTTTTATACTGTACCAATGACCCAGACTAAGCTGGTGCAAACTCCATTAAATTCAGGGCCAAACACAAATTTTGCCCCCCCAATCCCCCAAATTTGCATCAAAAACCGAAAATTAGATGTCCTGGTAGGTCCTCCATACTTTTACTCCACTGCGCATGCGCAGTGTCAAGGAGGTCTCGAAATTGGCGCCAAAATGTCATTCTTTGTTTGGCCCTAAATACAGTGCCACCTCACTGATATTTGTGCTGCAAATCTCAGTTTTAATGATGCCAGACACATAATTATGAAAGAAATGGTGGATATGAAGTGGATAAAGGATGAGGAGAGGAAAAACAGTGGTTTCAGATGTTCAGGGCTGTAACTTATAATTATTTTATGAAAATTATTTCATGTTGACTATTTTCGAGGCATGGCCCTGTTGTTGTCATTCTTGTTATGAATGTTCCATTGTTTGATCAGTGTTTCCTCTCTCCCTTTCCTTCATTCCCCCTAGCTATTCTCCCATGCTTTTGGCTTTTTTTTGTAATGTTTATTACTAAAATTTCTTGGGAGTTTTGGCTTGGAAACAGAATTATTTTCTGTTTTTTCCCCATGTTTACGTCCTCACCCTTGGGTGTTTAGGCATTTTGGTCTGCATCTACCATCTGATGCTCTGCAGTTTCTTCTGGGGAAGGCTCTGTTTAGCATCAGATAGTGTTTAAATTAGACACTGATTTCTGGGCCATGGTTACCAGTGCCTGGAGTCATGTTTCTGGTTTGTTTACACTTTTTGTTTATGTTGACAACAGTTACTTCTGATAGTGATTTCTTGTCTTCTACCTAGTTTAATTCATAGTAAGATACATTAATATTGTCCGTAAGTGTTACATTAATTTTTCAAAATGATTTAAAATTTTTGTCCACACTTAGGCTTTTTTTGGGATCCATTTGTGCTCAGGGTTCCCTTTGGGAACTTGGGCTCTTTTGAAAAAAAAAATTCAAAATTTTTTCTTTTTGAATTATTTTTTCGTATTATTATAATGGATTATTATATTATGTATCTTTGTTTTCAAAGCTTATTGCGAGTACTATGACTGTTTATTTTCACAATGAAAGATTATTGCTCAAATTGTAATGGAAGGAAATCTTCCTCTGATTCTCATGATTTCTGTATTAATTGTAGTCAATGTACTCACCCTAATCCTTGTTCAGTGTGTATCAATTGGGATGACAAACGTTGGACACGTGTGTCACGGTATGTTGTTAGCGGGGAGAGGACCATGCCGGTCCTCTCGCCGCAGGGTCACTCAAGTATTTCACTCTCTTTTTCAGAGGAACAAGAATTCTGTTTGTTTAGCAGCAAAAGATGTCGTCCACAAGTGCGCGTCCGTCGTCACAATCTAGAGAAGAGCTAGCGGCAAAAGCGCTCATGGATATATGGCAATTGCCTAAGAGGCCCCTGGTAGGGTCGACAGCGTTGGCATCTACGTCTGCTAGCTCGCCCGGTGTCACGTCCATTCACCGAATGGGTCAGCACCCGGGTTCATCTGTTGCGGTCCAGGAAGGAAATACGGGTGTTGCGAGCACTATATAATCTTACCACAGGCACACCCAGTGACGACGGAACATAGATCAGGATGGAAGAAGCCTTTGGGTTCGGTTCCTGGCTCGTTCAGCTCAGCACGGGCTCCGAGCGAGAGAGATCCCTCTCTCGTACAACAACATCGCGGTCCGGATGTTGTTGTACATAACGTTCCACAATCGGAGCTTACGTCCACCCCTCGGGACGCTCCGGTGTATAGACAGTCCGGCAAGACTGTATCTAGGGCTTCTTCATCCTCAAGACAGCACACTCGACCGCACCTTGGCTACGTGACTGCCAATATCCAGCCAGCATCGCCATCCAGAGATTCCTCGACAGCCAGGTCATGCCATCTGGTAGCCAAGGATTCAAGGCCTTCTTCTTCTGGACATTTGCATAAAAGAAGTATGCAGGAGACACCGTCCAGGGAGCTTCCTGCGGCAAAATCCTGTAAGACCACAGCTCCGCAGGCCTCGTTAACGGATGTGCTATCACAGATATCACAGATCATAGCAGCATCCCAGCAGCCGGCAGATGTTCTTTTGGAACAAGAGTTATCTGATGATGCTGGGTCGGTACGTTCCGCGGCTGGATCTGGAGCGGACGACCGAGATATTCATGAGGTCCGTCAGGATGGAGAAAGGGATGTTGACGAGTTGGAATTCTCCCTTTCGGAACAACATAATATCGCCATCAAGTTAATCCGGCATTTCCTTCCAGAAGTTGTTTCAGCGGACCAGGATGCTGCTCAGCCAGATAGAAGGCTTATAGCGCCACTGGACACCGATTTTTTCAATCGGTTTAGGAACTCCGTCCTTGAATTTACGTCTCAGTCCAGGAATGTCTCACGGACATTCGAGCTTTTGAACGATGCTATCAGTAAGCCTGCTTCTAAAACGGGCAAGTCAGCCTTCCTTTCGGCTAATGCCCTTCATCTGCCTTTCATTAATTCAAGAAATAGATTTGAAATGGCAGGACAGGGCGTTCAGAGAGTTCCTCTGCGTCTAGACGACCAGGCCAAAGACCTTGAATTATCAATGCCGTCGTCTATGTCTATTCTAAGCTCTACGTTGGAAATGACAATTACTTCTAATAGAGCAAATTTAGATGCACTCTCGTACTCAGATCACCTTACCAGAGCGTTGTCATTACGCCTTGAAGGACAGGAAGTTCAGGACGTACAAACTTCCTTGAGAGTTCTGTCAAGGGCTATTGCCTTTTCCACGTATAACTCTGCCCTTTCAGTGGCTAATCTGGAGTTGGTTAGACGTGATGGAGCCCTAGCTACGTTCACGAGAGTGGATAGTAAGGTGAAAAGCTCTCTTAGAGTCGATCCGGTCTCCGGAGAACTTCTCTTTGACGGCAAGCTTTCTGCTATTTATGATCAGTGAACAAAGAAAGCTTCAGACTCTCTGCTATTTAAGTCCACTTCTAAAAAGTCGGAACCAGCGGAGAAAAGTAGGCCAGGATCTTCTGGGACGGGTACGTCCAGGGGAAGTTCCTATAGAGGTGTGTACACGTCCACTAGGCCTTATTCTAGAGACCGTCAAGGCAGCGACTCTAGTAGGGGTCGTAACGCTGGCCGTAATAACAGGTCAGATGCCCCTAGGTCGGAGACGTGAGGTGCCGGCCGTGGAGGACGTGGTTTCTCCTTCCACAGGCCCTGCAGGTCCAGGAAGTGATGGTGTAAACCTCTGTCGCGTTCCAGTGGGTGGAAGGTTGTCAAGTTTCTTAGAAAATTGGGAATCAGTTATGGAGGACCCTTGGGTTCAAAGGGTAATAGCGGAAGGACTGAAGCTGTCCTTCAAAGGAAAACCTCCGTTAACTCGAAGTCCAAGATGGACTCAACTTCCGTCAAATATACAAAAAAGAGACACGCTTCTTTCAGAAGTCCCGTCTCTCTTACAGAAGAACGTGATAGAGGTCATAGAAAACCAGGAATCTCCAGGTTTCTACAGCCCTCTTTTTCTGGTTCCGAAACCAGACGGCTCGTTCCGTCCAGTAATAGACTTAAGCTGGATAAACAAGCTGATTGTGGCTCCAAAATTTTATATGGAGACCATTCGATCAGTCAGAGTGAGCATTCGAGTGAACGACTATGCCGCGAGCATAGATCTCAAGGATGCATACTTTCACGTCATGGTACATCCGGCGTTCAGAAAGTATCTTCGTTTCGCTGTCCTTGGTGTCGTATATCAGTTCCATGCGATGTGCTTCGGTCTGAATCTAGCGCCCTGGGCTTTCACTCGGATAATGAACTCGGTCATGATTTACTTTCGAGCTCATTCTTCTGCGGTAACGTCGGCCTACCTGGACGATATTCTTCAAAGGTACGGCAACGAGTTTACGCTTCAGAACGATGTGCAGAATCTGCTTCTATTGCTCCGATGTCTCGGTTTCATAGTAAACGAGCAGAAGTCGGATCTGGTGCCGTCCAAGTCATTCACCCACCTGGGGATGAGCTTCGAGACGCACAACAGTCTTGTTCGTCTGCCGTTAACCAGAGCGAAGTTAGTCAGTTGTTACGCTCGCTATTGTCTAAACTCAGAGAAGGTTACAGCGAGAGAATTCATGAGACTGATAGGTCTGTGCATAGAGGCCGCGGATCTCATTCCAATGATGCGGCTACGCTCTCATCCTCTCCAAATCTTTCTGACTCAAAATTGGAAGGCGAAGACTCATTCGCTCAATACGGACATCCTCTTGTCAAGCCAAGTGAAACAAGAGATTCAGACTTGGGTAGACATTCAGTGGTTAACTCAGGGAGTTCCACTGCAATTGCTGGATCCGAGTTTTACTCTTATGATGGATGCCAGTCAAACAGGTTGGGGCGCGACACTATGCCCGTCGGATTCGAGGTGCCAGGGTCTTTGGGATCCGCAGTTTTTAAGCAAGCACATAAATATCAAAGAAATGATGTCAATTTGGCTTACGTTGCGTCATTGGATGGACGTTATTCAGAATGCACACGTCCAAATTCTATCCGACAATACGACGGTAGTAGCGTATATTCGGAATCAGGGAGGCACTCATTCCATTCCATTGTTCAAGTTAACGGAAAGAATCCTTTTGTTTGTATTGGAACATCAGGTTCTACTATCGGTCGTCATATTCCGGGTTGTCTGAATGTGTTAGCAGACTCACTTTCACGGAGGGGTCGCCTGTTGCCGTCGGAGTGGACTCTCAACAAACAGGTTTTCAATCAGATTTGCTACCAATGGGAGTGGCCAATGATAGATTTGTTTGCGACGCATCTCAACAATCAGTTGCAGATGTATGTGTCCTCGAGCGTTTGCAGTAGACGCTCTTTCGATCTCGTGGGGCGGGATAATAGGATATGCGTATCCTCCAGCGCCATTGATTCAGCAGCTATTGCTCAAGATAAAGCAATCCCAGTGCAAGATTCTGTTGGTAGCATCTCTGTCACCACAGAGACCGTGGATAAATCTACTCAGGTGTCTGTTGTGGGACATGCTGCGGAAGCTTCCTCCACGGGAGGATCTCCTGTCGCAGGGGAAATCGCGCACTCTTCACCACAATCCGCAAGGTCTCAACCTTCACGTATTTCTGTTGTGCGGTCCTTCTTGCACAGTAAACGTTTTGCAGGACGAGCAGTGGATGCGATTTCTAACGCCAGGAGGACCTCCTCTTCACTAAATTATTCTGCAAAATGGAAAGTTTTTTGTCAGTGGTGAAGGGATCACTCTGTAGATATTTATGATCCCTCCATTCCTGACATTGCTAATTTTCTGGTCTATTTGTTTGATGAGATCAAACTGCAGCCTGTTACTATCAAGGGTTATATGTCTATGTTATCTGATACCTATGCACACCATGATACATTAATGATTGGATCTAATGTCTCTTTATCTAAATTAGTAAGAAACTTTTTGATAAATAGACCTAGAACTCTTAGGTTAATTCCGAAGTGGAATTTAGCATGGGTTCTTCTTAAGCTAAAGAAACACCTTTTGAGCCTCTTGACACAGTGGACTTCAAATTCTTAACATATAAGACAGCTTTTCTCTTAGCCTTCTCTTCTGCTAGAAGAGTTAGTGAGCTTTATCTGTAGATGATTCTCACTATCGTAGTGTCGGTAATACTATTACCTTTACTGCTAATGTTGGATTTTTGGCTAAGAATCAGGCTCCTAATAAGTATCCTGAACCTATTGTTGTTAAGGCCCTTCCGTCTACCGACGGGCGTAGGCCTTTACTCTGCCCTGTTATAGCAATACGTATTTCTAAACGTAGGTCTGAGTTTATTAGAAAGGGACGTAAGCGTTTCTTTTTGTCTTTGATGCCTAATAGAAAGGACATTATGGTTCATTCTATTGCTAGATGGATTCAATTAACTAAACGTACTGCTTATGAAAAGTGATCTTCATCTCAGCAGTCTGCTCTTAAGATTTCGGCTCACGAAGTTAGAGCTCTATCAACATCTTGGGCTTATACTAATAGTGTTGCTATTACAGATTTAATGAAGGCTGCATATTGGTCTCAGCCTTCCACTTTCACAAATTTTTATCTTAGAAATATTGAGTCCATTTCTGGAGATCTGCATTGTTTAGGTCCGTTATCAGTTGCTCAGAATATCGTCCACTAAACAGTTGCAACTATAGTTATGTAGGCTTTCTGTTCCGGCAGTGACTCTGTCCTGCTGCCCTCTTCGCTCTGGGGTATTTGACCCAGGGCAAGGGGAAGGGGGGGGGGGGGGGTGTTCCCTTAGGTCACCTGCTTTATAGTGAAAAGCAAGGGAATACCTTCCCCAGAGCCAGTAATTCCGAGTCGGTATCGGGATGGTTTTAAAAGTGTAAAGCTAATGTTTACTCATGTCATGTAATATTTTTAAAGTGTAGCTCGGTGTGAAGCATTTGTATATGTCATGTGTCAAACGAGCGTTAATATACAATCCTTGGACACTTTTAATGAGTATAAAGAGTCTCATTTCTCTGGACTGCCTTTATTTATTGGCTTACCTTTAAAAATAATCAGTATAAAGGGTTATACTGGATATTAATAGAGATCATTAATGTTTTTTGTGCTCAATTACGGAATGGTATTGTGTCTTTCTTCTTTGTTAAGAATAAGAAAGATACATGTAAATCCTATCTCTCCTTTTCTCCTTGAGGGGATAATTCTGTCATATGTAATTGAGCCTATTGGATTTTCCTTTATGTCCTGGGCCCTCCAGCCTTTTTACTATTCAGCTAAGTCTGGGTCATTGGTACAGTATAAAAATGTTAAAAAATTTATAGTAATTTATATATTTTTTATACTTACCAATGACTCAGACGGGGATGGCCCTCCCAGGAGTTGGGAACTCTTGCCTCCCTGCTGCGTACATAACACTTACCAGGCACTGATTGTAAGAATGACATTTTGGCGCCATTTTCGAGACCTCCTTGACACTGCGCATGCGCAGTGGAGTAAAAGTATGGAGGACCTACCAGGACATCCAATTTTCATTTTTTGATGCAAATTTTGGGGATTGGGGGGGGGGGGGCAAAATTTGTGTTTGGCCCTGAATTTAATGGAGTTTGCACCAGCTAAGTCTGGGTCATTGGTAAGTATAAAAATATATATAAATTACTATAAATTTTTTAACTTTTGGAAGATCTGTCATTGAAAAAAGGTATTGACATTTTTCATTGAGTTTTCTCACTCTAAACATAAATAGCAAACTTCTGTAATTGATGGGATCTTGAATCTCTTTCTCATTGATATTGTTGATCATAAAACATGCTTAGTCTGCTTGGAATGTGTTCAGTCAGTTTGGAATGTGTTTGGAATTTTGATTGATATTGTTTGTCATAAAACCTATTTAGTCTGTTTGGAATGTGTTGAAGCTCTTTCCAAATCAAACTTACCTAATTCATTTTTTAAGAAGCAATATGCATGGGAACTCATATAAGATCCACTCAATTAAATAGGCAAGTTAATATCTAACACATCATCCACATAAAATATATGTTTGATCATTTGTTTAACCCTAAACTCCTTGCATGCTGCTGGCGTATATTTCTGCCCAGGACATAATTTCTCTTACCACTGAAATAAGTATAAATTTGGCTCATTTAATCAAATTTGCTCCATGTAAATTGCATGGATTTTTTCACCAATGATTTCAGGAGTTAAATTTAGATGAATTTTTTATCAAATATCTTGGAAAATACTCAGCAGGTTAAGAGTTAAAGGCCTCCTTCTGACTCTGATCACTTGTTACTACTACAAAACAGGTGCCACAACATCTTTGTACTAGTATACACTTGCAAGTTATATTCTAAGTAACATAGTAGTTATTTCTAGGCAAGTCTTGTCTACACATACAGGCAACCAAGCCTTACCTATAAATAACTGCAAAGTCACAGTATGCAGACTGTCAGATTGTTGCAAATAGAAGCAAAAATGTAAAATAATATCCAGATCATTAACTGGTGGAGTACTAAATTATTTTTGATCACCAAAATTTCTTCACATGCCTTTTGCCTTGTTACAGTTTATCCATACAGATAAAATAATTTCACTTAAAAGATAATAAAAGATAATAAAAAATAAAATGAAGCATATCCACTGAATATATAGCCTTTTAAATTATGGTACCTGTAGTTCAGAGTAAAGCCCAAATATGGGCTTCCAGCACTCTACCAGTTAAGGGTTAAATGTGTGAAGAACTTACTATATATCATTCTTGCAGAGTAATATGATTGAAATAACAATAGTTATCACAAAGGCTTGACCATTTTATTTTGAGAACACCAAACAAGTTATAAAAGCAAAGCATTAATAAGAATAGAAAGTTGTATTTATAAAGTGATAAATCACCATATTGTTATGATATTGGCAGAAAAATATTCCCCAACTGGGATCTTTATAAAGTTTATATCCACAAGAAAAAATGGGCTGTTGTGTGAAGTTTATGATGGATAAAAAACTTATATATCAGGCACCAAACATCAATAAATTTTCCTTTTTTCTATTTTTCTAGATTCCAATAAAGTTCAACTTGAAGATACATGGGTTAGAGTGCTTCTCCCAGTTTGAGTATGTAAAGTACTTGTGACACCACTGAATATAATTTTGGAAAAATTAGTTTCTCAAAGCTTGTTTTACCCCCACTTTGTCCATCTGTCCGTCCATACATCCATTCTCAAATTTCCTTGTGTGTGTGTGACTTCTCTGACATTTGTGAACTGCTTTTGATGAAACTTCTCAAACATCACCAATAACAATTGAACATGTACATATTCCAGAATTTTTAACCTGCAGTGACTTTTTGTTATGTTATATCTCCTTGAACAGAACATGAAACATTTAATATAACTTTCTATATGAGATTCTTGTGTACGCTACTGCTACATTTATGATTTGATTCCAGTGAAACTTCTCAAACATGACCAGTAACAATCTGCATCAATTTTAACCTGGTTATCTCTTAGTGAACTTGGAAGATTTCACATAGATTTTCAGGCCTTACATTTAAATATGTCAGGGCTAAGGCTGAAAGGCACTGAGAACAGCTCACAAAATGTTATTCCAAGTCCTCTGAGTAAGTCCTGAGAAATTTACCATTAATCTGAATGAAAATAGGTGCCTATGACACTAAAGTTGGCCCTAAAGTCCATTCTACAAGGCTTATTGGTGGGCCCAACATTATTTCAAAATGCAAGACCTAAATTTTTATACTATACAGATTATTTGCACAACTCATCAAACGTTTATGACCAATTTTGTTGAAACTTCTCATCCATGACCACCAACAAGTGAGCATACATGTTATTATCCCCCCGCAAGGGAGGGATATAGTGAAGTGCTTCATCCGTCTGCCCACCCGTCCAAACTGTGTTTATGGAATAACTTGAACAATAGTTAACAGATTTCAATTCTTTTTGGTATATGTCTCTATAGCAACCACGTCTGCATGATGTTCGATGACCACTGATATATCTTGAAAATTATAGGAGTTATGGTAGCCCTTACAATTCAGAAAATTCGCTCGGCAAAAAAAAATGCCGAGGCAACGGCAGTTTGCATCGGCTAAAAAACACTTTGCATCGGCACTTTTTTAAAATGATCATCGTTAACAAAAACAAGACTTAAGAGAGCCTTAGAGGCCTTATGACGAGTGCAGCTTTTGTGTGAGTGTGTCGATTTGAAGTCTGTTGTTCCTGAATAAAATTGTATGTCGTTTGGTAAGTTTTGTGTTTTACGTCGTTGTTTGAACATATCACTATCACGAAAAAAGGGAATAACATTTCGGCGGCAAATTGGGTTAAAAACCAGTCACCTCAAACCCTGTCGGTCTACCGCAACAAAGATCCAAATTTTGAGTAATTTTGTCACTTTCATTTCCATAATTTCAATA